>OY292397.1:12767357-12946157 GCA_958496205.1 Idaea biselata
AAACTAAAGAACTGAACTATCCATACATATGACTCTAAAAATTGCCACTTTAATATATTTCAAAAATAGAACCCTAAAATGTAAAAATGGTTTTGCAAAACCCATAATTATTTCCAAAAGACCTATCTAACGATACCCGACACGAAGGGGTAATCGAGAAATAAAAAATCATCCCCCATTTCATTCGTGGGGATACCCTAAAATTATATTGTAGCACTTTGTCGGCGTGATCAATATTTAAACTCATGCAAAGTTACAGCTTCTCTGAGCTAAGCCTCAAACAGAAAGACAGACAGACATGACGAACCTATATAAGTTTCTTGTTGTTAACTACGAAATGAGTTTAATTTCATATAAGCATCGCGAAAACCGAGGAAAAATCTATTTCATCACCTCAATTATCCTAACTAAACTTGTATGAGTGAGTATATGAAGTTCACAGTCCTTACCCCCCGCATGAAACTGCCTTACCTTAACGTCCTTAAGTTTGGAGAGTATCTCCAGGCCGAAGCCGTCCGCCTGGCCTCGCTGCACGTTCCCGCCGTTCATGTAGTTGCCGAGAGTCAGGATTATTGCGAACAGCTTCTTTAGAGATTCATTCGTCATTAGAAACTGAAATAATATGGCATCGTTTTTATTTGACACCAGTTTACACAAAAGAGGATGCCACGATAAATCGTATAGAGAAATCTAAACGTGTGTAGCGTCCTTTAGACTCCATAAAATTTCGATTTACAACTAAATTGCAATCAAACTTTGTTGACTCTAAAATGTAAGTATGGGAAATCAAAGAAGCGCAGTTTGATTGCAGTTCAGTTACTTTTGTATTGATATAAAAATAAAATTGTAGACAAATGCAACACGAAAATAATAGGGCCTAATAATAATATACCCTAATATTAAAGTAAAATCAGTATAATTTACCAACCTCACAAGTATGTTTGAGATTATCAAGTTTGTGCATGGTAGTGCTAATAGAGTCTTCAAATTCGGCTTGAAACATGAAACAGGATATTCTATCTGCAAAGTGTTGTATTCCAGAGAGATCATGGAGGAATGTTTCTGGTTTGTCGAGTGGGATATCTGGCTTACTCGTTATGTGCTCTTTTATCATTGATAATTCTTCTTCATTTGCTCGCTGGAAAAAGAATTGAATGTTTTTTTAAACAGGTAATTAATTACAGATTCAGGCACACATCTTAATAAAAATGGCAGATGCGCAGAAGTAGATTTTTCATAAGTCGTACGTAAATATACTGCCATGTGAGTTATTTTTCAAGTTTTTTGCCGGTAACTTTTGGATAGGTGTCTCTCCATGTATAAGATGTTTCTATTTACATAATAAATATAAGTATAATATCCGATGTCTAGTCATCTTAACACAAGCTTAGTAGTTTACCATGCGGCTAGATGGCGCTGTGTTATGTTCAATAAATTAAGTTATTCACTGGTTAAGACTAACGCAGCTAGTAAAATAGAAAAATACTTACTAATTCATAAATTTGTTGCAACGCTTCTAAACTAACAACCGAGGTATCAAAGTTATAAATAGCATTCTCAATTTCTGAGAACTCAACGTGTAAACTCTGCGCTAATATTCCAACATTCTGTGATCTTTTACTATCCAATATTTTTACTGGTTGAATTTTCGTTTTAACTTCTACTATCTTCTTTACGGGAGCCTTAACAACTTGTCTCGAAAATAGGTCTGTAAATTCGTCAATATTATCTAATTTTGTTTCTTCTATTTCAAGCCAGAGCGGTTTCATTTTGACTGTTTCGTCCGTTTGAGGGGGTGGAGCGGTCGCCGCTAGGATTCGAGTCCAATACAGTGGCTTCATTGGGGCCGCTGGCTTTACTGGAGTCTTTCTTAAAGCTGCAAAAGTTTAATGAACTTTTTGAAAGTAATACTACAAACCTAGATCCACAAACAATAAATCATTAGTTCATTTTATTTCAAAATAAAATGTACTGGATGTGCTGTGTGCAAAATTACTATAATGACAGTGTATTTAGCACATTCATATTTTTATTTATCGCGATAAATTATTTTAATAGAAACGAATGGTATACTTACTAGCACGTTGCATATTCCATCCGCCGACAGGTGGCGCTGGGAACGGAATAGGTCCTGAGGCTGATGGCGGAGGCGGCGGCATCGATCCTAAGCCTGGAGCCGGAGGCGGTGGAATCGCCCCTAGAGGGGCAGGTGGCCCTCCCATTCCGGGTAATGGAGGGGGAGGTGGTCCCATCCCTGGGAATGGCGGTGGGGGTGGACCCATCCCGGGAAATGGGGGGGGCGGAGGTCCCATTCCGGGCATTGGCGGTGGGGGAGGTCCCATTCCAGGCACTGGTGGCGGCGGAGGTCCCATCCCTGGCATCGGCGGTGGGGGAGGTCCCATTCCTGGCATTGGTGGCGGAGGTGGTCCCATCCATGACATAGAAGGTTCTGTTCCTGGCATAGGCGGTGGGGGAGGCCCTGTCTTCATTATAGAGTGTGATGATAGTCCCATTTGCGGCAGAGGAGATGGTGGTGAAGCCGATGCTGAAGTACTTGGTGGGGTAGCAGCTTGAGGTTCAGTTGATATCGAAGGAGAGGTAACTGGTGGTGAACCTTTTTGTCTTAGAGTTACCCCCTCAAGTTGACACCATTCTTCAAACGTCCCCGGCATCGGTGGCGGGGGAGGAGGCATGACGGGCGAAGGGGGTGGTGGCAATTTTGACTCATGATTTGAAATAGTCAAATTAGACGACTGGTCATCTGATATAGCTAATTTCAGAGAGTCATCTTTGAAAGCTGTTTGGACAGGAGCAGTAAAGACTTCTATTTCAGCTTTGTCAGTCTCTTGCTTCTTAATTTCTGATTCAATAAATATCAAACTGTCATGTTCTAATGAATTAATATTATGCCCATCATATGCTACTGGGTCGCTGTATTCAATGTTACTGTACAAAATTTTAGTTGGAGAATGTGAATAGTTCTTAACATTTTCCTTTGAATATTCCTCATTAGATGCATCCTGATAATTTTCAGTTTTGGAATCTGATGAAATGCAATTAATACTTCGGAAAGATGTATCAGATGAACTGTCATGCCTGGCACTTATTTCCACATCTAACATATTTTCTTGTGAATTCCCATCAATTTTAACACTGGATATATCAATATCTTTATCATCTAGTATATTCCTTGGTACATTCTCTCTAAAACTTCTTCTATATTCTCTACTTTTGTTTAACTTACAATAATTTTCAATTTTATCAGATCTTACAACAGGTGTACTTGTCATTTGTATGTTAGGCGTTTTATCATGTTCTATACTACTTAAATCTATTTGTTTATCAATATTCACATTTGTTCTTAGTGGATCATACTCAGGTATGTTTATCACAGGTTTATTTTCTAGTCTGTTTAGCTCATCTGTTACATTGGAAGCCAATAGCTCTTTATTTAGGAGTTGAGCTTTATCTTTCGCTAGGTTTAATTCATTGATGGAGTCATAGTCCTTTTCTAAGTTTTTGTTAAGTATTTCTATTTGAGTATTCAATTTGTATTTTTCTAATTGGTATTCTAATTCTTGGACCTTTCTTTGAAGTTGTGTGATGACCATTTTCGCCTTACTAATGTCATTAATTTCATCATTATTGTTAGGGCTACCTAAAGTTTTGTTGTCTAAACTAAATTTACTATCTTGTGTAGGATAATGTAGGTCTTTATCGGGTGGCCAGGAACTGAGCGATGAGTTTAGTCGTCCGGGTGTCACTGACTGAGATATCGGAGCCTCCATTCTTGTCCAGTAGTACATTAGACTAGGCTGAAAATGTAAACAGTTTGAATTCGTTAACTCTACCAAAGTATCACAATGCAATATCTAATTATCTACCTACTATACATTTAAGTAAATGGTACCTATAGTAACAGAAATTCAGTTGAATTTAAAATGTTATTATCATATTCTTTTGGCTGCACTCTGAAACATTCTACAGAATTCTTTTATTACATTTTATCACAGTGTAAAAGTCAATAACACTGTTTTTTGATAAAAGTTCAAGTGGACATGTTTATAGAAAAACAATGCTTAAAGAAAATTGTTGCAAAAATACATCACAGTTTATCTTACAGCAACTTTACTATTTCAGCACTCTTAAGACAGGACAAAAAAAATGTCACTTTAAGATTTTATCCTCCAAACCTGTTCACGATCTTCAAAAGTATGTATCAGGAAAATCAGGAACTATTGACAGTTCGTCTGTCCTTATCGAGTACCTACCAACCTACGTAGATGGGCATATTTACTTTTGAGTGCCACCATACGTAAATTATGGAGGTTTTATGGACATGAGTTTTGAGTTTATTAAATTCTTTCATAATATTTTCGTATGTTTTTTGAACTAAAAATTATATTTTGTTTCCTATAAATACCTTAATTTCTATGTAAAAATTAATTTTTAAGTGGACACTATAGAAAAATAACGGTCAGTTTGGTGACATTGAAAAACGACTGTAACATTTAAAACAAAGGGTTTTAAACGTAATTGTTACCTTTAATTAATGCAGATTAATTAAATTTATCAAAAAACAATACACACTAATGAGTTACATAATTTAAATTTCTTAAAATTAAGATTTAAATTCGGTTTGGTGACGAGTGACTCCATTGCAATCATAATTTTCTTTTTAATTTATAAGTTTAGTGACCTATTTCTTAATTTATAAGTTGCATAGGTAAAATAAATTATTTGAAACAATAAAAGAAAAATATATATTATGCAAACTTCAAAACAAAACTGATAAAAGTAAAATAAACCACATAAAAATTGGGACAGTCACCAAACTGACACACCTAAAATCCTTAGGGTGAGGCTACATGATGTACAATACTAAATTAGAACTAAAAGTCGATGTTTTTTCATAGTAACATTTAATCACATAATTTGAAGTATGGTATTAATAATATTAATTTTATTAATTAAAGCAAATATGTCAAACATGCGAATTAGGGAATGCAAAACCAGACGAAAAAAAAAACCGGTTATTTTTTCGGTTATTTTTTTTTAATAACCGGTTAACCGGGTTTTTCGGTGAAATCGGTTTTTAAATAAGATTTTTTTGCCTCTATTTTCAAACTGCAAAAACCATTCACATATTATCCTTATTTTAATTAATGAAAATAGCCTTACTACTTATACTTAATAGCCTTAAAAGCTTACTAAAAAAGCATAAAATTATGGAAAAAAGTTTAATTTCTTTAGGGAAATTCACAAATTTAAGTAATCAACAAAAAAAAATCGGCAACCCACTGCCTACTTATAAAACAATTATCAAACAATCAAAAGCATGAATAAAAGTATTATAAAATGCAAAATCAAAATTACACGTCCTGCATATCACTTGAACTTTGATGAACAACATTATATTGTTCGTTTCGTTTTATAATTATTGTTGTGAAATTATTGTTGTGTGACCTGACTTTCTTAAGAAAAATGTTAAATATATAAGGAAAGGCACCGAAAGTCAGATCGTAATTGAGAATTAAAAATAGAAGGAAATGAAAAAAGATAAAAAAGAACATAATCAAAATCGATTTATAAATAACCAATAGAATTTGTTTCTCAATTTTTCATGGATTTTCGCTCAGGTATAACTTTTTATTTTTAGTTCTACGACTAAAAGTTACTTAACAAAAGTGGAAGATAATCTTATTTGCAACACAAAATGTTAATTTTTTTTTGTGAGACCTATATCTCCTCAAATAAACCATAAAAACCATTTGAACCCCTTTTTACAAGATGGCGGCCGTGGCACAAGAGCCACAACCCCACAAACTAGGACCAACCAAAAAAATGTAACATTTCAATGGACTATAAGCATTGTTTTCAAAACTGATGTTTCAAATATATCTTATAGTTAACCGTCCAAGAAAAATGAGGAGTTTGCAGTTCTAGCCTACTGCAGAGGCTTAACAAGCGGTTTAGCTTAAAGATTACCCACACTTAGTTATTTAAACCAATGTGAAACAATCGTCTAGTCGCTTCACTGCCTGTAATAAATAAACAAATAAGCTTAAAAGCTAGCATTGAAATCGTGATGTGATTGAATATTGCAAAATAGCCAATTGTACAGGTAAACAAATTAGCTGAAAAGCTAGCATTGAAATCGTGAAGTGATTGAACATCGCAAAATAGCAAATTGTACTGAGACTAACAAATAAAATTTCACTTGGTACTTACAAAAAACCACCACAAGTCCACTGAATTTCACTTGAATATTGTGAAAAATAAAAGATAACATCAAATCATAACGAATCAATCAAACCAATTTTTTTGCAAATTTTGACATACCATGCAGTGTCGTCTGGCTAATTAAATCACGCAGTGTTGCCGTTTACAGAAAAATAAAATTTTCTAATCGATTACTATCGATTTAGCAGATATTCAGTGTTGCTGTGTAAAGAATATAAAAACCCGAAATAACCGAAAAAACTGGTTATTGAAACAAAAAAACCGGTTTTTTTTTTCATTAAAAATATGCCGGAAACCCGGTTTTCGATTAACCGAAATAACCGGTTTGCATGCCCTAATGCGAATAGGTAATAGAAAGTTATCTATTATTTTTACTTAAACTAACTTATAGCTTAACTATAATGGCACAATAATTGGCAAAAAAAACAAAAATGTAAGGCTAATTAAATAAATTATGATTTAAATGAAATTTAAGAAGTATTTCTTAAATTTCATTTGATTGAGTACACGTATGTACACCTAGCCTTATGAGTCAGTTTGGTGACTTTGGTGGTCTGCCCTATATGTGACGGCATAAAACGTCACTGAACTGACCGTCACATTATACACGTAGCTAATGAGAAAAATGCATTCTAACCTAATTGAATGACATTTTTTTAAATGAACTCCTAAAAACACTCGCTAAATAACACCAAAAACAGATAGTAAATAGTTGGATAGTGTGAGACAAATATAATAATTAAAAGGCTTCAAATCTGACCTACCAAATCGTGACCAACCGCCAACACCAGCAAGACACCCTCTTTTTTCCGCGGATTGAACAGACTGACTGATTTCGCTAAGCTAAAATGATCCCTTGTGGTTAGTGTCACTATTTTTTAAAAATAAAACGGCTTTAAATAAAACGGAATATCCCTTTAGACCCGTCACTTTGCTGACATGTCAGATGACACCGAGTTTTGAGGACTTTACATAAATGTATTTTTCCACTGTAATATTACAATTGCATTTACAGTTTTAGATAAATGTGACGGAAGAATAGATCCACTATCATGGTAACCAAAACTTGATTATGTTTTTGTAGGAAATTTTACCAGTAAGTTCAATACTTTGAAGCTGACAAGGACTGGGACAAGTCAGAAACGGCTCCCCTGAGTATTTGAATTAACCATAATTGAATTAATTAATCTTAATTACATAAAAATTGATGCTCAGACACATAGTTTAATTTACTCTGCATCGATTGATATACTTATTATAATAACACTCATTATTATTAATATGCAATAAATTTTTAAAAACGTGGGACAGCGTAAAAGTGGGGGTGGCAACCAAAAGTGAAAATGCCCAGATATCACTAGTTCGCAATAACTTATTAAATAAATAGTATTTGTCTTTTTGGGTGAAAAGTGAGATTAAAGCTTGTAAAATTACCTTGAATATGTTTTCCGTCGGTGCATCTTTATCAGGAATCTGTGTGACAACACCAGCGGCCAGAAGGTGAGTGCAGAACTGGATCGTAACGTTTTTCAGATCTTGGGGACTCAACAGGTTCTTCAAATAACTATTATCGGAAATCGATGAGATGAACGAATTCACCAGCATTTGCCCTGTGAATTTTAACATTCGAGTTCAAACAATTGTAAACGAAACATTTTAGAAAAGTAAGAAAAACATCGACAAAAATAAACAAAAGTTGACAAATCGAAGTAAAATAAAAATATGACAGTGACAGGTTAGGTACGGTGACAGACGATACTTTTTTTTAGATGTACTACAGCGCTTAACAGAAAGGCAAATTGTTTTTACTCATACAGCCTGATCGTAATAAATCCTGAGTTTTTCTTATCCGTATTTACATGAGTGAGAGGATGCTACACCATAGGAGCCAGTATAACACCTATACATTTTCACCCTATGCCTGTCCATCCATACCTTCTACTCCATATTCATCTTATGCATATCATATTCAACGTGTATCGTGAAACCGACATGATAAAGGACTCGCCACGGTTCGAAGGCATGGGACATACCTACTCCGGATTGCTTGCCTATTGCCTACCCTATAAGACTCTAAGAGGAGGCTCTTGCCTGACAGTAGTCCAGGAGCATTTTTAGCAGTCTAACAATATTACAATACTGTCGGCGGATCTAGGCCCGTCTGAAGTTGGCTTTCCGAAAATTGTTGTCGCCATATTCCCGCCATGAGCCAATATAAATCAGCTCTAACTTTACAGATAGTACAACATGACACATCTTTTACAACATTAATATTTTCACCCGCATAAGTGCCGATCCCGCGGGAATATGGGGACAACAATTTTCGGAAAGCCTAACTTCAGACGGGCCTAGATCCGCCGACAGTATTGTACTTGTTATATAAATAAGGCAGGTAGGTTAATGGCATCTCGAGAGTCCGGGGCCAAAAAAGAAAAAAAAAAAAGGCAGGTAGGTAGATACCTACACCTATACCTACACCGACCTAGGTATAGAAATTGAAGTAACCACCTATTACACTGAGTAGATAAGAAGTAGAAATGTGACCGTTGAACTTACGTCGATGTGGATATCCTTTACGCATGGTTAAAAAGCTATTTTTGATTAACAATTTAAACGAACTATTTTTCCGAACTAAAACAACGTCTAACGTTCTACTTTTCAAATCACAAACTATCCAAGTTACATAACTGTAATTGTTTTCCACTAATAACACAATTTTAAACCATTCACTTGGTCTTTGAAAATTATATTTTAACTGTTTCCAATGGTAGGGTACTATAGACCAATATTGTTTTTCTTCCACTGCTTGTATTAATCGTAACTTTTCATCACTTGCTTCAGTAGGGCGGAAGGTAGTCGCATCGTCGGTGTGTAGCCCCAAAATAGTCACAATATCTTGAAATCCCCTTTGCGAAGAACGTTTTCTTAACAACTTCACGTAATTTAACTGTGAAACTGAGGTGTTGGTAAAATTCACTCTACTAGTTGATAACTGCATGATTATTAGATTCTTTTCTTAGTGTTTCTAGTGTTCCTTAGCGCGACGCAGTCACGTATGCACAACGGGTAATTTCTTATATTATCATTACTGAAGCAAGTGATTAATTCAGATAAGAAATTACAGCTATTTGTTTGGAAGAGATAACAGCGCGAAGTTCATTCACGCAATGACGCCGGTCCTAACAACACTAATCAATTAAATTAGGCTAATGGAGCACGAATGGCGTATCTATAAAACTGGTCGCAAGAATACATTTAGATTATTAAGTTAGACATCATAAAAACAAAGAATCAATAACTAGATCGCGATGGTAATCTACCAACTTAGGTGCAATTTGCGCAAGTGATGGATGATAGAGATTAGCGGCCATACAAAAGACTTCAACGCAATACCAGTTTTTAAATGACATTCACGACCAATGACCATCTGAGAGAACATATGGAAACTAGTTTTTTTACTAGTGATGAAGTTATGAAATTGAAAATATATTGAAAACATATCCACTTCATAAACGGTAGTCAACTTTATATGGAAAAGGCAGCTATTAACCAAGCTGAGTCACACTCATACATATCTCATTACTGAAGTAAAGTTAGAGGCCTTAGGGCGACCTGAAAACTTTAATACCAGATGAGCCACACTACTACACGAATAGAAAAAAGATGAAGACTCATTCATAATCATAGCTGAAAGAATACAAGATTTCTAAATCAATGTACATATTTAGATTTATATAGGTGAACCGCAGAATAAACGTAACCTAATTGGGGTAGTTACTAATAATGGGAAGATTTTTTAAGGCTTTTCAATCAACTGACATCTATATCTATGCTTTGTGAGTGACTGATTGATATATCACCGCACAGCCTAAACTGCTGACAGTAGAGAACTGAAATTTGGGAAGCGTGTTCTTTATGTGATGTAGGTAGGCATCCGATAAGAAAGGGGGCGTCCATAAATTACGTGAGGTGTTTAAGGGGGGGGGGGGGGGGGGGGTCGAGTCAAATCTCACGACATCTCACCTAAGAAAATGTCAAAAAACACCTCACGTAATTTATGGACGCCCCCAAAGGATTTTTGAAAATTCCTACGGGATCTGGACATATGCGGGTAAAACCGCGGTATACAGCTAGTTATCATATATAGAGATACCTATGGGTCGGTAAGTCGGTGCTAAGTAGATACCTACCAATGTAAGTAAGTAAGTAGGTAGGTATACATACGTTACGTTGCATTGGTTTACAATTGCGATAACGCGATCTGATTACAATCGGATATTGTGAGCACTCGGTTACTTTACACACGTGTGTGCTATACTAACCTACAATGTGATGTATATTTCCTAGTATCGTTGAATACCCATCATTTTAAGTGATTTTAAAAGATATTTATCTAGATCACTGAAATGAAACTATACAAGTGCCTACGCTGGAATGGCTATACCATACCAAATGACATTAGATCTTTGTGCCGATTTGACTTGCGCCATGTTGCGCTGTTGACGCGCAGATCAAAAAGGTACAAAATTCAGTGCGCTATGTCCTGTCCAGTAATAATGGAGGTCAGTGATCTAGATGCATATACTATTCGAGTCTTCATGGCCCTCAGTCAAAACGAAGTGTAACTGTAAGCCTAGTTTTGAGGTATGGTTACGAAAGGCACACAAGAAGACCCCCAGAAGAAGGTAATCCCCGGGCAGCTATTTTACAATTATAATGTCTTCAGCTCTGTTTGTTTTTCGAAGAGAATAGAACAATTTTGTATTGTTGGTAATTTAGCTTCAGCGAAAATTCGCAAAATTACCAACAATTATGACTGTCAAATCGTTTAAAAAAAATAAGTTAAGGCACATTTTAATGGCCATATTCAGAGGTAGGTAACTTAAATGTAAAAAGTGTAAAAAGGTAACATAAACTTATACCTACCACATTATTTTCATGTCTTAAACCAGAAGCCCGCTGTAAATTATTACCTAAAGCCTGACGATAAACCCCGGTTTACGCTTTGCCTTTGTTCACAGAAAGGCACATTAAATACTATACTTTGTCTCTTTTAGTTCAAAAATGTAAACATAGATAGAACTATCAATATCTAAGGAAAAAGTAAATCTGGGGACACGGTATCGCCTCAGCCAAGCCGACCAAAAAAGCGGAACGGTCGTACCATCCTTTTCTCGATAAAGACCTGTCGCTTTCAAATTTTGAGTTGATTGTTTACCGACATTTTTGATCTAAGATTCTGAAGCAAAGTATAAGGGTCTCTGCATACGTAACGTTTCTCGGACGGGACGTGTCAATCTTTCTAATATATAAAAATTCCATGTCACAATGTTAGTTACCGTACTCCTCCCAAACGGCTTTACCGATTTTTATCAAATTTTATATGCGTATTCGGTAGGTCTGAGAATCGGCTACTATCTATAATTTATAAGGCAAAACAACGTTTGCCGGGTCAGCTAGTTTCTACATAAAAAATCCTGTCGTTACGACGATGGAGGGGATGGCACTGGATTTAAGTATGTAGAAATTGACACGTCCCGTCCGGGAAACGTTACGTATGCGGAGACCCTAAGTCTATGGCAACCTTACCTTCAAACTTCTGATAGAGTCTAAAGTCGAGTTTGTCTGGCAGATACTTGGGGCGTACTATTCTAGGCTCGGAGTGCTTGTCTAACGTCAGCGAGGCCACCTTCCGGAGGACGTTGCTTTCCGTGAGGGGCACGTCGCTGACGCTGGAGTGGCGACGGTCTTTCTCTGGAAAAGTTTAGGAGAAAGTTGTGAAATAGACCAGCTCTATACTTATTCTAAGTTTAAAATCTGCGTCCAGTAGGTTAGGTACCTACTTATACTTCGTTTATAAATTGTAGACTACAATTTGACATATCTTCTTAAAGAAATACAAGTCAAATACAAACAACCAAAACGTCAGATTATAGTCTGAAATTAAAAAACGTAGGTACCTACTATAGATAGACAGATAGATCGCTAAATTACTTTATTTAAACAAGACAAAAATAACTAAATAAATATTGTACAAATAGGCAGCCTTACCGCTCTAAGCGATTTCTTTTAGAGCAATCTTGGAATGGAAAAAGGGCTGCTTAGCCTCTTTTCCTTGTTTTTTTTGTGTTTGTTTATATGTGTGTGATGATCTGATCGGAAACGATCCTGTGGTCTGGAGGTGAAGATTGTATATGTACTGTACAGTGGTGGTGAGTCTAAACTCTGACTATTTGTATATTTTGTCTAAATTTTCGTTTTACTTTAAAAACGATTAACGTTTCAAAACAAGTATGAAACCGAAAATTGCAGCATCCTTTTTTCTTTCTCAGTCTAGTCTAGTTATCTACAGAAATGGGAAAGTAGAGTATTGTATAGAGGTATTTACGTCCGTACGGCAAATTATAGTTACGCATTTGTAGTAGTGTGTGTTGTTGTAGATACAATGCGATCAACGGCCAGTGGAGCGAGGAAAGTATCAACAAACTGGTTTCTGGCCATTGTGTTTATACCAAGTACAGTTCGAGTTACCTTCAAGAAGTGTTTCATCTCAATTTTACATTAACTTGTACCCACCAGTGTACCTATACACGTATTGAAATTGCGTTTGTTTAACAGATACTATCTGCTTATCTTGACATAGATTAATCTAAATCAAATCCTTTCAGGAGATTACAGATATTTTATGGATTTTTCAGGTGATGTTATTACAGGTCTAATATCAGTTTGCTGGGTACTTACCTGCCTAACCTGCAGTAGAGTCGCCATAATTCGGCATAATATATAAGGTAACGCAGGAGATATCTATGCATTGATACTGCATTAGATGCATAGTTGTCTGCTATAGCTTTCTATTTACTAGGAAATGTATGGGCAAGCTGTGCTACGGTTTAATTATTATACGATTATGTACTAACCATCGTCGTCGTCCAGTAAAGTGAGAGAATGTTCGACAGGAGCAAGTTCCACCTTCCGGTGCTTCGAAATAGTGAACGAGGTTTGTCCCGGACATGCCTTCACCCGGTTATCGAGGAACTCATGGCTACATTCGTGATTATTTCGTTTCACCGGTTCACTACGCACTCTAGAAAATATTCCACCCATATTAACCTTTTCTTCATTTTTGTCAGGGCTGTCATCAAAAACGTCATTCTTGTTGTCTTCTTTGTCGGCGTCATCGTGGGAGATAGAAGAGGCGGCATCGTCGTGGGGCATGTCTCTGGGAGTGGTCGGCGTGAGGGTCGCGGGAAGGCTGTCGCTCTCGGCGGAGTAGTAGCACAGGTTGAGCTCGACAGCCGGCGCCAGCGAGTCCGTGAACACTGAGTCGGAGGAGCGGTCGCCGGGCGAGCGCGAGGCGACGACGGCGGCGGTAGGCTCCGGACGGGTCACCGACCGCCCGCACCTGCTCACCGTTACCTCTGACTGCACGCTCCACTCGCCTTCCCCCTCTCGCAATGGTTTCGACGAGCACTCGACCGTATCGTTATCTGAGGCTTCGATAACTTCGACGTTATCGGCGTCTGGCGTTTTATCGAACTCCCTTTCGATCGCATCTCGTTTCGCGTCGCTCTTTTTCCTGCCATGTTTTTTGCTGTCTCGTCCCGGAGACTTCCTATTTAATTTTCCTATAAAATTTTTACCTTTCGCTGGGGACTTCCCTGTCTTTGATTGTTTGTCATTTGTTTGTGTATTTCCCATGTTTTGACTTAGAGCTATCACTTGATATAATATATTTGTATAGAGGTAGAGTAACTCTTTTTATTTATCATTACGCTAATACTAGAACTGGATGGAACTGGAACTGGAGAACTGGACAAATAATTATAAATGATCTAAATGAAACACATTCACAGCCCTTCTGTAGGTCCACACTACAGTCTTACCCTCTAAGCATGCGCACTCAGGGTAGCTCCGAGATGAAAGATCGATGTTTACCGATGCGATCTAAATTAAAGCATCTAACAAATAAATACTTATTTTCTTTTAGTTCTTTTTTATTAAACACACATTCATAATGTCATGTCCATGTGTGTTTTAAATTATTAATGAATAACAGTATAGTTAGGAACCTACCTATATAAAACCATCTGTTACCATGGCTGGTGTAGATGGCGCTAATGGGCTTGCTTTTCCGAGGGTTTTCTTTGTGGACAAAAAGGTAAGTTTCTCTCGAAAGCTACGTGAACCGCTCTCACATTTTTATTACTTGTGTTCCTATCGCTAGATGGCTCGTAAAGTACTTATTATACCTTATAAATAACTTTTACAAAAGATTCTACTTTTATAAAGAACATAGCAGCAATTAACAATAAGTACCTATTTGAAATGCGATGTTTGTTTGAATGTCAATCACGGCTAAACGGATTTGAATGAAAGGCAAACAAACCATATTTTTTAACCTGGTTTAACACATAGATACTATTTATCTCGGTATCCCCACGGTAACGGTGCCTGCTTATCAGCATCCGAGGTTAGCGGGTTCTGGAACTGAACTATAAGTCTCCCTATTTGAACTAGGATTCCGCGGGGTTGGGCTAAAGCCGGCGTCCCTGAAAGGCTGCATCTATCAGTGACGCCTCCCGCCACCCAACACTGAGGTTTGGTCTCGAGGTGGCTGTGGACGATACGACGACGGCTGCGCTGTGCCATAAAGCGTAGGACTCTAGGCTAGGGAAGTTTGGTCCTAACCAGGACACTTGGTGGGCCTACACTACATATGACTACACGACACTACATTTATGAATGCCGGGAAGTGAGCGCGACAGAACTGACAAACAAAACGAGCTGTTTTGAGGTGGCTCCTCTACCGGCCTAAGCGAAGTTGTCGTTGACTCCTCATTGAGGAGCGAGTGGTGAGCGGCTTTATTGCTTTGGTACCTGTCTGGACAACAGGTAGTGTCACTTGGGCACGAAGCATCTCTCCTTTATTGAGAACCGAACACTTGCGTTTGGGGACACGATTTTTCTATAACTGATCGCCGGAGGTGCCCTTGAGTGTGACTGGTACAGTACAGCGGACCCCGCCAGGAACATCTCGTGGATTTCAAGTGGGGACGCTATAACATATCTATTGTTAATTCAGTTGTAACGGGAAATACACGGGTAAACCCGCGGGCACAGCTAGTCTGATACCAAAGCAAAGTACAAAGGTAGGTAGGTACGTACGTTGTACATTATATATAATTCGAGATTTTTTCTTCAATTACCAAAATGAAATGAACTATTTAGCTAACAGGAAAAATAAAAATAAGGAGATGTTTTTTGTTTGCAATTAATTTTGGTTTCAATTTGAAATTCCTTTGTTTGAGGAACTTACCTGTTTGTAACCATTATTTAATTGTATTTTAACTGTATTATGATTCTGGGATCTTATTCTGTAGATTAGGTACTTATTTACAGTTCAATCGTCTCAGCCAAGTCTCAAGAAAGTTCAATGATTTCGCGAACGGTTTTACAATAATTGTTGGTAAGTAATTTTGATAATTTCTTAAAGCTTACAAAGTGTGAGTGATTTTTGCTTTCGAAATAATTGAACTTTCCTGAGACTTGCCAGAGGCCATTGAACTCCAAGTAGAATAAAGCCCATGATGTAAGCCGTGTAACCCCGGCATAGAATAGGGCTATACCCTTAGATTAAAACAAAAAACTAAAGATACGGTACCTAGTCTCGGAAAATGAGACAATAAAACTGCGTCTAGCTGACGCACTAGCCTCAGTCGTATGTCGAACCGTTGCCGCGTTGCCGCGGGAGCACGTACTGTCACACTGCGATTATCTTTTTGACACCCAAAAGAATGGCTATTTGCTTATTTACAAATAGTACATTGAAATATTACATTTTTTTGGGCTCCGCGTGCATTTGTCAGAGGACGCAATTTTATTTTTTAGATATCAAGGGGGGGTTAGTTTAAAGTTAAATAATAGTTGTAGTAGTAGTAATGGTAATTATTTTTTTTGTGAGACCTATAGTTCGTCAAATAAACCATAAAAACCATTTGAACCCGTTTTTCCAAGATGGCGGCCGTGGGACAAGAGCCACAACCCCACAAACTATTATTTAACTTTAAACTAACCCCCCCTTGATATCTAAAAAATAAAATTGCGTCCTCTGACAAATGCACACTCAAATGTAACATTTCAATGTACTAAAATGCCTGAATCATTCTTAAAGACAAATGTTTTTAAAAACAATAATTTTCTGAAAATGCATGTAGGTCATTTTAGCTCATTTTTCGAATACTATGTTGATGAATACAATGTTAGAATATACCGTATCTACCATTTTTGTTTTTATCTAAGGCTATACCCTTGATTCTATGCCGGGGGTCCGACGGGACCACCGCCGCTAGAGCTAGTCGATGGTCCTCCGAAAGATATTCCGACGAACTCTGGCAACAGGAGCGGTCTTAATTTTTTTTAGATATTTCAATTTTTTAAATCGGTCCAGTAGTTTTTGAGTTTATTCATTACAAACAAACATACAGACACACACACACACACAAATACAAATCCAAATTAAATCAAATGGACGACCTCTGTGGCGCGTCGCGTCGTGCGAAAGCGCGACTGCAATGCAGAAGGTTGCGGGTTCGATTCCCGCCGGGTGCAGGTATTTATGCTTAAAAAATAAATATTTGTGTCTGGTCTGGGTGTCCCTCTTCATGTATAATATGTATGTATTTACAAAAGAATTTATTTATTTGTTTATTATTTATTTATTTAATATTCGTTTATTAGTATTACCTTTAACGTACAATTTAAACTTAGCAAAAAGCCTCATTTGAAGTACCTAGTTAAGAAATCCTATGATCAGCATTAGGTATCCATTCAACCAATCATTGCGTATCGTATGTTAATTTTTAATCAAATTAAATAAGTGTTACCAAATAAATAAAAAGAGAGTTTAATATTCATAATTAACTAACGGCAAATTGTGGTAAATAAAAACGAGATTCTCTGCATTTTTGGGTTTTCCTCCTATTTTCATAAACAAGTCCTGCCTCTGAAAAAAGTATTTCGCTATAAACACTGCTACGCGGTGAGGACAGATATATTTGGGCAAATTTTATCAATATTGGGAATTGATTGACGTTTGCTGCCCACCATGCATAAGGGTCACTCTGTCGATCAACTCAGACCATATTTAAGTAAAAGTCAAGCTCGTTGGCTATAGCACTGTTTGTCGTATCTTCGGTTTGACTATTATCTTGAGCGACTTCGTAAAAGCAGTCCCAAAATGTTTCGGCCGAATATTCGGCGGCCGGATACCGGATATTCGGCCGGTGATGAGGCCGAATATCCGGTATCCGGTATCCGGCCAAACAATTATCCGTTGCATCACTAGTCTAGTCACCGTAACACAAGCTTAGTCGCTTCCCACGGGGCTAGATGGCGCTGTGTGTTGTTCACAGAATTTATTTATTTATTTAAATCTTTCTTCTTTACAATGTTAGTGTAGATGTAGATAGATAAATTCAACAGGCTGAATGTTTCTCATTTAATATTTCAACATTGTTTCGTCGATAAATAGATATAATTTATTTACCTACCTACCCACCTATTTTGTCTCATCTTTGTAAAGGACGGACCCTCCGCTACTTTTACTTATATTTTATTTTTATTACCAACGGAACGAAGGCCTTTTCTTTAGGTACGTAGTAGGTATTATAGTAATTTCTGTTATTGGATCCATGTTGTCAAATTGTTCTTGTCGGTAAAGCTACAATAACGGAACGTTTTTAATAAATTAATAAATATTTCAGGAAGTTGCACACAGCACGATCTAGCCCTAAACTAAACAATTAGGCTTGTACTAGACAACGGATATAGGTATACTACATATATCCGTTCACATCCGCGGATGCGGATTTGATGCGAATGCGAACTTAAAATTTAAATAATTATTTAAATTTTAAGTGCATAAATAACTGAGAGCAATTTAATTTTAACTTTTATATATTTAATGCTTTTTTTTACGATATTTTTAGAACAAAATTACCACGTTTTAGTTTTACGTATGACCACAGACCTAGAATTCTTTTTCGAATGACACAACAGAATTTTAAGTTTCGAGTTTGATAAACAAAATCTTTGTTTTTACTTTCTTTACATGTGGTTACTTGTTGATGTGAATCTGCATCCGTAAAAACTCCACATTGATTAATGCAGATGTGAATGCGGATGCAGAAATGTGAATTAATCATCCGTAAATGCGAATACTCCGCATTTACGGATGCGGATGCGAATATTCGTAACACCCCTGTGAGCTTATGCATCACTAGTTACCTAAGTATAACTGCGGTGTTCAAAAATGTTTGTTTTTACTTTCTTTACATGTTAAGTTACTTGTTACTTGTAAAAGTCACTAAGTGACTTAGTGGCTAAGCTTATTCACATCAACAAGTCTTGTTGATGTGAATAAGCTTAGCTTAGCTTTAAGCTTAGTCGCTTACCACGGGGCTAGATGGCGCTGTGTATTGTTCACAGAGTTCACAGAATTCACAGAATCTGCATCCGTAAAAACTCCGCATTGATTGACGCGAATGTGAATGCGGATGCAGAAGTGTGAATTAATCGTAAATGCGGAATATTCGCATTTACGGATGCGGATGCGAATATCCGTAACACCCCTGTGAGCTATGCATTAGTAGTTACCTAAGTGTGAGCCATGCATAGGTATCACTGCGGTGTTCATTTGCTTCAATTACTTACCTCTAATTATGTTTTAAGTAGGAAAGTTTGGTTTGTAAAGTGATTCAACAAATACAAAGTTAGGTAAGTTTCAGTTTCTATTTAAGTGAAAATGGCCCAGTTAGAAAATTAACCTAGTTAGTTTATACCTAATAATAATTATTCATGATGTTAATTGATGTTATTCATAGTTGGTTTTTATAATGTGAATTGCATAAATTTATCTTAAAATGTCAGGGTTTTAAGCGCTTACCTACAAATTTTAGCATTAATTGCACGAAAATATGCATTGCTTCGTTAAGATTTCAGCTATCGATTAGAATTAAAGAGCGGCGTTGGTTTAGTGGTAGATACCGAGACTTTCATTCCGAAGGCCGTAGTTTCGAATCCTGGCCAACCGCGCACAAATGTCTTTTTCTTTAAGATAAACTTATGTGCGCTATTAACATCGCTTTTACGGTGAAGAAAAAAAAACATCGTGAGGAAACCTACAACTTTAGGTCACGCAAAACGCCCAGTTATAGGGCTAGTTGCGGAAACACACAGTAAAAACTAACTAACTAGAATAAAAAGATTTACCTACATGATCTACACTAATATTATAAAGAGGAAATATTTGTATTTTGTGAGTATGTGTGTCTGTATGTTTGTAATGAATAAACTCAAAAGCTACTGGACCGATTTCAAAAATTCTTTCAACATTAGTAAGCTACATTCACCCTGAGTAACATAGGCTCATAGGCTTTTGATCCCGGTATTCCCACTTAATCGGGACTTACGCGGGTGAAACTGCGGGACGCAGCTAGTTATAAAGGTTTTGGTCATAAATCGTGGTTCTAAAATGATCGATGAAGCTCTACGTACCTAATTATTGCAGCGAAGTTTTGCGTCGCGTTGTTTTTAACGAAATATCCTGAAATGAATAAAACCAGAATTCTCAGCGGAACTATCTGTTATTTGGACGCTTTCATTGTTCTGTTTTGTATTGAATGCTTGTTTTTGTCAGAACACTTTTTTAGTAAATTTTAATGCTGCCATAAATTCGATTTAGTCAGGATTCGAACCCGCGACTTATCGAAAGCAACGTGTAGAGAAAATTTTGAATCACCTATTGAAATTACAACCTAACGACCGATGCAGAAACGCAACTCAAAATTTGAGTTCCACTTAAACAACTAAGCACCTCTCAAATTAAAAAAAATCCCATACTATTTTTAAATTTAGAGGCTGCTCAATTATTTAAGTACGAATTAAATTTTAAGTGGCGTTTTTGTATTCAGGTGTAAGTTTACCTAACAATACCTACGGATGATGAATAGGTAGGTACATACAACAACCTACAATAAATACATTATTTCCAATTGATTTATGTTGATACAGTTCTATATCCATACTAATATTATAAAGCTGAGGAGTTTGTTTGTTTGTTTGAACGCGCTAATCTCAGAAACCGCTCGCGCTGGTCCGATTTGAAAAAATATTTTAGTGTTGTATACCTAGTCCATTTATAGAGGAAGGCTATATATTAGCATTTTTTATAGAAATTAGGCGGACGAAGTCGCGGGCACTGCTAGTAGGTAATGTAATAAGGATTTATCTAAAATTGGTTCTCGACTTTGTTTTTTAATTTCAGACTACATACGTTTTGGTTCTTTGTATTTGACATTTTTTCCTCAGGAAGATGTGTCAAATCATAGTCTACAATTAAAAAACCTACCATAGGTAGGTTTAATGTTTATCAGGTAAAGGTGCGTAGGTATGATAAATAGATATATAGCCTATAGGTATAGGAATTATTACTTAGGTATTTGCTAAGCTGTCCCTTCATGCTAGCTGCGTCCCGCGATTTCACCCGCGTAAGTCTCGATCCCGTAGTAATATCGGGATATGAAGTATTCTATGTTACTCCTCGATAATGTAGCTTTCTTTTGGTGAAATAATTTTTGAAATCGGTCCAGTAGTTTTTGAGTTTATGCATTTTAAACATACAGACACACACACAAAAATACAAATCTGTCCTCTTTATAATATTTTGTAGATGTAGATTTAATAAAAAATTTTGTATCGTCCACATTAAAGATTTTTTTAAATCATCTCTTATTCATTTTAACCTTCGTTAATAATTCAAAGATTTTTATTAGATCTCGAAAATTTTGTGTTACGATAATATTTTCGGGTACTTTTTTATGATTTATTAAAACAATTTTTATGGAAGCATAAAGTTGAATTTGTAATGAATATTGGGACTCTTTGAAAGGTTAAAGAACCTACTTATTGTTATTAATTTATAATTTTCTACTTAAAATTAGTTTGGCCATCTCATCTTATACTCTCTGACCTCGTAAAAAAGGTTTACTAAAGTTGCAATGTATAAAATAATGAATAAATATTGCACGACGATATACACAGCGCAATCTAGCCCCAAACTAAGCACTAGGGTTGTACTAGGGGTACTAGGCAATGTATTTACTAGGTTTTTTTTGTAAATAGGTACATATCTACATATAATAGCTAGGTAGGTATATAGAAAAATACTCAGACCAGAAACAAATATCGAAATCGTAACTTTCCGCATTGCAGACGCGCCATATAGGCCTTTCGGTTCTCTGCACAATTTGTACACTGCATCAAGCTCAAATTTTATTTTGACTTTTTTTCTTGTTTTTTTTTGCGATTTTTAATTGAAATTAAGCTCATTTTTCGGTTTTAATCGCGAGGTGATGTATACGTTTAGTATTGTTCCAATGTTCAACGTTTCCAGAACTTAACAGGTCTTCAGAATTTCAGACAGGTGATGGTCGGCGTATGTATGCGCAGTAGGTACCTTTACCTACCTATACGTACTTACATGTTCTGGGTAGCTCTTGCGTTCCGGGGCGGGTGCGGGATATTTTAATGTAATGTTTGCTTGCGTTTTTATACACCAGCACGGGTAGCATACAAGCACAAGAAACATTATGTGAACCGAGAAAAAAAAGTCTCTTTTCTTTTTTACCCGACTGCGCGACGCAAAGAAGGGTTATGTGTTTATCAGTCTATGTATGTATGTTTGTTCCTATATGGCGCTCCAGGGGCCAAACAGATGAACCGATTTTGATGATTCGCACGTCAATCGATTCGTCTTATTTTATATTATGTTATTTATTATAAATCTCTTTGTTAGTATTTAATCTATCTCATTATTACTATTTGTTAAATTTCATTTTTGTACGCATTACAGTAGGCTTGCACCATAATGTTTTTCCATGTTTTTTATATTTTTGTTATAGCTGTTAGGTTTCAAATAAATAAATAAAGATATGAAAAAGACGGAAGTTTTTTGTCGATCGAGAAAATGTTTCCCAAGATCCCATGCTACCACTGCTGGTCACACTAGACGGCTCTTTGTTTGCGGTACAGATATACAAAGAATTTCGGGTACGGTAATATAATGAAAGGGCTTAAATCTTTCTATACGTCTTATTTAGGGTAATGACTTCTATCTCCAAGAAACAGCAGATTTTTAAGCAAACTCAACCTCAGTAGTTTCTAATTTCTAAAAGTCGTAGAACAAAAAAACTTCACCTAGAAGTCTAGAACAACCCTTCGTCAATATTACCGTTCCCCGAAACACATTGTAAGAATAGGTAGATACATTCCTTATACCCTATTTCAGAAACTTAGATTAAAAATGTAAACAAAGAACTGTCAATATCAAAGGAAAAAGTAAATTAGGTAAAGAGCTGTCACTTTTAAATAAATGTATTAATTTTTTGTTTACATTTTAAATTTAAGATTCTGAAATAGAGTATAGATACTATAATTTTGTAATAAACTTGGTTGGAGAGAGCGGTGTTGGTCTAGTGGTAGATACCGCGACTTTCATTCGGAAGGTCGTGGTTTCGAATCCTGGCCGACCGCGCATCAATGTCTTTTTCTTTTACGGTAAAGGAAAACTTCGTGAGGAAACCTACGGCTTAAAGTCACGCAAAAAGGCCAAACAGTTATAGGGTTAGTTGCGGAAACACACAGATAAAGTAAGTAACTTAGTTCGAGTCAAATAAAATAAAAAGATTCGATGTCCAGATAAAATTGACTTTATTACATAGCAGTTAAGTACAGTTTCTCTACAGTAAATATTTGTAAATATTTACAATTTTCTTACATCTATTCTCATGACTCCTTCGCAGAATCAAGTCATGAAATATGGCGACACAATATCTTATGGTCAGTTGCTTATATCTAATGAGTAGGTATAATAATGCTTAAAGCCAAAATTACACGGTTCGCCGTTCAATTTGGATGAAAGAGGAATTGAATCGTGTAAACATAAAAGCGAATCCTTCAGTGTCATCGTTCAATCACTCTTCATACATTTTTGTGTCTTTCAACCAGATTGAATTCAATGTGGTTGAACCGCGTATTACTAGCTTCACAGAAAATAAGTATGTAGGTCAAAGTTATAAAATTAATTCGTCGCATAAGTATATCTAACTATATTTATTTTATTTACAACAATGTTGAGAACTGTATTACCTAATCCGACCAATTGATGAATAACCCCCTTACCAATAATAATAGACGATGACTAACTTTATGTAACATTTGTCTTTTTGACATTAAGTTTCAAAGTTAACAGACAGAGACAAACGATACATAAACTTAGTCATCGTTTGTAAGTAGGGGGGATAATGTGCAAGTTTTGTGTACAATAGCATGTCATTCATGTAAAATCTACTGAACCGATTGTGGTGATGCGGTGGGTATGCGATGCATGATAGAGAGAGACGAAGATCCAGAAATGAGTACTTTTTATCCGAAGTAGCTAAGTGTATACAAAAATCGGTATATGTGTATCAAATCAGTCTTTATTGTAGACTGCTCGTGTGCTTGTGGCAGAAACTCCGGACTGCGTTTCTGCAGTCTTTCGGACACCATGTGGCTCAATTTATGTCCCTTGAGAATAACGTAAATGGTCAGGTCACCTACCTCTATAATTTAGCAAAATATATTGAAATAAAACACCTATCATAATTATGAACTTATACATAGGTAAATAATAAGAAGTCTAAGCGAGTCGGTGTCGTGGTTGTTTTAAAATGTATATCTATAAGTAGGTAATTTAATTTTATTTATTACGTAAATAACTCTATAGATATAAAAAGAATATTTACAGTTTATAATCATTTCGTCCGCCATAAATTCATTAAACCTTTTTACATATTTTATTGTAACTTTCAATAATTTTAATAAAGGTATTTAGGGAAAAAAGGTCACTTGAAAAATTTGACGGCCCCTGCATAACTCAAAATGTATAAAGTACCTACACTACACCTTATATTTTTTAGGCAAAAATAAGACGAAAATGTAAACGTAAATTGTCAACAGAATGTAAGGGACCGATTCTAGGACAACATCGAACCTTTTCTCTAATCTTAGGTTACCTAACTCCTAGATTTCATGTCCCAAAACCTTAGTTCGCTTCGAGTTACAGCACGAGTAAGTCATGGCCGTAACATTATAAGTCCAGAGTGTATCAGGTGAAAGGACAAGAAAACTTTATATTGGTTTATTGTCATAATCCCCATTAAAACTTTCCCACATATGGGGTTATTTTTTTCAAAAGTTTTTTTTATAAAAGTTGAAGGCAATGAGTCTTCAACTTTCATAAAAAAAAACTTTTTTTTTGTCTTTCGTAAATGTTTTGACCACAGATCTCCGTCGTCAAAACTATCGATAGTACCTATATTATAATAGTCAGATATCCAAAACTATCGATAGTGATTTCGATATTCAGCTTCAATACTATCGATGGTATTGCAGTACGTTGATACTATATTACCAAACTGACCTATTAATACTATCGATAATATTCATGATTTTCCCATCGACAGTCAAACTATCGATAGTTCAGTAACACTAGCTAACTTGTCCGTTAACTCGACACATCCTGTGTAGATAAATTACGGCCGTGAAACGCATGTCATGTAGCACTTACTTAGGCGACAGAGATTCGTCATGTCGTTCGTCTAAGTAAGTGCAATTACCTAAACTAGGTTTAAATTAAAATAACATAAAGAAAAATCTAACATAAGACTATAATCCTGAATATAAAATCTCGCATCATAAAACTACATGAGTGTAAAAATATGAACGAAATAATATCATTGTATTGATAATAATAACATACGATTGCCATTGAACCATCAAAACTTGAGAAACTTGAATTGAGAGAGAGATCCGGGATATTTCTTCAGATATAAGTACTATTGAACTACCTCTTGACGTGATAATAAATGTAGTAGACGACGTGCGGTACCAGTGTTCCGGATACTATCGATAGTCTCGTTATCGATAGTTTGCATCGAAAAATATTTAGGATATCGATAGTACCTACCTATTTTCCACTTGCCAATACTAGTGGCATGATACCTATCGATAGTATTGGTCGTCAAACTATCGATAGTATTGAAAGTTTTACGACTATCGAAAATAGTACCTATTGCTTAAAACCCGTTATCGATACTATCGATAGTTCTGACACCTGCCGATACTATCAATAAAAGCTCGATTCCAATGATGTTTCCTTAAAACTATCGATATTGGACTATCGTTATCGATAACAACACCATTCCGTACTAAGTGCTCTAATTAAAGCAATGTGATATGCGGTGTATATGTAATTAACTGCATTTCCACAAGACCTAATGTATGAAGTCGATTTTAGAACTCGCTTCGTTCTCGCGTGTTACGTGACAAATTAAAATTTAACTAACTATTCTGGTACCTATCGGGTTTTAAAGTAACTTGGTTATTCTCACTACTAAAATTAGGGATTTCAAACTTATACCGTAAAACAATTTACTTACCGAATATTATCTATATAACCTACATACGTGTATCTAGCTACATAACTACAGTATATTTGGTACTTAAATTTAAGTACCAAATATCCCGTATTTGGTACTTATACCAACATAGCCTTATTAATAAACGTGGAGTAAGGTTGGAGTAGTTACAACATGCTTTGTCTTTTTCCGTGACAAGCACTTTCAAAGTTGACAGACAGAAACAAAAAGTGGAAAAAATATTCTGACCTTACTCCACGTTTATTATAAGGCTAACATTGTTTTACGTTGTAATTTGTGAACAAGACATTAGGAATCATGTCGAAATATCCAGCATCGCAAAGTAGGTAATAGTTAAGTATATAGGTAGGTAATTTCAAACCGTGGTAAATATATATCCTGTAAATAATTATGATCTGGATATTAATCCGATTTACCTTACAAGATCAGATATTATTGTAACAGTGAGATAAGAGTACCTACCTACCTATCGGCTGATTTAAAGATACCTACAGCTTCTACTACAGGTACTTCTTCTACTACTACGCCTCTACTTTAATTCTACGAACGATATAACGAAACGATAATTCCAGAAGAAAATCCGTATTTTTCAATGTTCAATGTCTTTATCTACTCTGTGGTCTAAACATAGTATAAATGCACATAATTTTGCATACTGTATGCTACTAAAAGTTCCTAAATTCTTATGGTAAGAAATTATCATAGTAAGATGATTATCGCTATTCAGATCGCCTTCAAAAACCCTTTAAAAGATAGAATCTTTGTAGACCGGTGCGCTCAATTACCTATAACCTGCAATTCTAAATGCACTGGATTTATAGTTCATACAGAAATCGGTGAACCTATTCTCGGGAAATTTATGGGCAATAACATTCGAACAGAGAAAATGTATTTCACCATCGAGTCTAGATTATTTATCCAACACGGAAATCGGTTTAAAATAAACGAGCAGTCAATATTGAGGTTAAAGTACTTGTTAATAAAATAGGTGTAGCTATATGGTTTACCTATCTATATATGTATAAAATATTTAACAAATATTTAATGAGTACGTAGGTACCTATTTCACGTACGCTTAAAATTACCACAGCCCCTACCATGAGTTGAAAGTTGTTACGTATGTAGCTTCAAATCACCAAGTGGGGAAATAAGCTTCCTGAAAAAATAAATGCCTGAATTCCTTTTATTTTTAAACAAATTAGCGTTTAATTTGTTTATGTTTAATGTAATGTAATTCAGTCATTTTTTTAAATGCAATCTGTCTTAATATAATTAATATAATTAGGTATTATAAAGTATCGAAGTTAATTTTAAATTAATATTATGTTTACCAGTGTAATATTTATACGAAATAAACGCTTATTATTAGTTAACAGTATGTCGTGTCGCGCCTGTTCCCTGTCCTGCGAGCCGCCATGCGCCATTTCGCGTTGCAGACCAGCTCAAACTGTTAACGTTACGGGGTACATATTGACGTATAAACTTATGGTAGGGGTACAGTTGGTAACCAAAACTAATTCAATTTGGTTGTTTAAATTAATATTAATTTCAAAACGTTAAATTGATTTTGCCTATTAGGTATACACTTGTTTGGAATATCTCGGAAAGGTACCTTCGTAAGTTATGTTCTCTTTTATTTTTAAAAAATTAAAATACCCTGGATCTTCCCTCTCAATTAAAAAAAACCATTGGAGATCAAACAATTAACTTATTTCCAATGCTTAAATCTATCTTAACTTAAAAATAATAATAAAAAAATGACGTATAAAAATTGCATTATGAAAAATATGTACAATACTTAGTTTAAGTTAAACAGAGTCTGCAGCCAACGGGCTGGCGTAAGAATTAAGATTTCATTAGTGACCTATTGTGTGTATTTAAAAATAATATTTACACTTATAAATAAGTAATTTATTTAAGCAATAAACATCTAGAAGCCTTAACACTAAACTCCTTAGAAAAGTCCTTAGAACTTCATTATTCTAAGTCGATCAGTCCAGTCTAATGAACGGATGGCAATTCACAACACCTTTTCTTCTTACGAGCAAGCAAAATTTATATGTGAGACCCTATCTCACCAGAAGGTAAGTGGCGATGTGGTCTAAGACGTAGCACGATCACGTAGAAGACACATGGGGCTCAAAATGATCCATAAAGAAGATTCTGAAAAGGAATTTCTTTTTAACATGGCCAGAATAACTGTGCACCTTTCATAGTTACGCGCGCAACGACGACATTCGAATCTACATATCAGATTTGCACGGGCCAGAGGAGTCACTATGTTTCTTCGAACGAAAATTTGCTAAATTACGTAATATAGTTGGGCCTCTGGTGCACAGTTATTGTGATCGTGTCTAAAAGCATTTCCTTTACAGAATCTCTTTAAAAATAACCTTTTTAAACCCTGTTCTATTCATTCTATGAGCCCTTATTGTAAGATCGCATCCCCATATAGATCCGGGCTAGTACAATTTGTGATACCGCACAATTTAATTATGATATGAACTAATTTGACTCTTACGTACGGTTAACCTACATAACAATTAATTTGTATATAATTATTGACACGAGTCAATAGTTAGATGTTAGTACCTAATATTGTGTACATTCTGTACATAGGTGCCCTTAGAGAGCGTGTAAATTTCAATGTATATTCTAACTACACTTATTTAGACCATATGGGCTTTAATTTATTACAAAACGAATGAATTAAATCAGAATTCGTTTAAGAATATAAAATGCATCAATTAATAATGAACTTATAAGGTCGAAGCGAAACTTAATGTAGTATAAAATGCATCTACATGATTGTTTTAATTTCTTAATAGCTTTTTATGCGTAAGTCAAAACCTTTGTTACGCTACCTCCGTGGTTGGTACGTTATCGTTCCAATTTCAAATTATTCGATTTTTCATACGACCTAGCCGGCCGCTACTCTTTCAAACATGTACCTAACTACTAGGTAAACTGTGTACTTTTCACCGTAGTATTTAGGTTTATATCGAAGAAAGTGTACAAAAAAATGCAGAAATCAAGCATGTCTGATACAAAAACTTTGAGGAGCACCATGAATTTGTACTTGACTGGTCAAAAACAATCAATCGATATCGAAGATCCACTACAAATAATAACCATCATATTGTCAGGTAAGATCTGCGAGGTTAAAAAGGTATACTTCGTTTTTTAATTGTCGACTACGTTTTGACATATCTTCCGGAAGAAAAAATGACAAATACAAAGAGCAAAAACGTTAGAATATAGTCTAAAATTAAAAAAACCTATTAATTCTGCTGTATGACACGGTCAGATACTTTTTTTTAATTTTTCAGACCAGTGTGGGCCAAGAAGGGTTTAAAAGGAAGACTTTTAGCAATTCAGCAACGCTCACAATAATTGTGCATATGGCTCACACGGGTCTGATATGTAGATTCGAATGCTGTCAAACTTTGACAGGTGCACAGAAATTGTGAACGTGTCGAGAAGCAAATTTGCTATCAGAATTGCTAAGACTATCTTTTTTAACCCCGCAGGTACACTGTGCGCAGAATTGCTTGCAGAATCTCCCAAACTACCCTTCTAACCCCGCTGCATGTAAATAACTTCATCAAGTCATGCGAGGAACAAAAAAATGATATATTTACAAAATATTCGGAACGCGTATTCAGAAACTGTCACGTCTGTCGTCGCGTTGGATGGTGTGAATTTATATTATTCATATTGTTTCTGCAGAACAAGATTTATAACGGGCTGTACTGAACTCATGGGAGTTATCGACTTAGATAGGTATCTGTTTAAGGCTTGGTCCGACCAAATTAGAATAAGCAATAAATGACAATTATTATTAATGACGATTCATCGCTTAAATCGTTATTTTTTCAATAGAACTTTGTCTCGAATCTTTCGAACAAAAGACAATTAATGCGATTTCATTGCTTATTTTCCAGGTTAGTCAAATCAAGCCTTATAAAATGTAACACCACATAATGAATACGCCACAATGCCTAAACTCAAACTTTAAAAAGGCTTTTTAGGTACCTATAGTGTTTGATTTTATTCGACAGTTATCGTGAAAAATCAACCCTTAGACGTGCCAAGCTCAATAATCCGTTAATAAATACGCGTCTAAAACATACATTCATTAAGTTGATACTCTTTGAACTGGACAAGTTTGCTGTCATGGTTTAGCTTTTGTGTTTCAAAAACCTACGTTGTTTAACTTTTGATCGTTAAATTTTATCATAAACTCTGGTTTTGTAAACACAATCTAGTTTAGATTAGCGTTAACAAAAGCAAAAACATAATATTAAATTCAAGTAGGTATTCAAGTAGTATTTTCACTTTGATCATTTGTATAGGTACCTACGTTATTTGAGACGAGGGAACTATTTAAGATAGCTCCGGGGGTTGTTTCACTGTTGAAATGTCTCAGTTTTGTCCATTTTTTTCGAAAACGATTGTATTATCTATTTGTTTGTAACGAACAGGCTCCGAAACTACTGGACCGATTTTAAAACTTCTTTCAGCAATAGAAAGCTACATTATCGAGGAGTAAAGTATGCTACTTTTGATTCTGATATTCCCACGGAATCGGGACTTACGCGGGTGAAACCGCAAATTGAAACTAGTCTATATATTTAGCAAAATTTCGCTAAAGCTTCTGTGATATTGGTAAATTTATGGTAATATCTTGCAAAATTGCCAATAAAATTGTTCAACCGTTTTTGAAAAAAAAAATGGACTAAGCTGAGTGACACACGATATCTTTTCTTTCCCCGTTATTATTATTAGAAATACGGGTCAAGACCGAGTCTTCTCGCGACCACGGCCGGTGTAACCCGTGCCGAAACGTCGAGGTAATTTAAATCTAAAATTATCTACAACACGATCTAGACTCGTAGTTTTAATAGTAATAAAAAATCTGAGAGAGGTTTAGCTCGTTGGTTTCGCCACGATTGTGGATTGATGGTACCTAAGTTAAATTAAGAGTGAGATTATCTTAAGTCAAAAGCTTATAACGTTATAGCAAAACGTATTTTGTAGATAAGTAATTAAAACAGGTGAGGTACCAGCTTTGAACTCATGTAGGTAGGTAGACTCGGCAACAAAAATTAATATCTAAATTGTTTGGAGTGCTGGAATTTAAGTTCTTGAGTCAACTGAGACTCAAAAGATTTTATGATATCCATATTTGTTACCTAATCGTTCGTAACAATTTTGTTAAATGATCCTATTAATTTCAATTAAAATCTCGATCCCAAATATTTCTAGCCCAGTTTTTCAAATATCAATGATACCGGCTCGATATTTTTAGAAAAAAAACTGACTAAGTATATAAAAATCGTCCTAAAAACATAGGCCATAAACAATAAAGTCATCATTTCAAATATAAAACATGGTGTAATCCATGCGCGATGAGAATGGACTAAAAACATAGCTAAGAACACTCGCGCAAAAGTCATCTATCAACCAAAAAAAACTACATTGAAATCGGTTCATCCGTTCGTGAGCTACGATGCCACAGACAGATACACACACAGACAGACAGACAGACAGACACGTCAAACTTATAACACCCCTCTTTTTCCGTCGGGGGTTAAAAATGCGACTTTTTAAAACTGAGGCGCGCTGTCCGGTGGCCTATTCTAACGACAAATTCGCGTTGAAGCTTGCATGTTTTATTTACAAAGTTCTCCCATTCTCATAGCTCGCGGATAATAGTAACAGGGACCTGATTGTGTATCTTTGTTGCTAACAAATCTCGATTGAAACAATTGAAATTGTTGATTACACGTAATTCAGTCACTAACAAATTACCATTGCAATTAAAACTAGCGACTTTAAAAATCAACAATTTCAATTGTTTCAATCGACATTTGTTAGTAACAGACGTAATCAAAGGCCAGGTTGGTGTACTGTACACACGTACGTAGGTAGATATCTATACGATGATCTCCCTGATGACGCGTTGCGAGCGCGTGTTGGGCGTCGAGTAGCCGGACTCGAGCGACTCGTCGTAGCTGAGCGAGAGGTGCGCGGGCGGCTTGTCCTCTCCCTCCTCGCCCCCCACCGCGCCGTACTCCGGCAGCCCGCTTACCTCGTGGTACGGGGACTCTGCAACACACACAACCGTCGGTTACACTGTATCCCCTACCTCCATCTATGCTTTCTTAAAGCTTCACACGATGACATTTACACTTTACCTAAAACAGCAAACACCTACAGCACACACGCACGAATTTCTTTATATGTGAGCTGAAGGTGGGGTCTGTTTAGGTAAAGTATCAGTGTAAATGTCCGTCGTGGATTTTTAGCTTTACACTGTATCCCCGCCTTCATCTATCTCTATGGGTATAGAAACATTATTGTGACCATTAAAACAAAAGTGTCAAAAAACAGTTCCTTTGCAGAATCTCCTAGAATTGAAAAATCGTTGCACACTTAGATGGAGTCAGGTTATCAAGAACTGAAATAGCGATAGGTAACTTTTTGTACTAAAGCCTATGCAACTCACCGATATGTTGGTCCCGACGCGGCTTCTTAGGCTTATGGACGGAAGCGTACGGGTCCGAGCAGTACTCCTGACGAGACGGGTTCTGGCTGCGTGACGCGTACTCCGGGTGGGGCATGGCGGGGTGCGCGGGGTGCGGCGGGTGGCCGGCGTGCGCGGGGTGGGGCAGCCGCGAGTATTGCGCGAATTCCCCGTACTGCCCCCCCATTGGGTCGTACTCGAAGTTGCTCTGGCGGTCGAGCAGTTGCCCGCCCATCGTCTCCCCGCCGACGGCCATCTTCATCTGCCACAGCGACTCTTGTGAGTTGACGCTGCCGCCGTGGTTGCTGTTCGTGTAACTGTTCTCTATGAAACCCATGTTGCCCGGACGATCCATCCCTGTTGCGATGGAAATAAAGGGTTAATTGATGCTGGTGTTGTTAGCAGTACTTTTACTATGATAAATACTTATATTTTTATTTTTATTTACGGGAATATGATGTAGAGTTTTAGTAATTTTAACTGTCTTTTACAAGTCTGTCTGTCTTTTTGTCTTTTACAATTAACAATTTCAATTGTTTCAATCGATAATTGTTAGCAACAGACTTACGTAATCGTCTAGCTGATTTGTATAAAGGATGTATTTTGTATATCTAAGTCTAGACTTAAATGAAATGTTAGTGAGCCACCTACCTATAGTAGGTATATAGTAGGCGGGCTCTAGACAGTACCTAATTAACAAATCTTAAATAAGTTAAATAAGTCTTAAATAATTTTAGGTGACTAATTTATACAAAGCTTTATTTTATTCAAGCTTATAAATTAACATCGTATTTTATGTTGTTGTAAATTAACTAAACAATATTAATAATGTTTTAAGTTTTTGGGTGTGTTTGAGGTAATCACTATTTATGTTTTTTTTAAGTAAGGGTAAGAAAAGAAACTTAAACTTTCCCACCCCAATCTTGTGTTTAAAACTTGTCTCCTTAAAGATAAATAAATAAAATATTTTCGCTAATTTTACCTTTGCCGACGATAGCCGCTAGTCCTTATGAATGCGCAAAAGAATAGAAAACGAAGAAATAAAAAAAACGACAGGTGGAACAAAAATAACACATGAGTTAAGGAAGCTGACTCGGAGCTTTTAGATACTAGCTGCGCCACGCAGTATCACCCGCGTAACTACCAATCTTTTACGAATATCGGAATAACTTTTCCAAGTCTCCAGCTATTTCCATACAAAGTGTCACCGCAATCTGTTCAGCGGTTTTCACGTGACAGAGCAACAAACATTACCCAAGAACTTTCACAGTTATAATATTAGTAGGATAAGAGGTATCAACTTACAGTCATTATGAGAAGTATTCTGCCCAGGATGTGCCGGACCAGTCCGCGGCACGTGGAAAGAATAAGTCCCTTGCGCAGAATACATCATATTCTTGGAGTCATCGAGCCCCAAGCCCATATCCATAGAATGCTCTAAAGCCTTATTCTCCATGCCGGTAGCAGCGGTGTAAGGTGGCGGTTGCTCCTTCTGCGGCGTTCTTTCTACGATCGAAGGCTTCATGGAGTCCATTTCGTAGTCTTTCGACCTGTCTTTCCTGTTGTTTCTCCGAGTGCGTCTTCGGAGGAGCACGTAGAGAGGGAAGCAAGTGACGACCACGCCGATAGATAGTAGAACCGAGATGATTAGGGAAGTCATCGTCACTTTGTATGATTCCTTTACGTATGCCGGTCCAACTGCAAATAGAAATGTTGTTTTAGTACCTAGGTAAAGGTAAGACTAAATACGATGGAAAAGCCTTACATTTTATTAATAATAATAATAGATGATGATTTTAAACAGTTCCAATCAAATAAATCTAAGTCTTGTTCCGATACGTTGACCGGTGCAGCCACTATGTAAGACGGGTTGGATCTTGTACCACTGCCGACTTCCTTCTTCTAGATGAGCCTGTTACATCTTAGATCATATCGTCAAATCGCAATATATTTGCGAAGTCATCCAGTAGGTACTTCAACCATCTACGCATTGAGTTTCATCGTAATCAGTTCAAGAGTTTTTAGCTTAAAAAAGTAAGAAACCTATCTTTACATACACACAAACATTGATTGGTTACTAAAAATATTAAATAAAAAACGGGGCATTTACATGTTGTTGTCTCATTCATAAACTAGCCTATTTCTATTACTGGCAAAATATAGAGCTCCTTAAAAAAAAAACAAAAAAAAAATACCTCATTTTCAAAAAATATGTGTAGTGAAAACAACCATATTACTTTAAAATTGTCTGGATACTGATTTCAAAAGGTAGTCTATCTTATATCCCCGGAGTTAGGTGTTGAATTAACTTGTCCATGCAACTAAACCTACGTTGAGCTATACAGTATTACAGTAATCCCATGATTAACTCACTCTCGGCTTCAGTGTAATCGCTGCAGACGTCCTGGTTGAGTTGTAAGCACAGTTTCACTCGAATCCTAGGGTTTAATTCGTCGAGCGGTTCGACTGAGACTCGGCCGTCTCTAGGCGATTGTCGTCCGCGCGCCATCGTTGTCTTCGTCGGGACTTCTAGAGTTGTTTCTATTACTGTTGGGTCTGCTGACGTCTTCAATGGTACTGTTTCTACCACCTGTTAGGATTGTTCGATGATTTTTAGAATCTTGATTGTTTAAGGTTAGTAGAACTATAATATAAGTTAGTAGGTGACCGCAAGTTACTAGGTTGGTTGCCCGTAGGTTATCCCCCGAAAAAATATTGACTTACCTATCTAAAACAGACAATTTTGGCTCAGAGTTTTTTTCGGGGGGAAACGCAATCGCAAAAATCAACGCAATTAACCCTTAGGTAGATACATAGCAAATTGATTTTTTTCTCCTCTAGTAAACGCAGATAAGTTTAATTAAATTCAATGCATTTCTATAAAAGCCACAGATATAACATGTCACATGTAGCTTCGAACAGAAATGGAGATAAAATTGAATTTGCTATGTAGGTACTTGCATTACAGTCACCACATATTATAGAAAATATCCTACTATAGTACCTACAGTTTGTCACTCGCTGTACACAGCGGGTCGTAAAACGTAGGAGCGGTGTAGATAATATTTCGCTCTCTCTCCAACTCATAGGTATTATGGGCAGGCGCAGTGCTAAGCATTGATTGCTATCGATATTACAACATCACTCACAGCTTTAACCTTCCTATGATTTATGACAGGTGTGCAACGAGTGAAAAAATGTACTAACACTATAGGTTCTACATAAAATATCGAAAATACTGTTGACAGTTTAATTAACCAAGTCAAATTCTAAAGTTTCCAAACTATAGGCACTCAAAAGTTGAACAAACAAGACTTATGAAACCAGAAAATGGTCAGAACACGCCTTATCTACAATTACCTAAGCCTTAATTACAGTGCTTCCGAAGCAATTGTTTTAAAAGTAACTTTCTTAAATTATCAAACGACACGGCGTGGATGTTTGTCGGTCGCACACAGCACCGGTCCTAAACAAAAGTTCTAACTAAGTAAATAAACACTTAAAACGAAACAAAACAATTTATCAAACAGCCGAGCATTGTCAGGCTATTTACTGTACCAACACGAGTTTTACCTTTTCAAAACTCAATATCGACTACGTTTCCATATATTTCCCTCGAGCACTATTCGTAGTAACGAATGAAAGGTGGTATATTTGTTTAAATTCAAGATGTTTGGGAGCCTTTATAGGCACAGTCTATCTAGATCAGGGGTTCCCAAAGTGGGCGATAACGACCCCTTGTGGGTGCTGCAGATCCATTAAGAGACCTAGAAAAAAATGGGGGTGTTTTGTAGAGGCTTACGGGCGATTTGTAATTTCATCGAAGGTAGATAATAGACCGCGGGCAATCATGTTTTAACAAGTGTCTGTTAAATAACCCGATTTGTGCCTTCCTGTTTCAAACGGTAAGGTTTTTAAGTAATAGGTATAGGTGAAAAAAGGGGGGCGACAAAAATAATTTATTCCCAAAGTGGGCGGTAAACAAAATAAGTTTGAGTACCCCTGATCTAGATGATATTAGAGTCTCAAAATCTGTCTGTCTGTCCCTAAAATTTGGATAAACCATTCAACAGTAAGAGCTTGTTGAACAACGATAAAACTGTGGCCAGCAGTTGAGCGATTTGTCTCCTTTTGTGAACTTCTATGGCCTTATTAATAACCGTGGAGTAAGGTCGGAGTAGTTTTACCACTCTCTGTTCCTGTCTCAACTTTGAAAGTCTTGTCACGGTAAAAGACAAAGCATGTTCTCAGTACTCTGACCTTACTCCGCGTTGATTAATAAGGCCACTAAAGTTTATAAATATTTCTTATGTTTGTTGTTCAGGACATTCTACTAGAAATATTTTACAAGGAGAAATTCATCATGAAAAATCGTCCTGTGGCGACCGCGGGTTCCATATATCTATTACTATCTATCTATTATTATAAAACTGAAGAGTTTGTTTGTTTGTTTGAACTCAGGAACCGCTGCGCTGCTGGTCCGATTTGAAAAATTCTTTCAGTGTTGGATAGTCCATTTATTGAGAAAGGCTATAATAGGCTAATATTATATTTTCAAAAAAATTAGGCGGACGAAGTCGCGGGCACTGCTAGTGGATCTATATATGGTGTAATGGTTAGCGCACTCGCCCGGAAAGCGAGAGGATGGGATTGATTTTTGATGAATGATGCATTTCTTCTTTTATAATATTTCTTCTAAAGTTCATAAGCTAACGTGACTGCTTAGGTAATAGCTAATTTGACTGCTTAGGTAATAGCTAATTTGACTGCTTGGGTAAGTTAAAATAAACAAGAATCATACCTGCCAACCAGTGGTGCCGCCGACATTGGCCAGCCCCTCGGCCACTGCAACCAGCAGTAAGCAAGTGGGAGGGGCTGTGAACGCCACTGCGTGCGTTTTGGGATCAAACGTGACTCCCTCCGGAGGCGCGATCTGATCCACTTTGGTCGTCACCGTGATCTCGTTAGAGTAGTTACTCTGCCCTTTCGTATTCACCGCTTTCACCTAAATTATTAAACGTTATGAAATCGTTAAACTCGGATTTGAAGCAAACGTTCAAAGCTCGGATCTCTACGTCACAAATACAAAGGGTAGATAGACAGGGGTTAATAATAATTGGTCTTATGTAAGCTTTACCTTGAATACATATGTCAGTTGCTGTCGGTAGCCGTAAAGAAAGAAAATAAAATTAAAGTTAATACCTTGTGAAATAATAAAAGTTTAACTATGAACTAAATTTTAAAAAATCGTTACTTATAACAAGCGTTGAAGTAAACACGAACAACAATTACTGTTTTGAATACAGTTAACCCATTAGTACATGAACATTCGTTTATGCTCATGGTGCAGATTTTCATGATGTGTAAGTATGAGGAAGTATGTCCTTTATTATTTCAGTGCTCGATGGCAGAGCGTCGTCGTACGTAGGCGTAGTTTTCGTTGCCAAATCGGTACAATAATTTCCGAAGGACTGCGTATAAAACGCGCTCTGAAGCTATAGGTATTTGTCAGCGGCGGATTCAGGATTTTAAGGGTTAGGGGCTAGCCCAACTAAGTCCTTGAGTTGACCAACCCTCAAACCAAAACAGTTTCAAATATTATGAAAATCACTTAAGAAAATAAACCATGCATGAATAATGAATAAATTCAATGTAAATATTGCAGAACATTATGCAAACTATGGTCATTAAAATAAATAATTGTTACAAATTATGATAGATAACTCGCGAAGATAACTGAGTATGTGCAAAGGAATGTTAAATGTACCTTGAAGGTGTAGGTGGTATGCTGGTCGAGGCGGGTGACGTTGCAAGGGTTGGTGCGTCCGCAGTCGTACTCGAGCCACTCGTGGTCCGGAGTGCGGTCGGCGGCGCAGTGTTCCGCCGGCGCCGCGCCTCCGCTTCGCAACCGCACGCGCCGGTACAGCACAAAGTACTTCGTGTTCGAGAGGCCCCCATCGAACCCAGCTTCCCATTTCAAAGTCACGTACGACGCCCCAACTTTCTGACTCTCCAGCGAACGAGGCGACTCCGGAGCACCCTTCGGCTGCAGTCTAATCTGTGGCCTAATGCTGCCTAGAGAATTCTTCACTTTGCAGTAGTACTCGCCGTAGTCTTTTGGTTTCATGTCTTTTATCCTCAATACGCTGAGGTAAGAGTCGTTGCTGTCGGTCGTTGTGTTGATCTCGTAATGGCCGTCGGAAGACATCTGTAGTGGGGCCGTATTCGATCCGAAAAACCATTGGAACTCCGGTTTTGGATAGGCCTGAACGCGGCAAGCTATATCGGCTACTTCCATAAGATCGTAGGCTACCTTTTTATGTTGTTTTATAGATATAGGTTCATCTGCAACAAAAATGCACATCGTTTTTAAAACAGTTCTACACTACAGAATTACAAATAACTTATTAATAAGAGACTTACGCTCGATTCGGAGGTGCATTGTTGATTCGATTCGTTTGACTTCATTTTCGATGATGCAGGAGTAAATCCCCCTGTCTTCTGGCAGGAGGTCGTTTATGTTTGGTCTCGCTTTGCCCTTGAATCTAAGAGTGCTTTGGACGTTATAAACAGCGTTTCGGCCTTCCGTAACATCGCTTTGTACTTCATAAAGGTTGGCATCGGGTTTAATTTCAGAATTATTTTTGTACCATTTTACGTTCGGAAGAGGTTTGCCGAGAGCGCTGCAGGTCACTGAAAAATCTTGTTCTCCAGATCTCTGGGTTACGTGGGGTTGAAGTTTGGTTTGGAATCGGGGTGGCTGGTGTACCTCGAGGGTAACGGAGGCGAACTCCCCATGACCAAGCTCGTTAGTGGCCTGGCAATGGTAGACGCCTTCGCTGCCTAAATGGGCGCTGGGGATCGTGTAAGTGTTGCCGGTAGCTAGCACCGCAGGCTTGGAGTCGTTGGGATCGATGTCACGGAACCAACGGAATTGAGGCGCTGGCCACCCAGGTGGATTAGCGCTGCACGTCAACGTCACACCATTGCCCTCCTGAGCCACAGGCTTGTCTGGTCGGATGTACGCACGTCCCGGCTTATGTCTAACCAGCACTGCTACCGATGCGGTACTCGCTCTTTCTACTCGTTTCCCGTTGCTCGAAGATATGACGTTTACAGCCCGACAAAGGTAAGTGCCCGCCATATCGGCTTTCACTCTCGACAGCGTCAGCGTGTTTCCGCTTTGACGAAATTCTGTTTTACCTTCCATCGACCATTCAATAGAAATAGGTTCCGGATTAGCTGAGACCTCGCATTTAATTTCTACATTACCGCCTTCTTCGGCTTCGTAAGTTTTGGATTCTACTGTGACAGTGGGAGGGAATAGTACATCTAGATAGATATCTTGTTCGCCAGGTCGGCCGAGACCGTTGTCAGCAGTACAAGTGTATTTGCCGGCGTCTTGCACCGTGACTGCTTGTATGCTATGAGTGAAAGAATTTGATATAAATTTCCCGTTTCTCGTCCATCGCACCGAGTTTACTTTAGGTTTCGCGTCGACTTTGCAGTCCATTGTTGCAGTGCCGTCGATTTCCACGCGTACCGGATTTTCTGGACCAACTTCAACTCGAGGAAAGTCTGTAACAAAATGTAAATTGTTTTAAATCGGAAATGCATAAATCGGTAATGCTCAGTAGATGAAGTCGGCAAATAATAGGTAATCAACATATTTTTATAGCTACATTTTTAAAGTTTAAACGGTTTTGCAATTGTTGGTAGGTAATTGTCAAGTGCGAGTCCAACTCGCTTACGAAGGGTTCCGTACCACTATCACGATTGGGTACGGAACCCTAAAATGAACACTGGACCAACCAATCCACAAACGCAACCCGAACGTTAATAGTAGAATGTATACCTAGCGGAGAAAAGACTATTTTTCCGGCGAGAGTGTTTTTTGAATCCGAGCGAATGATTCTAGAGTAGAATCCCGAGCGTAGCGAAGAATAAAATTATAATTAAGAATGCCTCGCTACGCGAATCGGGTCCCGTTTTTACCCTTAGGTTTTCTAAAACAGAAAAACAGTTCGGAAAAAAAACTTAAAAATTCCCCTGGTTACGTACCTATACGTCCTTTGCTGACTAAACTTACGTACCTATCTAAAGTAGAAAAGGACACCTAACTGACTACAGATCTGATTGGTTCTAGTTTGATGACTCGTTTACGATTAGGAATCCACTTACCTAAATCGTAATCCAATACTGTTACTCAGAGTAGCATTACAATAATATTATAAATTATGTACGCATACATTATCCGAGAGTAGGTATTTCCAATTAAATAACCCTGTTACGTAATTGTAAGGAAGAACAATCTCGATTCAATTTAGTTAACGCTCTTCTTGCTTTAAGCTAAGTTTACTACTGCATTGCGGTGTTAAAGATGAATACCATAGACGAAACTTATAAACCGGTCAAGTGCGAGTCGTACTCACGCATGAAGGGTTCCGCCGCCATTATCACATTTGTTGTATGGAAGCTCCATTAAAGTAGGTATGAGGTAGCAGTTGTTAGGTCAAGTTAGAAGACTTAGGGCGATCTGAAGACTCTAACACTAGGTGAGCCACACCACTACACGAAAAGAAGAAGAAGTAGGTATTTTATTCTGTTTTAGAATTTATGTATTGCTGTTATAGCGGCAACAGAAATACCTACATTCTCTGTGAATTTTTTAAATGTAAATAATTATGAAAAATTAAAATGCTATAAGAATTATTAACAAAATATTGCACGACGTTACACACAGCTCAATCTAGTCCCAAACTAACCTCTAGGCTTGTACTATGGGTATTAGACAGCGGATATATTGTAAGTGCTTTTTTTCTATCTTTCAGCCATCACGGTGCAAGAGATACAGGGGACAGACAGACAGACAGTGGATTCTTATCAAAAGGGCCCCGTTTTTTACCCTTCTACGGAACCCCAAAAACTACGGCAAGCCGGTGATTATTTAATTTTCAATCAGGAAAGCGGATACGTCTTGCAACCTGGTTTGCTACAATATTGTTTACATAAAGAAATTAAAACATCGACTGCATGTAGCATACCTACCGGCGCGCGTCTTCCTCATCTGGTCAAAGATAACCAGGTCAGCAAGTGATAAATAAACATTATACAGAATCCGGTGCTGATTTTGTAAGAATCGTTCGTAATTAGGCCGCGTAATCAAACTTAACAAGATTTATAACATCGGGCATTGCAGGAAGTGTGAACGAATTATATGAATTTCGTAATTTGGAAATGTGGTACGATTTTAAACTAACATGGTTGTTTTTACAACAAATATTATTAAATAACGGGGTATTAACCATGTTTAAATTCGATATTTCGCCAGTAATTAATCAACTGGATTGTTCACGAGACCAATTGAAATATCCCGTTATATTTGGAAATGTATATTGATTAAAATATAGGTATGTATTGCACGGTATAATATATAATATTGCACGAGCGACGGTACACAAAGCGCTATCTAGCCCGAAACTGAGCACTAGGCTTGTACTATGGGTACTAGACAACGGATATACTTACTACATAATTACTAATACTTTTTTTTGTAAATACATACATGTGATACACAAAAAGCACTCAGACCAGAAACAAATATTAATTTTTAAGCATAAATACCTGCACCCGGCGGAAATTCAACCCGCAACCTTCTGCTTTGCAGTCGAGCTTTCCCCCGACGGGCCATAAAAGCCATCAATAAAAGTTTAAAGCATTTTGCTATTAAAAAATATCTATTTTTTATGTTTTCCGGTCTTAACAAACTGCAATTTCAGAGGAACTCTACTCGGTCGTTAGTTCTCGTAAATTTTCTTATGAGTACTCGGACAGTTAGTGATGTGGTAGCGCAGTTTGCTTAGTTAGTGCGCCTCGGACAGTTAGTGATGTGGTAGCGCAGTTTGCTTAGTTAGTGCGCCTCACCGCTCGTAGTGGTAGTTAGTAAGTTAAATTGTCAATGTAATGTTGTCACTGTGTGGTGACTATTGTTAACTGTTCTGTAATCGTTTAGATCGATTTAAATTAGTTATGTTCACTAGTAACTTCAACGTCGACGTGATTAATAACTTTCTCAGTTATATATACTTAACTCAGAAAGTTATTAATTTTTAACAAAAAAAATGTAAACAAAGAACTGTCAATTTTTAAGAAAAAGGTAAATAATGAGCTCTCAATTAATTCTATGGGATTTTTTACCTTATTGATCTAATTATGTTTTCCGGTCTTAACAAACTGCAATTTCAGAGGAACTAAACACGGTCGTTAGTTCTCGTAAATTTTCTTATGAGTACTCGGACAGTTAGTGGTGTCACTACTCCTACTACTCTTAGTGGTAGTTAGTGAGTTAAATCGTCAATGTATGTTGTCTGTGTGTGGTTACTAATAGATCGATTTAAATTAGTTATGTTCGCTGGTAACTTTAATGTTAACGTGATTAATAACTTTCACAGTAATAAAGATGGTGCCACACTGCTGTTTAAAAATGTTTAGAAAGATTTTTTAACACTATAACGTAATGTGTTATTATTATAGGTGCTGTATTAGTGTTAGAAAATGTGCTAATACACAAAAGACAAAAAAATGTAAACAAAGAACTACCAACAGTCGCGGGTTCGAATCCCGCTGGGTACTAAAGTTTTTGAAAGTATTTTTTCAAAAAAGCAACAAAGAACTGTCGATTTTAAAGGAAAAAGTAAATAAAGAGCTGCCACTTTAAAATAAATGTATGGGATTTTTGTTTACCTTATTGATCTAAGTTTCTGAAATATGGTATACCTATATACTTTTACTTATTACGAAAGAAAAGTATAAAAATAAACTTAGACACTAATACAAAAATATTTAGTCTTATATATTTCTATTACTTGTTTATGTAGGGGAGAGTGGGGGAAACACGAACGCGGGGTAATGCCGAATCCAAGGGTTCTAATGTGTTAGAAGAAGGTAGCCAGATTTTATTTGCCGCCATTTCGGACATCACGCCACGACTAGTGCCAGTCAATGACACGAAAGATGCGAACGCACGTACTTGTCAAGGTATGCAGTTTTCAATATTTTGCATGTTTTTGATATATATTTTTGGTAAATTCAAGTTGTTGTTGCTTTATTTCTATGTACAATGGTAAATTAACTTTTACAAAGTGGAATACCCACAAATTAATCAGCTATATGACAATGACCCAATTGGCAAAAGACATATACTTAATCTATTTTTTTTTACTTAATTTATTGTTTTTGATCCAGCGGGGCAAAGGCGAACACTCCATGTGGGGCAATCTCGAACATCCGGCATTACCCCCGCTCCCTTTTGTTAGTTCCCCGTATTTCTTATTTTATTACTGTTTTAGATGCCCCGTTATTACAAAAGAAAGATCAACCCGAAGTGCAGTCTTGAAGATTTAAAAAAGGCTGTAGATGGTGTTAAAATTTAAAAACTCAGCATCGGCAGAGCAGCAGGATCTAATAATGTTTCAAAAACAACCATTTTTGACCAAATATATAGATTCCCCTGGTGAAGACTGGATTTTATGCTACAAGTATAAAAATGGACTTACCAGAGTTGTACTGCTGGGAAGTGAACATCGTTGGGTTATAAATGTGATCACTATCGTTATTAATGTTAGTACGTAATTACCCCACTTGGTGTTCGTGTTTACCCGACTTCTGTCGGGCAAAGCCGAACACTAAGGGTTTCGTATTTTAGTCAAATTGTTACACTTTTTAAAAGCAATATAAATGTCCATTAGTAAATTCGTTAGACAGATAAGTAAACTTAATAATTAAAAAATATAGAAACTCTATGATCAAATTCCACTGTTTTATTTAAGTTTTCCCTTAGGTGTTCGCATTTCCCCCACTTTCCCCTACTCGTCTTATACAAATTCGAGTACCTACAGAAGCAGGTATTAGTAGTTACATACTCCAACACACGTTTGTTTCGCCAGTGGTTATTCGCGCATGTGTAGGTATTCATTACATTTTTCCCTTGACGTGGCCGCGTTTATAAATTATGCGTTACTCCATTCGTAGATGTGCCGGTGCCGGGTACAAAATGTACACTTTACGTTTGAGGTTATTTGCCAAGGGCTTTGCGTTTTGTAGATGGCTCCTGGCATCGCTCAGAGATTCAGCGGCGACGACGGAAACATTTGAACACGGAAGCCTGCTCAAACAACTCATTTCCCCTTGCATAAACATGTACCTACTTCTCCTGGCCCGCCTAGGGTTGCCGGCTTTAGCCAGACATGTCCGGCGACCTCTGTGGCGCGTCGTCGTGCGAAAGCGCGACTGTAATGCAGAAGGTTACGGGTTCGATTCCCGCCGGGTGCAAGTATTTATGCTTAAAAAATAAATATTTGTGTCTGGTCTGGGTGTCCCTCTATGTATAATATGTATGTATTTACAAAAGAAAAATAAATAGGTATAAGTATTATATACGTTGTCTCGTCACCGTAACACAAGCTTAGTCGCTTACCACGGGGCTAGATGGCGCTGTGTGTTGTTCAGAAAATTTTATTTTTATATTATTTATTTATTTTTACAGTCGTGTCCGGCCAAATATATACAAGTCCGGCCTGTCCGGCTATTGTTAGACTTTTGGTCGATCCCATCAGTCATGCGGACACGTATAAAGCTTCGTACAAACTGAGGCGAATTCACTCGCATATTTTTTAAAAAATAGTGTTTTTTTTATTCATTTCATTACGCATTAACGATTGTAGGTACCTATCTACGCTTGTAGGCTACACTTGTGTAATTCATAAAAGTACATAGGTACGTACTTTTTTTTAAAAGAAAATAAAGATAAAGCCTGATCCAATATTGGCCCAGATAAAAACCAATATGTCAGGCTTTTGGGGCAAAATGTCCGGCTAAATATGAGTCTGCGTCAGGCTTTTTCATTTCTGGGCCTGGCAACCCTACCCCCGGCAGCCCGTGCGCCGTCCGGACGGACTCGCATTTGAATTAATAACACCATTGACTTTCTTATTTTCGTCCTTATAAATACGTGCATATAGTTATGTAGACGACCTTCTCTCTTCTTTCTTTCTAGTAACCTATATTGGACCACTTTCACACTATCCCTACTTAATATTAATTTAAATTAGGTACATAAGCATTTAAATTAAATTATGTTACATTATGGTGTTAAATAGCGTAAGAAACGGAAGAGCGAACATTCCTTACACAGGCATCTTAAATGCTTAAAAGGAGTGCCCAACTTATTGTAATAGTTAAAATACCTATTTTGTTGTGAAATAAATATTTTTGATTTGATTTAAAATATTATTAAAATAATAAAAATAAATAAATAAAAATTGTTTCTGGTCTGGGTGTTTTCTATGTATCATAATGTGTGTGTATTAAAAAAATAGTTAATGTAAGTACCCGTGGTCTAGTACCCATAGTACAAGCCTAGTGCTTAGTTTGGGGCTAGATTGCGCTGTGTTACATCGTGCAAAATTTATTTATTTTTGTACCTATGTAATACTTAAGTAGGTACAGTGGCCAAAATATACGTCTATCTATAATATCTACCAAAAAGCTTTAAGGAATTTATCTCAAATATTTACCATATTTATTAGTATCTTTATCCACGTTCCGTGTTTCCAATTTTCATGTTTCTTTTTTCTGTCTCGTGAACAAGCCAGTTGCAATTAAATACCTAGTGGGTATCTATTGGCGGAACATCGAGCTCCGTTAAAAATAAATTAAAAAAACGTGATAAAAATTCCGTTTTTAAATAATATTTGTAGTGAAAACAACCATGTTTATTTAAAATCGTATAAATTTATCCAATGTTGCTTTTGAAAGGTAGTTTTCAAATAAATTACCGACTACGCTACGCTTTCAATCTATTAGGTACTATTATAAAGCGGAAGAGTTTGTTTGTTTGTTTGTTGTGTTTGAACGCGCTAATCTCAGGAACCACTGGTCCGATTTGAATAGACTGTTTAAGTACTTGTGCTTTAGGTAAGATTTTAAAGTCTTACTAAATTCATGTGTACTAAAAATAGCAATTTCAGTAACTACTTTACAGCGAATTTGCACCTTTACCCCCTTACTTATAAACGCTGGTTACCAGCTGTATAAATTATGTATCGTTTGTCTTTCACTGTGACACGTAGTTTCAAAGTTAACATACAGAAATAAAGGTCACATAACTTAGCCATTTGTTAATCATCGTTTATTTTTAAGGGGGGTATAGTATCACTTCCAACCATTGTTTTCCCTCATACGTACCTACTTATATTTCATTAAAGGTGATCGCACATTTATCAGCACCGTACACACCGCACGCGCCGTACTCGCCGCATTTTAGAATTCATTATATGTAATGATGTCAAACCTCGCACGTTTCACCAGCACCGTACGCGCCACGCGCCGCATTTCGTAAAGTGCGGTGCTGGTAAAAACGTGCGAGGTTTGACATCATTACATACAATGAATTCTTAAATGCGGCGAGTACGGCGCTTGCGGTGTGTACGGTGCTGATAAATGTGCGATCACCTTTAAACGCTTATTATCGTAGCCCCTTGAAACTATGAAACAAACAAATAAACATAATGACAGGGTTGTGCTCTGAATAGAATATTCTTATAGAACGACAATTGAAAAAGGTTTCCGTAACCAGACCTCGCTGATTGCGTCCTTTCGTAAACGAGCGATCTTTTAGTCTGGGGTCAACCAACCCAGCTGTTCCATATGTAGGTAATGTTTGACATTATTCCAGACCAGTAGAATATTCATAAAGCTTCGGACCGAAACCGATGTCAGAAACGTTATCTCCGTCTTGCTCACCGAGGGCAGTGACAGACATATCAAGTCGATTTTCGGTTTCGGACCGAAGCGCTCTGAATTGCCAAACAGTCAGCAATTGAAATCTTTTGATGAATGCACGTATCCAATCCAGTAATTGATTGATCGAGTGCACTCCAATGCCGATTTACATTATCATCTAAGCGATGTTCCCGGATGCATCGCTCTCGGGAGCCCGGGGTCCGCTATAACCCCAGATTTGGGGTCGGTCGGTAAGTCATCGTTGACCATACCTTCTGTAACCCTCCTTGGGAACAAACAATTTATCCGCCACCGGGGAGAATTCAAGGTTTGTTAGCCAGATCCTTTAATCGCCTTTTACAACACCCTCGGGAAGAGATGGGGCCAAAATGCTCTCCAGTGCCGATTTATATTACTCCAGTAAAAGCGTTTGACCGCTGGACTAACAGAATCTAAACAGCTCATAAAATGCTACCTGATGTGGTATTACGAAAATTTGTGGACGGCTATAATATCACCGATCGTCTCATCTTATGTGTAATTTCCGGTAAGTTTCCGTATTTTGCACCCCAACCGGAGAATGAGGCTGTCTCTTCACCGTGCTCCTTTCCGTTATGCCTAATGTAATTACATGTTTAATATTCTGTATTGAGAGCTCATAGCATTCCAAAGGGAAACCTTAACTGAGGAATGTTTGATCACATTTTCGCTGACGTTAGATGTTACTTACAAAAGTAACTAAGCATATTTCCCTTTTACGTTACATTTTGTTGAAGGTATGTTCGAACATCTAGCTCGTCTAATTCAATTTGTTAAAGGTGCGTACAGACATCGCGCGGCATGTGCCGCGAATGTATAAGAAGGAAGTCGTCACAAGTCAAACGCTACGCGTTTGTCTTGTGACGACTTCCTTCTTAGACTAAATTGAGTTTTAGGCTACCTGCTGCCTTTATATGGCGACATCAGATTTTGATCATCAGCTAATTAGGCGAGTTGCCAATTTAGACTGTCTAATGCGATTTAGACGTTTTGATAGTGTATAATGCATGTGAGCAATGAGCATTATAGCCTCATACGTTCGTTGTAGGAATGCTCGCATATTTTTTGTTTGCTGAGCTGAGCATGAGCTCATGAGCATCATGAGCTGTGGCATAGGCATGTGTCATTCGGAACGCATGTTCAGGTTGAGGCATGTGTGGTGAGGGATTCGCGGCGCACGCCCCGCAATGTCTGGTCGCATTTATATTTATTTTATGTAAAATTAACTCAATTAGGTACTACATTACAAGTTAATTTGCAATCAGATCCATTAAGTAACAATTACCAAACTGCATTAAATAGGTGCAAATATTCCAAACGATGTACCTACCTATACATAGGTACTATCTGGATTACCTTTAGATGTATGTAAGCACAATTTGGGTCTTGGTGGTTAAATTTAAGATACCGGTACCGGTTGGGTTAATTGGACTTTTAATATTTAATTTCATTAGTTTAGACTATGATATAGGTCAGTTGATATATAACTATAGCTAAAGCGATAGGTATCGTCATGTTTCCTTTTTATTTCTAACTAGCAGCACCCCGCGGTTTCGCCTGATCCCGGGGCAATATCGGCATAAAAAATCCAGATCCAGCTATCTGCATATCAACTTTCATCGCAATCGGTTCAGTAACAAAAATACTCATTTTCTTACTTACACATAAACTTTCGCATTTAAACAAAAAAATATTTCACGATGTTAAACACAGCTCAATCTAGCCCCAAACTAAGCACTGGGCTTGTACTATGGGTACCTATATCACATACTTATTATACTTTTTTTTGTAAATACATACCTACATAATATGACACATCTAAAACACCCAGACCAGAAACAAATATTTACTTTTAGGCATAAATACTTTCACCCTTCAGGATTCGAACCTGCAACCTTCTGCATTGCAGTCGAGCCTTCGCCCTATGCGCCACAGAGGCCGTCAATAATATTAAGTAGAGATAGTATAAAAGTGGTCCAATATAGGTTACTAGACAGAAAGAAGAAAGAAATATAGGTAGTCCTTATAAACATATTTCTGTATTCTGTGTTTGTATCTGTATTTGTTCTGTACCTAGGTATTTGTTTGTTTGCAACAAATACAGAACAGAACAGAAACAAAAGTAAATAAATAAAATCAATTTCACAACACATTCTAACTAAAAAGAACTACCCATTAAGTGTGAGAGATTCTTTGTGTATTCTTCTCAACTCGTACATGAAAGTCCCGATTTCGTGAACAGTAGAAGAAGTCGGTAACGAACAAAGTTCCTCTTAATTTATTGATCGATGGTTAGAGCCTGGAGCTTATAAAGAATTCAATTTGAATTTTGTTACGTTTGTTTATCTTTAAAACATGAAAATTCTGTTTATCTTTTTCCTTGCTGTGCTAAAAAGGGACCGTTACCGCAACGCCTATTGCCCTTCGTTGTGTATTTTGAGGCCTAAACACATCTAGCTGAAATACTGTAGGTACTGTACACTGTACTTACCGCACGCAGTACCTATATCGGTACCTATAGCGGTACCTACATACGTCAAGTGAAGTTAGACGACAAAATTGCATATAATAAGAGGAAAGTCTACCTACTCTTTCTCCATACAAACGTAGTCGACTGTTTCCTCTAGGTAAACAGTCGCTACGATTGTATGGAGAAAGAGTAGGTAGACTTTCCTCTTAATAACTCCAAGGTTTAGAGGAGTTTGGACTACGTTTGTAAAGATGGTATGAAGAAAAAAGTAGCTAGACTGTCCCCTTAACCCAGGATATACAATCACAATCCGCCGGTATCCATTGTATAGGTAACTTAACTAAGACAAACTGTAAATATAGGTAGGTATAGCTTATAATACCTACATCTGTTGATAACACATCGACATCTGTCCAATAAGCAATCCGTATCTAATAGAAAATCTATCGAACTCATTCCAACTCGTATTGTATGTAACCAGTGATGTGTCATAAAACAAACAGTCCTAGATACGCCTTCTTTAATTTCTCATGGCTACAAAAAGTGAGCGTAAATCTACACTTATATTATAAAGAGGAAAGATTTGTATTTTTGTGTGTGTGTGTCTGTATGTCATGTATCGTACGAATATTCTACAGTTATAAATTAGATATGTCTTGTCTTATGCCAATTATTTATAAGTTACGTCAAATTATTTTTCGACTTGAGACTCTTGAGACATGTTCACTTGCCTACTAACTTAGTTAAAGTAGTAGGTGGGAGGAATAACTAAGTATCTATGTATATATGAATAACTAAGTATGTAAGTACGTATGTAAGTATATACTTAGATATTTCTTCTCTAAGTTTTTACGTTATTAAATTATAAAAGAAAATTAGATTTTTCTTCTGTTTTCGCGATGTTGGATAGAATGCTTTAGGTAATAAATATTTTAAAAAAATCCCGAAAAAAGGAGTTTCCTATCAAAAGAAAATTAGACAAAAGTCTATAACTCCCAATCGAACAAAAATACAAATCGATTCAATACAACAGTCATACTTTTTTGTGATAGCGACTCCACCCGAAATTTGAAAAATGAAATTCATTATACCTACCCATTCTTTACAACTTCGGCATGATTGCCTTATTGACAACCAAGTGCACTAATAAAACAATAACAAGAAAAAATACCCATTGCTTATGCTATAATTATTAATTTTAACTTGATATATTCCTTCCTAATAGACTTTCTGTCCCATCATATATTGTAGGTACAAGTACGGCCTTCGTCTTCGATCGGTAAAAAATTGTTGTGTCAAGAGCAAAGATTGATATCCTCGAGAGAGACATCCGATGTATCTTTTGGATTGTCTACGACTTCGTTTCGATATTATGAATACTTTTTATCTCTGCCATACTTTAACTAGATACGCTCCTGCGGTTTCATCTGCACGAATCCCATACCTTCTAATAATAAAAGTGTAAAATTTTGTGTGTAGGATCGTATTTTATTCTGATTAGAAAGTACTAGTATGCTTGTTACTTCTACACGCAATAACTAATGAACCGATTGCGATGAAACTTAGTAAGCTGGAGATCTAGTTTAACACATAAGCTACTTTTTATCCCTATATTCTCGTTCCAGTATTAAAAGCATTACAAACACAAAAATATTCACATTATTTTAAGAAGAGAGCTTTCTTAAATTTCGTTACAAAAAGCCAGTTGTCCGTCCTATGATTTGATTTGAAATCACCCTGCCAATGTTTGGATAAAAAAGAGATGTGGAGGAGCATTTATTCAAACATATAGAACTATTCATTATCCCAAACAAACAGTCAGTTAGACCTCTGTTTTTATGTAGGTTGTTGATTTTAGTTTTAATTAACTTTACAAATATAAATTTGGATTTAGTTAGTTTAGGTCTCTTGTTAGAAACTGACAGTTGTTCGGTGAGACTAACTTCGAGTCTGGCTTCGAATACGTTAACCTTTTCCTACATTAAGCGATTTTTTTGGTCATGCATTGAATACGACATATGAAACTATTTATCCACAGCATCCCGCAGTATCACCCGCGTAAGTCCCGATCCTGTAGGAATATCGGGGTGAAAAGTAGCTTATGTTACTCCTCGATAATGCAGCTTTCTATTGGTGAGAGTATTCTTAAAATCGGTTAAGTAGTGTCGGAGCCTCTTCGGCACAAACAAAGAAACAAATCTTTTCTAATTAAAATATTAGTAGGTATAGATGGAAAGTTTCTCGCGGTTTTTTCTACGAAAAGCCGGGATCGGGTTAAATAGTAACAAAATATGTAGGTAAGTAAGTACAAGTACCGAATAATTGTCGCAGTTAGTTCAGTAGTTAGTTACACACATCAAATTATAGTAAACTAGCAAATAACTACTAAGAGGCAATCGACAACATTTTTCTGTGAAGCAGCGAAGAGCAGCTAGTGTTTTATTATATGTGTAGTCGTACTTTACAGCTCCAATTTCTATAATACCTTCATACCCATTTAGCTACCTAGCACTGATTATATTCGTTTCTGGAATGAGCTTGTGTTATAGCCACCGGCCACGGATTTTACGAGACTATCAATCGTGTCCGATGAGGAAGGCCCTAGTAAGTTGTTACGGGAAATGTCCCAGTGCGACATTTATTTCGCAACGAACCATCACCATTTCTAAGTTTGTTTTGTAAGATAAAAAGTTTATATTGACACTATATACTGACATGACACCTACCTACCTGTTTTGATTTGTTTTATTTTCGATCGTCTTTTGTTTCTGTTTCGATCGTTTTTTTGTTTTCGTTTATGATGCTGTGGCTTCATAAGCGAGCTACGGCAAATATTCGTGTTCACGCGATATATGTGTATATCTATACTATGTATGTATTTACAAAAGAAAAATAAATATAAGTATTAATATCCGTTCTCTAGCCACCGTAACACAAGCTTAGTCGCTTACCACGAGGCTAGATAGCGCTGTGTGTTGTTCACAGAATTTATTTATTTTTATATGTGGCCTATCCGGCCACATATAAATATATTATATGTAAGATTGTTGCAACGTGAAGTATTCGGGCGAAAACGATGTTTCGCTTGGGTGGCTACACCTGCGTCAATTCAGTCTCGGCCGCACAACTAACTGAACAACGATGCATCAAGCTTATAGCAGTTTACTCGTGACGCGGATGTCGATAGCATTTTTAAAACAAAAATACCGAGTTTTTAAAAAAACAGTTTGTAAAAAACAATCATTTTCAAAAGTGATCACTTTCATATTTTTAAATTGGGATTTAATTTATTAATGTGACCGTAAAGCACCGGAGCAATATTAAAGCGAAATAATTTTACGTTTATTGTCGTCGACAAACGAATTACGTGTTGATTCCAAATTAATTCATATTTTAACGAGTGACTTCAATAGTTTAATCCAGTCGAGTGCAGTGATTGCATCACCGCATTTGTACGAGCTGCTTCATTTACGTTATGGGTAATTCATAATATGTCACTCAACCGACTTATTTATTTATCTTTTTATCTATCTTCTTTATATATAAAAATCAATCCCTATTTCCCTTGGTCACGGCATCACACTTAAACTTTTACACATATTTCGATAATTCTTTTTTTGTTGTGAGCGCTATTGTCAGGAGAAGGTTCTTATGAAAGAAAAAATGCTAAACCGATTTTGATGAATTTTATTTTTTTATACTAAACGACAGGACAACGTCTGTCGGGTCAGCTAGTAAATGATAAATAGATAAATAAACTATTTACACCCTTATATTATAAACGACTAGAGCTGCGTCCCGCGGTTTCGGTAAATGTAGCTTTCTATTGGTGAAAGAATTTTTAAAATCGCTCCAGTAGTTTTTGAGTTTATTTATAACAAACATACATACGCACACACAAGCACACACAATACAAGTCAATCTTACAATACAAACAATCAATTACAATACAATCAATCACACAATACAAATCTTTCCTCTTTATAATATTATAGTATAGATTTCACCCGCGTAAGTCCCGATCCCGTGGGAATATCGGGATCTAAAGTTACCCACAGTGAATGTAGCTTTCTATTGGTTAAAGAATTTTTGAAATCGGTCCAGCAGTTTTTGAGTTTCTTCATTACAATCTACAGACACACACACACACACATAAAAATACAAATCTGTTCTCTTTATAATATTAGTGTAGTTGTAGATAAATACATTAATAAACTATTTACACTGTTACTTATAAACGATAACTAACTTTATGTAACGATTGTCTCTGTCTGTTAACGTAAAAGTAAAATTATTATTTCGACTTTACTCTACGGTTATTAATAAGCCGAATTATGTTAAATCGAGATTTAGAATAATTGTGAAAATATCAAAAACCGTCAAAGTGTGACTTTATAATAGCAATACAATTCTTGTTCAAGGAAATAGAGCACCTAAAATGTTCGATAAATGTTCCGTAAATTAATTTTAAACTGATTAAGGCTTGTTTCGACCAAACTAGAAAGGCAATGAATAACAATTAGGTACAAAAACTACGTCGAATTTCCAAATGACGTAGTACAAAAATTTGTTCGCCTAGACGTGTAGAACAACGTTTATAAGCAGCTGCTTCATAGACTCCAACACCCTCTATGTCCAGACCAGAATGTTATCATTCTGCTGGGCTAATCTCTAAGAAAAAATCGTGTAGACGCCGCGCCGGCTGGCTTCTACACGGTTCGCGAGTTCACAAAATTTTGTAATATTTGTGTCGATTGGTATCGAAATTGGTCATCCATTTAATTTAATGGATCTGACCAATTTCAATACCTACCGATCGACTCATTTGTGTGAAGTCATTGGCTTGCAGAATACCGAGTTAACTTCACAGGTTTGAACGTAGTTTTAGAAAAGTTGACTGGAACTTCACAGGTTTCTACATCGGATCTATTTTGTTTTTTCTTATAGAATAGCCCCGCTGGTCGTACGCCACATGGTAGATTATAAATGGTATTTTAATACAGAACAAAGACATTAGGTAGGACAATAATATTAGCAGACGGATTTAGCAAGTTTTCCAAGAAGCTACCACTTTGAAAAATGGCCACTTGCTTGCGAGGCGCGGCTCGGGTTGAGCTTGTGTATTTTTCATTAGATACTACCATTATAAAATGTCTTTATAGAATATTCAGTCTTAATCCAATAGACGCAACTTAAAGTGTTCTTTGTATCTTTGATAAATAAAATGAATGGCTAAACTTTCCTCTGTACCTTTGTACTAAAGCACATATTCGTAGAAATAATTTCGCAAATGGGTTTACCAAATACTCAATAAAATAAATACTTTTCTGCTTTCTGCTGAACATTACAAATAATACTTACAAGAAAGTTAAGATACTACTTAAGTACTTTATAGTGCTGGCTTAAAATAAATTATATAAACGAGAACTTTGTTAATATTTAAGTGGAAATATTTTACAAGGAGAAATACATTATCAAAAATCCTTCCATGACAGGATTCGAACCTGTGCCCCTCGCTTGCCGGGCGAGTGCGGTACCACACCCACGTGACATGATGAATTCATGATTATTACTTCTTCCTGTTTTGTTTAGGTACCGACTAAGGCTCGGTTTGAACGCCATCTACCAGAACAGTTTTACAACTATTGACTGGCTCGGGTGGTTAACTTTAACGCCTCCGACATAAGACGTCGTTCTTTCCCCTATTTAATATTTCTACCAAAACTGCTTTGAGCAATAAAAACGTAAGAAATATTAGTATTTAAGTGTACAACTAATTAGAAAGTCAATTAACTCACAGCTGACATTCAAGTCGACGGTTGCCTCGAGCTGCTGGCCCTCAGGCATGGCGCGGTTCCAAACGACACATCTGTAAGTGGCGGCGTCATCTTCTCTCGCAGGCATCAGAGTGAGCGTGGCCACAGTAGGCTCTACCCGCGTCGTCGCGTGGGTTACCTTCGCCTCCAAAGGGTGAGTCGATCCCTCGCGATACCATCTAAAACAAGGACAAACCATTCTCACTCTATGTAAAATTCATAAGCCTCAGACTTACCTACTGAATAAATGAAGGTTATCGTTAAATAAAATATACAGTAACTTAGACCTATTTCCCGCATCTTTAGAGGGAAGTTTCATCCCTTCGTGGCAGAGCACCTGTAGCAGAATACTACAGTTTTATAATTCATTGATTTTTCATTTAACATTCCGTGTGTTCGTGTGAAATTGTTTTTAAAGCTACGAGTAGACTGCGTTACCATGGCGACTTCGGTCCGGAGTGGCAGAGGTAGACTAGATATAGATTTTAAAGGGAAATATGAGCTTGAAATAGCTGAAGCTGAAGATGAAGCGTAAAATATTATGAGATAATACCTATAAGGTAGGTTTACAAAGTAAATATGTGTTGGCAAAGCTTTCGGTTTGATTTGGTGTTTTCCTACGTAGTCTCATAGTTCAGTTACTGCAAGTGATTTTAAGACGCGTTGTTTTCCTCCGCTTTATGAACGATGTAGCGCACAATTTTTTTTCGACGGCCTCTGTGGCGCGTCGGACGAAGACCCGACTGCAATGCAGAAGGTTGCGCGTTTGATTCCCGCCAGGTGCAAGTATATATGCTTTAAAATAAATATTTGTTTCTGGTCTGGGCGTGTTCTATGTTTCATATGTAGTTTATGTTGTCTAGTAGGTACCCAACCCATAATACAAGCCTAGTGCTTAGTTTGGGGCTAGATTGCGCTGTGTGTAACGTCGTGAAATATTTTTATAGGCATTGAATATTAATATTTAAAGAAAAAGACTTTGGTGCTCGGATGTTCTTATTCGAAACTACGTCCTTTGGAATAAAAGTCGGAGTATCTACCACTAGACTAGACCAACACCGCTCCTCATGTATTGGCAATTCGAATTATCCCAAACTAGCTAAAGTAGAATCAAGCACAGGTGAAATTTCAATAGAGGACTCCATTGTGTTTGAGTTTAGCAATTATGTGAATTATAATTCTCAGCATTAACTTTATCTTTCATAACCAACGTTTGATATTTGACTTGAAACTTTGGTCAGATAAAACAAAGGGGAGTTCACGGAATTGTGGTTTGTAACATCCGGCTAATCTAATAAGTTATATGTGCTTATTATAATTTTCAAAGTGCGTGTGTCAGTATGTCTTTCACAGAGTTAGTCAGACACGTCCAGGGAGGACACAGTCGACTACGTTTGTATGGAGAAGGACTAGGTTTCCTTTCCTCTTAAGGTGAAGCATTGAAGCTTAGCCATCTATAAAAACTATTAATATCCCGTTTCGTTGTAAAATAAAAATCTCTGTTTTAACGAGTTGTAAACTACCAAAATGAAGGCAAAAGAAGGATAAATGTAATACCAAAATATGGTTTCCGTATGTTTTGTAATTACTGAGATATATTGACATCCATCGCAAATGTACAAATTCTTCAATTCGTCATCTTAAGTTGATTTTCAATTTTAAAACACGATTTTCGTCCATCATTATTATTAGACAAGGGTCTAGATCGCGTTATAGATAATTAATCATTGTTATTAATTACCTCGACGTTTCGGCAAACGGGTCACACCGGCCGTGTTCCCGAGAAGACAAAAAAACCCGGCCAAGTGCGAAACTCGCGCACGAAGGGTTCCGTACCACTATCACAATTGGGTACGCAACCCTAAAATGGTTTACAACAACTTTGATTCAAAGAAAATCTGAAACTTATAAGAAACTCTTTGGACAGTGAAGGCAGACTAGTATATTTGACAGATAGGGCAGCCATTTTGAATTCCATGACCAACTCGATTTGACTTGACCAATCAGAAGCGACCTCACATCTCAAGAATTCCCTTGTAGTTTTTGAAACACGTTTGTTGTATGGGAGCCCCTTTTAAATAATTGTTTTATTTTGTTTTTAGTATTTGTTGTTGTAGCGGCAACCGAAATACATCTTCTGTGAAAATTTCAACCTTCTAGCTATTACGGTTCATGAGATACTGCCTGGTGACAGACGGACAGACGGACGGACGGACAGACAGACAGACAGACAGACAGCGAAGTCTCAGTAATAGAGTCCCGTTTTTACCTTTAGGTACGGAACCCTAAAAAGTAAGTTTAAGTTGATTCTGTTGGCAGAATTTGATAATAGCGCCTGTCACATTGATATTAAGTAATTTATAGGAATAACAAGTCGGCAAAAGCGGTTGGTTCTGGTGGTTAGTAGCACCAGTATTTAGGTCAGTCTGGTTGAGCGGATTACGAGCTGCTTTCCGACCCATAGCGATTCGGTAAACGGCGGAACGAGTGTTCGTTAGCCAATTTATATATTTTTATGTTAGCTTTTTGTACCGAACTGTTTTTATGGAAAGATGAAACGTTCTTTTTTGATGTTGCACAAATGGTGCTTACAGCAGTTTGTTTAGTTATACAGGGTATTTCGACGAGGGGGTATTAAGCCGAATGGGGGTTGTTCTAGAGGTCTATGCGAACAACTTTTATTCTACGACTTTTGGAAATTTGAACTTTTTTTCGAAAATTTTAAAGTTGTATCACTAAAAAAAACAACTGTTTTTGTAAAAAAAAGGCAATTAATGTTTAGATTGTAGTGGTCCAAACTAAATAAAACGGCACCTAAAGGCCAATGACCTCAAACTCTAAAAAACAGCTGAATTTCATGCAAACTTTAAACTCAAAATTTTCGAAAACTACTTCAAATTTCCAAAACTTGTAGAACAAAAGTTGTTCGCCTAGACCTCTAGAACAACCCACTTTCGGCTTAATACCGAGCACCCTGTATATGAGCAAAACATTTCTGAAAACAACATACTTAGGTACCTATTCTTTATACACCGTATAAAGAATAATAATAGGTATGTTGTTTATACTACAAATATTATTTGAAAACGAGCTCCGTAATAATAACACGTACCTACCTAATAAACAAATGTAAAAACATGATAAATAATCATGTTTTTACATTTGTTTATTAGGTAGGTTATTAGGTAGGTAACCTTTTTTTTTAAATTGTAACATCCCAATTATTTGGGCTTACACGATTTCTGTCTGTATAGATTTTAGAACTTCGGGTCTAGATCACCGTGGTCCCGCGTCCCCAATCTTCTCTAGACTTTGGCCGGTGTAACCCGTTTGCCGAAACGTCGAGATAATTAAAAACATAGTCTTTATCTTAATGAATGTTATAAGTTGCAATAAAATCGAAGTCCAACAGATACAGGGTCTTATAAAATCTAAAGAAAATTTTCTATTGACTAAGTCCATTATGGCCAAAAGTGCCCATTATGCTGGCTCCATTTCCCCTCTGAATGGCAAACGAAAGATTTTGCGCCAAATATGTGGCAGACTGAGGGTCATGGCCCTTCTCCACTGAGGGTCAGGCCCTTCTCCAGAACATAGTTGTCTATAACGCGATCTAGACCCGAAGTTATAAAATTAATACTTTTACTTTAATCTCGATATTCCCACAGAATCCGGAGTTAAGGCTGGAGCAGACCGGATGCGTATACGTAGACATAAGCGTAGACGTGCACATACCGCTGAGTTGTAATGTATGAAACTGTATGAGACAGGACACACTGCTTGCGTCGTCAGTTCAGTTCAACTCAGCGGTACGTGCACGTCTACGCTTACGTCTACGAATACCCATCCGGTCTGCTCCAGCCCTTTATACCTACACAAGAAACCACGCGGCGCTACTAGTCCTATTCATATCACTTTCCAGACACCGAATCTAAATTCCCATTACCCAAACTCTTCTTGTTTTGACAAAATCCGAATTTTCAAGCAGAGCTCGGGAAATCACGCAACTAAGACAGAAAATTGAATTAAGTAGATTGTGTTTTGTTCGGAGTGGGGAAAGAGGAAAATTCTAGGAAAATTAGTATTAGTAGCGCGTTGGGCTGCCGGTTGCTGGCGGGGAGATAACTGTTGACCGGTATCCAATATTCAGGACGGAATCGAAGTAAATGTTTTCGTTAGTAGTTTCTTTCTCAGTAGTTGTAGGTAGTTTTGCTACTTTATTTTGCAATTATCTCTTAATTCATTTAAGTTCGACGATTCTCGGTGTGCACTGTTTCAGGGAATTAACGGTAAGTTGGAAGAAAACAGCACTCGACAACTGCAGGTATTAATTCTCTTAAGTAAATGCTATACATATAGTAGCGAGCAGTCTTCTTCGCCTTTTCGTGTAGCAGTGGATTCTAACTTGACCTATCTCCTGCTATCAGGGATTACAACCGGGTCCATCTCCTTAACGGTACGGAGGAATTTTGCGGAATTCTAAAAAAAAAAACTATTACTTAGTCAAACCCTACTATTAGGTACTTATTTCCTATCTTTTTTTAACCGACTTCAAGCAGTAGCTCGATAAAATCATTCAATATGTATTAAACATTTATCTTTCTGTACAAATCTTAATTGATGTAAGGAAATGTTTATGTAAGGTAAATAAATTGTAATTTCGAACACGGTAAGTAAACTCGTATAGTTATCGGGAGGCACTGGTTTCAATTAATTAGTGACAAACAGGTCGACAGTGACAATTAATTAATTGGTTGAGGTATCTACTGTTACCTACTGTGTTACGTGTTACGTTGGGAATGGAATCTGATTAGATTAACAACGATACTAATAGGTATGATGAGCATAATATGAGCAGATGGTCGTTGGGGCCGAAAAGTTCTCGAATGGACACCGCGGATCGGAAAGCGCAGCGTTAGACGTCCACCAACGAGATGGACGGACGACTTGGTTAAGGCCACGGGTTCACCTGGAGATCTATGAGGGAGGCTTATGTCCAGCAGTGGACTTCTTACAGCTGAAATGATGATGATGATGGCTAATAGGTATTGGCTGTAGGAACCCTGGCGTTTCATCCGCTTATTCCAAAATCCAATATTGTTTGGACTTACGAGTACCTTTATAAGCCTAAATTTGCTCTTTTCATAGCTAAATTTTCATAGCAAATGTATTTACGTTTAAAATCTTACACACTGTCTACTATGTTAGGCACATCATGTCTACTATGTTAGCCACATCATTTATAGAGTACTATGGTAGGCACATGATTTCTGTATAACGTACATCGCACTGTTTCACATTTGGTCTCGCAAACTGCGGAATTTCGTACTTCGAAGTTCAGTAACGGAGTCATTTCTGTAACATCTTTTGTCAGCGATATGTCGCTGGCTACGAAGAGTATATTTTATAGACATACATTTAAACCTTACTTAGTAGAAATAAGGTTTCACAAGGTAGTGGATAGTCTTATAGGTTGGCAATGTACTCGTTCGTAGGTAAATAAATACCCTGTCGTAAGCAGTTGTCGCGTGCGGTCAGCCTCCAACATTTACCAGACTCATACTCACATTTTCTACGGGTTTTATACGGGTATTGTTATTTTTAAATTCTCTTACCTCAACGTTTCGATTATGTTACAATAGTCTTGGTCGCTAGGAGACCAACCTCCGCGTTGGTAAGGATTCCATAATACTCGGGCCTTATGAGATCCCATAAGTATCATAAGACTAGAGTATTATGCGAGGAGAAAAATGTAAATCTAAGTAGGTAGGTACCTACAAATTGTGTAAGTTTAAAAAGTTTCACAAGTCAATTCGCGACCACAAGTGGTAGGTACCTACCTAACTCGGTCGAAACGATAACTTAATAAAAATGTATTTATACAAAAAAATCTTATCCAAAACGCGATCAGGATCCGTGTTAATACATAATGTATTTCTTCTTTATTGTTAATTCATCCGGAAGCCTTTACGTTATTCCATTTGGTACACAAAGGACGAATCAATTCCAATATTCCATTTATTATAGTGACGAACGGCGAATATCACTGTTATTCTCTATTCCCTACATTTTACATTATTTGTTTTATTCCTAAAGAAAATACGGATAATGGTAACTTACATTTCGCTCAACTGGAACTACGAGTGGATAATGAAGGGCTCAATTCTCTATCTAAATTATTAGATAAACCTTTTTCAGAAACTTAGATCAAAAATGTAAACAAAAATCCGATACATATATTTGAAAGTTACAGCTCTTTATGGTTTTTGTGTTACCTAACAATTATTAAATATTGTTTGCCTGGAAGTGATTGTCTTTCCAGGCGAGAAGGCTGACTTTTATAGCACACTAGATTTAAAGATTTATTCGTAATATATGTTTTGCTACAATAAAGTATTTTTCTATCAATATCCAATATTAATTATTGAAATCACGTTTAGATCGATTAAGAAAGCAAATCATACATTAATAATTTATTGTAATACTAGCTGCGCCCAGCGGTTTCACCCGCGAAAGTCCTGATCCTGCGGAAATATCGGGATAAAAAGTAGCCTGTTATTGTAGGTCTCTAGATATCTATTATCAAAGTTTCATTGCAATCGGTTTAGTAGTTTTTGCGTGAAAGAGTAACAAAGTCACATACATACATACATACAAACCTTCGCGTTTATAATATTAGTAGGAAGTAGGATACTAAATATGTGTCCCAGTGCCGCAATACAGCTTGCAAAAATTGGCACCACCCATTGCATTCTTTAAGTGCAGGGTTATGGAAGCACAGAGGCTTCACCACGGGTTCTCAACATTTTGATGAAACAAAACGTTTGCCAAAACTTCTATACAGTTTACACTATACATATCGCCTGTATTGGTTACAGATAGTACTTGCTGGTCTTATTCTTCTTTTCGTATAAGTAATGTTGTAGGTACACCTAGTAGGTATTAGAATTTTCAGGTGATTTCACCCGGTACTCCGCAGCCCGATTTACTATTGAAAAATAATATTGTAACGGCTTACATACTGTTTGATCGGAACGCCACGGACCTCCTGTGGTAAAGCCTCTGAATGCTATTTTTCCTTATATGCCTACCGTGAACAGATAACTTATTATTATCGTTTGAAGCTTTGCGGCAAACCATTTGTATATTTATCTTGTGTATACCTACTACATAATCCAACACCATCTTTGTTACATATTTTTCTACGTATTTTGGAGAAAAATTTATTCGTTCATTTCTCTGCACCTTGTCTCAATCTCATCTAAGCGATGTTCCCGGTTCCCTCTCGGGAGACCGGGGTTAGCTAAAGTTTCAAATTATTAGGGGTCGGCACAGTAGGTAATAGTCATCATTGACCCTAACTACTGCACAAAGATTTTGGCAATATTATTACAGCCGGCCGCCTGCCTAACACCAACCCTCCTAGGGACCAAGAAGTTTATCCGCCACCGCACCGGGAGTACTCAAGGTTAGCTAGTCTCGTCCCCTAAATCCTTTAGTCGCCCAAACGGAAAGAGATGGGGGTATTAACCATTCGAATAAGGTAGTTCCTGGAACCGCTGTAGCTACGAGAAAAAAACCCTTTACCGAATTACGTCGGTAAACAGCGCAGCTTAACTACCTATTTTTAGATAAGTACGCTTTGCGTACTTATCTAAAAATAGGTACTAGTTAAAAATAACCGTTAACAATTTTTCTAAATGTTAATTTGAAATAAAAATAAAATAATAAGATCCGATAGTGCTTGTTCATACGAAGCAAAGTAACCATGTTTTCCGTTAACGTAAACTGTCCTTACGGTGATGGAAAACATCGTGAGGAAACCCACGGCTTAGTTACCTCCAGAAGTTTTGGCCTGTTGTTTCCTCTGGGCATGGCTGACTAAGCTGGGAGGGTGGTATAGGTGCTGGGCAAGCCTACTTCACCTAACAATGACCAGGGCACTACAGCGCCATGAATAGCATGGATTAAAAGTTGCTTGCGCTGTATAAATAAATCATTTATTATACGAAGCAAGTATAATTCTTATGACTGTTTCATCAGAGTCAAATGTCTGCCTTGTTGAAAGAACACAGCTTATTCAGAAAGCGAATTATCCGTAGCTCCCTACCTAGGTAATGTGTTAGACACATGCATATTTAATTAAGTAACTCCAAATTGCCGCAACATAATTACTTTAATGTTCTTCTACCTTGTTTCGTCGCCGGCCGTGACTTAACAAAGCTGCTTAAAGGCTTATTCAGACCCGAGACTTAGAGATAAATTATTGTACGATACGATAGCAAAATATAGTATGACGGCACCATAATATTGACCCCCAGGGGTCGATTACTGCCTCCAGGGGGTCCAAGAAAGCGGAAAAATATTGGGGTTCTGATGACATATGAACAAGCAACCCGTTCCTCTAAGCCTACATATATATGTTATAGCGTCCCAAGCTATAACCAGCTAGGGTATGAAGAGATGGGTCCGCTGTTCCGTCCGACCACCCCGGAGGGCAACCGTATGACATATGAACAATGGGTCCTCTGAAATAGGTGCCTACTTCTTCACATACACATTAGTAGATAAGATACATATACATAAGTAGTATTAACGATAATGGCCATATGATTTAGAATTTATTAATTTTATTGGATATAATTTACCTATAATAATAAGGTAAACAAAAAGGTGATAAATAAAACGAAGTAGGTGGTATCTAAAATATTAAACGAAAGCTTTACAAATAAAATAGGTACCTACTACCTACCTATTTCTGTTTTGATTTAAGGGTAAAGAATACCTACTCTTTTCTCCATACAAACTTTACTAACGCAGTCGACTTTACTAACGCAGTCGACTTTACTAACGCAGTCGACTTTACTAACGCAGTTTCTTTATTCACTGAGGAAACTCCGTGAATAAAGTAATTTGAGAAAAAATGTTTATGCCATTATTGATTTTTTCATATTCTATTTTTTCTTAATTTTATATAAATTCTAATAGTAAAATAAAAAAATTAAAAGAAATGTAGGTTATGGTCATAGCAGATACCTATAGGTTTTATGGCATAAACATAATATTTTGTTTCATATCTTTATCCAGAGAGGAAACAGTCGACTACGTCTGTATGGAGAACAAGTAGTTATCCTTTCCTCTTAACAGTATCTAGATTAAATGGATACCAGGAATTGTTTTAATTTCATCTTGAAGACAGAATATTTTATTAGAGAAGGATTCATAGGATCACGTAACTTAGAAAATAGAAAATGTTTGAAATTAAATTTATTACTTAGTTTATCGTACAAAGTGACTCTTTGGCATAATCCCCACCAAACAGGATTAACAAGGATAGGGACCCCGGACGGCTAAAACCTATTCATATAAGTACTAGCTGCGCTCTTCGGTTTTACCCTCGTAAGTCCCGATCCCGCGATAAAAAGTAAGTAACCCATATGTTATTCTAGGTCTCCAGCTATCTATATTCCAAGTTTCATCGTAATCGGTTCAGTAGTTTTTGTGTGAAGGAGTAACAAAGTCACATACATACGGACATACCTACATACATACAAACTTTCGCGTTTATAATATTAGTAGGATGTTATAGCGTCCTTGACTATGGGCACTTTGGGTTGGGAATGCTGATAGGGGTCCACTGTGCCGTCAGGTCACTCCCAGGAGCAACCGTCAGGGAACCGTTAGACATATCGTATCCCCAAACGCTAGTTCGGTTCTCTTAAAGGAGAGCTGCCTAACAAGGAGGAGGAGGATTAACAAGGATAGTGTGGAAAACGCCAATTTGCTTTCGAACCCCCACTGGTGGACCTTTTAGTGGGGATTATGCCAATAAGCCAATCTAACTACGCCCCGCTTTTTGTCATCGTCCATGGTAATGTCGGCATACAAAGTGTCCCATGTTTGGTGCCAAGTTAATAATTTAATCGGTCTCCGTCTAGCCGTCTACCTACATACCAAGTTTCATCACAATCCAATCAATAGTTATTCTTTAATATACACACCACAAATACATAGGGACATTCTAAACGAGAAAACATGTACATAGGCGAGTTTAACCTTAAAAAGAGGAAGCGATTGACGTAAGAATCATCAAAATCGGTCCATCCGTTTGGCCTCTGGAGCACCACATAGGAACAAAAATACAAACAAACATACATACATACATAAACTGATAAACACATAACCCTTCCTTGCGCCGCGCAGTCGGGTAAAAATAGTTCTCTTCCAGCAAGTTATTACTGAAAGAACAACAAATGTTATACAATACTAGCTGTGTCCGCGGTTTCACCCGCATAAATCCCGATCCTGTGGGAATCTTCAAAAACCCTTATCAGATGCCTACTAAACATAAAGAACACAGTCTTTAAATTTCAACTCTCTACTATAAGCGGTTTAGGCTGTACGTTGATTGATCAATCAGCTGGTAAGTAGAATTTGGGGGTCTTTAAGTCACGTGTGAACTGTGAAGCTACCTCCTAGCTCAACGTGCTTCATCTTAGACTGCATATACCTACACTTACCGTCAGGTGTGATAGTGGTCAAACGTTGGCCTATACGTAATTTTAAAAAAATTGTTAAATCAAATGAAAAATGATCTAGTAAACCTAAGAATTATTTTTTAATACCTATTCGACGATACCCCACTCGACATAGTCAGTCAATTTTTATTTATTTATTTTTTACAATATGATGTCTGGTGGTCACCATTTTTAATTTTATATTATTTCACCTATTTAGGAACCATTGCACTGATGAGACAAATCTAACGATACCCTAATTAAAGAAATCCGTTGAATGGTTTGACAGATGCAAGGGAATAAAGAATATTGCAAACATACAAGATAGGCGCGAAAAACATAACTCTTGCCTTGCAGCCGGGTTAAAACCTACGATATTGGGGCCAACGCCGGTAAAACCGCGGGTCACAGCTAGTTAGTAGGTACCTAGTGTACCTACCTATTCTCTGAACTGTTAATCATAAAATTGTTAACAAGTTGAGCCAAGTTATTTCTATAGAAAACTCGATAACTTAGCTGCAGAATTTTCTAAGTTTATTTTAATTCTGTTGTCGGTTTTCGTACTTACATCACAATGAAGTTGCTAAACAGAAATTAGATTTAATACACAATTTAGAATTACTATGAAAACTTCCGGGAATTATTAATTACTGCTGGCTCGCCCCGGCTTCACACGGGTTTGTATCTACACTAATATCAATCTTATGTCAATCCTGAAGAAGAGACTTGAAAAGGTCTCGAAATGTTGAGCGTTGAAACAATGCTAAAAGTAATAAACACCACGCGATTCAAACCGAAACATGTATTTAATTTCAATACAATATCGCGAAAACAGGAGAAAAATCTACACTAATGTTATAAAGAGTTTGTATTTTGTGTATGTGTGTGTGTGTGTGTCGTATGTTTGTAATGAATAAACTCAAAAACTACTGGACAAATTTCAACAAATCTTTCACCAATAGTAAGCTACATTATCGGGGAGGAACATATTTTTGATCCCGAAATTCCCACGGGATCGGGATTTACGCGGGTGTAACCGCGGGACGCAGCTAGTTATACATTTAGACCTTCCTCTTAAATCACTCTATCTATTAAAAAAAACGTGCGTAGTTTGTAAAGATCTAAGCATACATAGGGACAGACAGACAGACAGCGACTTTGTTTTATAATATTATATAGTGATTAAGATATTTTATCGTAACATGTAGGAAACAGACTTCAGAGAGTCAAGTTTGGTCTTCATAAAATGAATTTAAGTTATCAATTGAATTTGCTTTATCTCAACGGTTTTTCTGTTAACCCCTCTTTTATTTGTTATCTTTTCTCGACTCCCGAAATACAAAACGTGTTTCTAGTTCGAAGTCTGTCGATAATCCCCTTCGAAAAGGGTTTGCAACCTTTTTTGCGTACTCGTAATAATTTTCACTGTTATTTACCTATTTATTTAACGTTTTATTACCTTTTTATTAAAACGTAGGTAAACATATTGAAATTAAATCATTTTTCGGTTATAATTGCGTGGTTTCTATTACTATTAGCAATGTTTGTTGATCTCGAAAGGTTGAGCATAGAAACAATGGTTCAATTCAATCCGACATCGCGAAAATAGAAGAAAAATCTAGGTAAAAATACGTTTCAAACGCATAAATCCGTGTAAATATAGGATTCCTGGACTTTCATACCGAGCTACCTATTACATATCAATAGGATTAGTTGATAGGATGTTGGTTGGTACTACTTGGTACTAACAGCAGGATTTAGGTCGGTAAAGGTGCACGCACGATGTGCCAGACAAGAATAACTTGTACATGTACGGTAGCTGTTTTGATGGCTGCAAATAGCAATGCATGGGACCTTGCCGTATGCTGGAGCTGGTGGATCTAACCACACGACGACCTACGAATAAATATCTGGAATACTCCACTATCTCATTTTGTCTCTGCAATGCCTGAACAAGGCGCGTGCCAATAACTTAGACAATTATAACTTAGTTCTTGCTCAGTTGCTCTTAAGTAACCGATATGTGAGTGTTAATCTATCTACATATCTATCTACGCGTGCAAATGAGAAATAAATCAATCTAGCTAGACCATCATTTAAATCTTTCCAATAATGGGTCCCGATTGTGGCGGCTATGGTGGTCGCCATTTCGAATTTTGAAAACGGTCGTGGCGTTCGTGTCGCCAGAAATCGCTTTTAGCCATAAAATCGCCCATTTGTACAACGTTTTACTTTTAATTTAAGCTTCCTGTGTCTTACTTGTTAATACTTGTAATGTATGTATACTCATTGTTATTGTTTGTTGTGCAAAGCATTCATTCAATTCATTTCAATTCTCTAGCAGGACTCGCATTGACGTAAGAGTGGTAAAAATCGGTCTATTCATTTGGCTTCTGGAGCACCACACACATACATAGACTAATAAACACCGACACCTTCTTTACGTCGCGCAGTCAGGTAAAACAGAGCAGCGGTACCAATACTTCACTATTAAAAGTCAAAATACGAAGATAGAACTCACTTGACTATAGGTTCTGGTGATCCTCCCGAACTGGAGCACGTGAGATTGAGCTCCCTGCCCTCGTAGGCCTGCGCGTGCGCGCCCGGCGTGAGCAGCGGTACGCGCGGCTGTGTGAGCACGGTGAGCGCGTGCCCCTGCGCGTGGAGATTGCGCCCCGTACCGCCAGCCTTGATGCGGCACTCGAACCTCCCGTTATCGCGGTCGTAGGTCACATTGGCTACCATCAAGTCGAATCTGCCTTCCGTTGGTTTATAGACGACCCTGTAACAAATAACATTTTTAGTAACATTATTTTAAAGGAGTGTATCCTGTGACTTGATTAGCGGGCCAGAACATCGCGTATGCCCGTACACGACGTTATTGTCGCGACAACGCGATACTAATCTGTGTCTGCTAATGAAGCCACAGCATTTTAGAAACCTGCCGTTTTTTGAAGAGGTTTTTTTACTTCTTTATTAACACAAATAAAATAAAATTGCCTTGAGCTACATACAAAAATTAAAAAGAAATTTATACAAATAAATTGCCCGACGGGAGCATGTGGCCAAGGGAAACTGATATGTTTTCGAAATGTCCGGCTTTCATTCCGAGGGTCCTCGTAGTCTCGTAGGTATCTTGGCCGACGCTAACCAAAACCAAAACCGACGCTGTCTTTTCCTTTGTGAAAAAATGAAGTCCGCTATGAACATTGCTCTTAGGTCTTAGAGTAAAGGAAAACATCGCGAGGAAATCCAACAATAGCTCCATTATGAGGCTATTATAAGGCAGCGAATCTTTCTCTCATAGGTGTGCTTGTAAACACGTCGAATTTCTATCATTTCTATTTTATCGCCTTATCGACGATCTCACACCAACGGAGATGGGTAAAATACAATATTATAGGCAACAAACGAAGCATTCATGTCTATAATAAGTATGTTGGTGTGGTAGGGAATCCGAACTGAAACGGACGTGTTTTGAAACGGACACCATCGATATCTCAAGTTTTTGATACAGGGTGTTTAGTTTAGTGAAGGGTTAGACAAACTTGGTGGACGTGTAGGTGAACCTATTTGTGAAATATAAATTGAAGGGAAATACCCTAACTCTTCACAAATTTTGTTGATGATTATTTTTGTGGTTTTCCAATTTCTTCCAAATTTTACATCATTACAATTTTTTTTAGCACATTTTTTCAGTTAAACTTTTTATTCGATGTTAGTCTATGTATCCTTGATGTCTGCCCACAGGTCTAAGGTCATCCATTGGTGTCAACACCCAAAAATCATAAAATATTTTTGATAGTGCCCGTTTCAGTGCGTATTTCCCCTACGCTGCTTCCACTGGTTGTATTTATTTTTAGTTCATGAATACTAGGTACCTGTTAGCTTGTGTTATTGTGTACTCTGTCTGCGCTATAAGTGAAAAGACGTAGTGTATTGGCTGCAGAGGTGCTAAACAGCCAACAAGTACGATTTCTAACTTTTTTTATAAACGATAAATGAGCGTTTGGTCACTATAATAAAGGCTTATTCCCAATCGGGCCACTCCTTCAATTGTTTCACTGTTTTGCTTCCATACATTGAGTTCCAATCGGGCCAAAACAAAATTAGATAGTCATTTTAATGTGAAAATATTTTAATACTTCATTTCCTCTTCGGGCCAAAACGATTTTGGTACGGTCAACAAAAAAAAAGAGTTAATTTCTAATAGACTAAAGAAACTTTAACTGTCTAGCTATCACGGTTCATGAGATACAGCCTGGTGACAGACAGGCGGACAGTGGAGTCTTAGCAAAAGAGTCCCGTGTTTACCCTTGGGATACGGAAACCTATAAAAGGTTATTTATTTCAATAAAAAAATGAAGCTAAATATAGCATCGTACAGATGTTACAAAGCAAATCTTAAAGCATCTTACAGACGTTTACACAATATCCCGAAAGTACTGAAAATCCCGGTTCTTTCTTAGGCTGGTACCGAAAATCCCGGTTCTCAAAAAAGTTCCCGGTTCTCGATACCCTACTGTGCATAGTCATATTCTCGAAATATATACAGGTAACTAACTTACGTGGTTGCAAAATTTTGCATTTATCTGTGTCACTAACACTGCTTTATATTAAACTTTTAGAAACGAAATACTTTGAGTTTATATTTAAACTGTAGTTCATATTCACTACATTGTTACAGAAACATTCCGCGACTACGACTATGACGTAATTATATTGATAAATCCCAACATCCTTGAAAGTTAAGATAGAGTTAAGTCTATTAAAATGACTTAGGTTGAGACTGGAGACTAAAGTTCTGTTTATCTAATTATTATAACCATTTTCACACGCTATGAAATATCTAAAGACGACAGTCTACCTACAGGTTTCTCCGTACAATCTTTACAAACGTAGTCTCTTCTTCAGGATAGACAGGACCTCAGGATAGGAAGAGACCTGGAAAGGTCTCGAAACGTTGAGCGTTGTAACAATGCTAAAAGTAATAAAAACCACGCGATTCAAACCGAAAAATGTCTTTAATTTCAATACAACATCGCGAAAACAGAAGAAGAATTTTATTTCTATTCTAATCAGAAAATGAATAAAACCAAAACGTAGGGGCATAGTCATGGCAGATATGTTTTATGGCATAAACATATGCTCGAATGTCTTTAACCAGGGAGGAAACAGTCGACAAGTTTGTATAGAAAAAAGGTAGGTAGACTGTCCTCTTAACAGTCCATCTTCATCTAAAGCTTTCCTAAAAGAAGTCGTTTTAGTCGATAAGGCCGCTCATTTGTGCAACCTAAGGTTTTTGTGTTACGTCTTACTTATTTAATGTATTTTAAATGTGAAAATGAAGCGTAAATCACAATCTAACTTGAGTAGGAGGTACACAGCCGTTACAGCGAAAAGATTTTGATGAATTAAATTGTATTTCTCTTTGGTACAAAATTCAAACTGTAGGCTTTGTTCATCAAGCCTCTCATCCAACACTAAAGTATTTATTTATTATTCTCCTCACTTCTAGGAAAGCCTGAAATTTCAATAGAATCCGACAAAGACATTTCTAATCTATTTTGTGACGTCTCAAATAAAGGTCCTGTAGCCTGAAGTGGATGCCTGTAAAGGAATTTGAAATACCTACGCTGTGTTTTCTAATGTGATTCTCAATTACTATCTGCTTTGATCTCATTGGCCATTTACAAGGTGTTATGGTTTTTTAGATTTATAAAGTGTTTATTGTTATTTGATGTAATATAATTATATGTTTTTATTTTTAACCATTTGTATTTAAGTACAAATTATTCTAACGGAAAACTTACCTACGTAGGTATCATACTAGTAGACGGGATCATAGCATAGATACCTCCCAAAAACTTTGTTTTTTACCTAGAGAAAACATTTTTTTGCCATACAAATTATCGGTATCCAAATAATGACCGCGCCAAGCGTTGCTTACCCGCTCGACCGTTCAAGATCGGCAAGTAGGTACAGCTAGGCCAATAAGCTCCTCAAATAAAATCTTCTAAAAGTAAATTGTAAAGGCAGGTAGATACTTACTGGTAGTTAGTTTCAAGCGGTATGTTCCCGATGGCCACATTGTCGTGTCCGTTAGCGGTACTCCGCACCCAGTAGTAGGTGAGCGGCTCGCCGTTGGCCGGCTCCAGGGAGAACCGGCATTGCATCGTGACGTCGTCGCCTTCGCGGGCGTCATGCTGCTCGTCTTCCGCGCACCATGCGACTGGAAACAAAGATACATGAGTTAGTACTGAATTTGTTAACCCGAGATAGATAGATAGATAAACAACATATACAGAGGAAAAACAAAAAACACTTATACAAGAGTAAATAATAAAAAAGACTAAAATTAAGTTGCACAAATGGGCGGCCTTATCGCTGGAAGCGATTTCTTCCAGGCAACCTTTGGATGGAGTAGAACTGTAACGAGGTGGTACTCTTCGAGGAGCATATAGAAATCTGAGTACGTTGGAGGTACCCCTTTATTAATAAATGACTAGCTGCGTCCCGCGGTTTCACCCGCGTAAGTCCCGATCCCGAGGTAATATCGATCAAAAGTAGCCTATGTTACTTTGTAGCTTTCTAATGATGAAAGAATTTTTGAAAACGGCACAATCGTTTTTGAGTTTATTCATAACAAACATACAGACGCACACACACACACACACAAATACAAATCTTTCCTCTTTATACTATTAGTATAGATTGGTATAGATGACATGGATAAGAAATCGACTGAATAGGTCTTAGAAAATCATTATAATTATTTTACGGTTATGTTATGTGTTTATCAGTCTATGTATATTTGTTTATCTTTAAACTCAAGTCTGTCTTTCTACTAGATATTATGCAATTACCTACTTTGAACAGTAGAACAAAGGATGACAAACATATTTACATATGCTCAAAAACTTTCGCGTTTATAATATTAGTAGGATTATTCGGAAACTCGGTTTATACAACATTAACCTAGAGATGCCTAGAGTAAGGCGAATGTATTCGACTAGATTACAGACACACAAGGAATTATGTCTGTACCTCTACAGGTATACACTATAGACGCAAAACCTATTAAATGGAAATAGTATTTAAAATTGAAACAACAAACCACTAATGGCTAGAATTTGTCCGATTTGTACAGGACATTGAGAGTTCCTGATAGGTACCATGAAATAAATAATAAAGTAAAGAAGTATATCACGCAGTAGCAAATTCCTGCGGTTTACCCGCGTAAGTCCCGATCCCGTGGGAATATCGGGATTAAAAGTAGCCTATGTTACTCCCTGATAATGTAGCTTTCTGTTGGTAAAATAATTTTTAAAAGCGGTCCAATACTCTCGGAGATTACCCCCAATATACATACATACATACACGTTACCTACGTTAACTCTTTATAATATTCGTACCTATAGATATCTATACTAATATTATAAAGAGGTAACGTTGGTAACATGTATGTATGTATGTATGTATGTATGTATGTATATTGGGGGTAATCTCCGAAACTACTGGACCGATTTCAAAAATTCACCATTAGAAAGCTACATTCACATTCACCCTGAGTAACATAGGTAACTACTTTTGATCCCGATATTCCCACGTAATCGGGACATACGCGGGTGAAACCGCGGGAATCTGCTAGTCTAATTATAATTAACTATAAGATGTATGCAATGCGCCCGCCCGCCCACTCCTTCCGAGGAGCGGCTCTCACTTTATTACCTCATTTGTTTCTTAAAATCCATTCATATAAAAAAAAACTCAAGCAAATGCGTTGCGGTCAGAGACATACCCATACTTTATTTAAAATAATAGAGGTCAAAGTCGTATACATAATCATAATTTATGTTTTATTACCATATTATTTTTAGATGGGGGTTAAAATACCACATTATATTATATCAGCTAGCTGTCAGATTTAACTACATGTATTACACGAAAGTTTTCGGCTTCCTGCTAAATTTTGCACAGTAAAGTATAAAGGCAAAGGTTCTTAGCTAATATTTCCTCCGGGGCTAATTTAAACTAACTAACATATTCTACTTAATTAGTTCCCTGGTTCAACATAATGGGGGTTATTACAAAACGAAGCCTTAACCGTAGTTAATTGTTAAGTTTAAGCCTTTTACTGATGAATTCCGGTAGACAAACCCTCAGTTAACTTGTTAGGTTTTACACAGTTTTTTTTTTGTCTATCAAAAGAATTCAATAAACGGTTAAAACCTGACGATAAATCGTGATTTACCTACAAGAAATTGACGATTATTACAAAACTATATTTAAGCGATATCTTTTGTAATAATTCGTGAATATCTCAGTTTTTTTTTCAATTCTGTTGTGCAATTCGCAATTTAAAAATATTTCTTCAAAGCATTTAAGTTATATTCTACCTACAAGTTTTTAGAATCGTATGTATACGATTAAAACTTAGAACATTAAGTAAAACTTATTAATTTATACTATAATTATCTTAGTTAGGTAATATCAGGCTATTATAACGGTATTGTAACTTGGTGAGGTAGAAATAGTAACATATATACACTGTATCTACCAAACAAATCTTCAAAATCAAGGGAACTGCCTTCTACACTTATACTTCGAAATTTTCGAGATTCCGTAATGTCCTTAGATGTAACTTCTTATACCTACGTATGTTATGGTCTAAGAAACTGCCGATTTCAACTTTAATTCAACTTCAATTTCAAGAACGGAGAAAGTAACTTTTCCATTCGGCGCGGGCGCAAATTGTTTGTGTTACAAAGACAATTTCTTAAACATCTAATCAGATAGAACCAGTTTATTCAACAACATTTCGCTGGCAGCACATTAGGCTGTCTCTTTCGTTCCCCTTGGCCTTGTCTCGGGTGTCACGCTCACACGCCACATCACCGTCTAACTGCTAACTTGGACGTTAGGGTTGTCACTTGTCACTGACTAAACTAAATGTTAATTTAACGGTCGACGCAACGGAAAACACATGGAAACGTTAGGTAATTTGATTCGCAAGTAAAGCTAATCAGATAGAACCAGTTTATTCAACAACATTTCGCTGGCAGCACATTAGGCTGTCTCTTTCGTTCCCCTTGGCCTTGTCTCGGGTGTCACGCTCACACGCCACATCACCGTCTAACTGCTAACTTGGACGTTAGGGTTGTCACTTGTCACTGACTAAACTAAATGTTAATTTAACGGTCGACGCAACGGAAAACACATGGAAACGTTAGGTAATTTGATTCGCAAGTAAAGCTGCTTGTGCATGTAAGTAAATGGTAACGCTAAAATCAACGACGACGATGCGATGGTAGGTAGTCTACGGTACAGTCTTTTTATTGTTCTTTATCTGTAAAATGCTTTGTCTTCCCTGATAGACTGAGAGCTCAATGCACAACCTAAACCGCTGATAGTAGAGAGTTAAAATTTGGAGAGTGTGTTCTTTTTAATAATTTTAGCGTCCGATAAGAAAGGGTTTTTTCAAAATTTCCATGGGATCGGGGCTTACTCGGGTAAAACTGAAACTTTTCCTACATTCAAAAAAAACCCTACGACCTGCTGCAAGATTCGCGACTTACGACTGGATCTACTGGGCCTTTACAGATTTCAAATCTGATTGGGAGCAATGAATTTTAGATCCTGTCTAAAGCATTTTTCCAATTAGCTAAGATTAAATATTGATCTTATCTGAGTACATACTACAATATTTAATAGTAGGTAGGTACCTAGTTTACGTGACTGTCTCATAATACTAATTAAGAACAGTTATTATGTAACTGTTGTTATTTGACAGTGTATGCACACTTGTACAGCTCTATGTACACAAATGTTATAAACTAAAACATCTCTATTTCTATCTCTATTTTCGTTAAAAATGACTCTCAAAAACCATATGGCGGTACCAAATAGTTTTTTTTATCTAAAATACCTACTTAGGTGTTATTTTTAAGAGTCGAACCCACCCAACTTTCTTATCTCTCGATATCGTAACGTGTGAAATTTGTCAAAGTTGTTTGTAATTGTCATTTTATTGAAAAACATTTTTTTTATCCATGTTAGTATTATTTAAGTATTCCCATGTTTTTCTATATGTTGTCTCTTTGTGACACCCTTAAGGCGAAGTAGAGTGACCGGTGTTTCGACTATCTTCTATTCTGTGACCGGGCACCTATTCCGTCGGTTGGTCGTCGCGCGCGCAGGGAGGCGGGCGCGCGGGCGCAGGCGCGGGGTCAACGACACGAGGTCGCGTGCGCAGCGCAGCCTGCCCAGCTACCTCTACGGAGGCACAACGACAACCAATCACGGGTAACGTTCGTCTTATTTATTGAAAAGACGACAGCTAGCTTTACGAGTACGTACCTACCTTGTACTTTTGTTAAAACTGTCATATTATTATAAAAGTGTCTTTAAAGTCTTTCTAAATGACAGTCGCCTGACTGAAGAACAACACATTTTTACGTGGAACCTATGATTAGAGCCTTAGATAAGTATGTGAACTAAGTTCGCATAAGTTAGTTAACTTTACAAACAATACAAATATCCCCTTTTCAAATAATATTTGTAGGCTTTTCGACTTCATATTGAAACAAGGGCCAAAGTTGGCGGATAGAAGATGACATGGTTTAAATAATACGACTTTGATCCACGTTTCACGCAAGGGGTAGAATCTTTAGTAGGAACGTAAAGAAAGTTGTATGAAAATATTATGTAGATCGACCTACTAGTTTCACCGCAGAAAAAGTAAAAGTAATAAAATTACATAACTGCTTCCGAAGGTTGTCGAAAATTATAAAGAGCTAAAACATTTCCGGCCACAGTCAGCACCTGGCAGCAAATCTAATAAATATAGTTTCAAATGAAAACGTCACTGAGTAGATTAACGACTCTAAAAGATTGAATCGCCTTACTTACACGTTTAACTTGTTTTTACACCGCGAGGCATGGTTCTGATTTTCGTAAAATTCCTTCGGAAAGCTTTACAGTTTCCGTTATCATACCACAGGTGAATAGTCTTTTAATTGTTGCTAAACTACGCCTTATTAAGTAGGTACCTAACAAAATGCAATTTTTATAAATAGGTAGGCACTTAGGTACCTACTGGCAACATTTATCAGTTCTGTCGGTAATGCCGATCATTGTAATTCGGAGTTTTTGCATCATAATTTCCTTGTAACTAAAAACAAAGACATATGTATATTATTTAATACTATGTAACTTTTCAAACATCTTGTTGAATTGTTGACTAAAATTGTACAATTATATTTCATTTTAAGTGCTTTTAAGCCTGCACTGGGCTTTCTTAGAAATATTTTAAAGGAACAATACTTCTGAAACACAACGCATGATCGACGGAGAGCGGGATTCGAACCAACAACGCATCTTTACTCAATCCGTGAGCACTGGTTTGACCAATAAGTCTACCTGCGTCTTGCCCTATGTGTGGCACTGCCTTTTTCGTCTACTCTATAAAAATACACAAAATTAAACAAGATAGGTAACAACAGACACCGAATCACAGCATGTTAAAAGGAGAAAGTCACATTTACAGGTGGAGTCTAGTTCGATTATTTGATTTGACGTCAGTTTTTGCGTCAGGTCTCGTCAACTTCCGTCGTCCTAAAATACATATTTAATTATTAAAACTCAAATATTACCTAGTTAAATATTAATTATTAACTCGGCCTATCCAGCCCGAACTTTGTAATAAGTTTCAATTAAAAAATCATTTATTAGTTTTACTAACAAACTTGACGCCTTTATTGCCTTTTTAATAAACAATGTAGGTATACTCATATATATTTAATGCATAATTATTTTCGCAACGTTTCTGTCACTTTGACATCATGTCTCGGTTTTCGCCATAAACGTTGAATAACTTATTAAGTATTCCCGCGGTTTCACCCGCATAAGTCCCGATCCCGTGGGAATATCGGGATCAAAAGTAGCCTATAGCCTTCCTCAAAAAATGGACTATCCAACCCCGAAATAATTTTTCAAATCGGACCAGTGGTTCCTGAGATTAGCGCGTTCAAACAAACAAAAAAACAAACAAACTCTTCCGCTTTATAATAGTAATAGATAGATAGCAGCTCCCCGCGGTTTCACCCGCATAGGTCCCGATCCCGTGGGAATATAGGGGTCAAAAGTAGCCTATAGCCTTCCTGAATAAATGGACTATCCAACATCGAAAGAATTTTTCAAATCGGACCAGTGGTTCCTGAGATTAGCGCGTTCAAACAAAAAAACAAACAAACTCTTCCGCTTTATAATAGTAACTAGCAGCTCCCCGCGGTTTCACCCGCATAAGTCCCGATCCCGTGGGAATATTGGGATCAAAAGTAGCCTATAGCCTTCCTCAATAAATGGACTATCCAACCCCGAAAGAATTTTTCAAATCGGACCTGTGGTTCCTGAGATTAGCGCGTTCAAACAAACTCTTCCGCTTTATAATAGTAAAATAGATAATAATAATAGATAATAGATAATAATATAATAATAGATAGATATTCAAGATTACTGATAATCTACGCCGCAATTCTAGTAGAAGTCAAACTAACAGCTATAAGTAACATCTTCATACTAAACTTCCGATGTGACGTCACTTTTCAGTAAAAGTCAATTTACTTAAAAGTGACGTCAAAAAATATGATTATGTATGTATGTATGTATTTTCTGGGTAATCTCTGAAACTACTGGACCAATTTCAATAATTCTTTCACCAATAGAAAGCTACATTATCGAGGAGTAACATAGGCTACTTCTGATCCTGATATTCCCGTCGTCCCGCCGTCCCGGATCGGGACTTACGGGGGTGAATTCGTGGAAATCTGCTATTTTGTATAAAGCTGTCACTTTGGCTGTAAATGTGACTTCACTTGCGATGACGAAACTGGCGGGTTATTTTCCACACATTCTTTATTAATTGTTCATTAAATAAGGGGTTTAACGTTTACTTAGGTAACTACCGCCGCGTAATTCGTGGGTTGAACGTAAACAAAGTTATCTCTCGGTTGACATCGTTAAAACTAAGTGCAAGAAGAAGTTCCCCATAACTTGAACACTTTAAACTTTGTTGGACAATCGTCGTTTACGCGAACCGTTATTAAGGCTTTAATTCCGATGACCTCTTATTCAACTCACAATACTTTGGATTGTTTAAATGTTACAGATTTGAAAAACTTATTGTTATGCTTTGATTTTTCAGTATAACCTAATTATTCGATTTTTAACTTACTTACTTACTAATTTCACTACAAATATATAATGGAAATAATAACGGGATATTTACCATGTTTAAATTTCATCATTACTATTAGGTATACACGGGTCTTGATCGCGTTTTAGATAATCATTGTTTTTAATTTCCCTCAACGTTTCGGCAAACGAATCACACCGGCCGTGGTCCCGAGAAGACACAAATCTAATAGTAATCGCGTGTCTTATAGTAATGTTTAATGATGGACGGAAATCGTGTAAGTTTAAAGAGTATGTTTAAGTTTGTTATTTGACGGAGCTTCATATTTCGCCAGTTATTTCAACTGGCTTGTTCACGAATATTTTACTAACCTAATTTTGCCGATTATTATCCTAGATCGTTAGGTGAAGTTAGAGGCGTTAGGACAACCTGACAACTGGTAACACTAGGTGTGCCACACCGCTATACGAATAGAAGAAGAAAAAAAAAATGATTTATGTTCAACAAAGGCAAACGAAAGCCTACTACACGCAGCGGCGAAATTTTAGGTGCATTTTTACTGCAGACACTTTAGTATCTACATTCCTCCAAATTCCACTCAATAAAGGAAAAAAACCTAAGTACTTACCAAATTTTCCAAATTACTACCCGTTTGAGTGCGTAAGTCATTCATTATGGAGGTTATGATGAGAAGGTGGTTTCTATAGATAGACTTTGTAGGTGTACAATCAGTTACCTAATTCCAATAGAAATGCTGTTTTTAGCATATTCTTTTTTTACACTTTTCATTTTAGCATTCTTGCCCATACAATTATAGTGAAATTATTATAAGTATCCGATATTATTGCAAGATCTTAAACTCTTGGCTTTAAGAAATGGAAGAGAGCGGAGTTGGATAGAGAAGAATGGAAAAACGCGTTAAAGAAGGCACGGGCCCACAAAGGGCTGTACGTACAGCCACTGTTGATGATGATGATATTATTCCAATACAGCTAATAAAGGCTACACTATCTAGCAATAAGTTTTAGTAGGAACGGCAAAGGATATTACCTCTCATGGGACAGAGTAGTTCGAGGTAGATACCTATGTAGTAGTTAACAACTACAAACTTAGGCAAAGTTAAACTTCTGAACTTAATACCAAAGAGGTTTGGGTAAAATTAGCCTCTTTTTCAACTGATTTTAGTACATACCTACTGCACTGCATATCATGCATAGCATTCTACGAGGAATAAATTGTAGATTTATCCGAATCGCACTAACTATAAGGTACCTATACTGTGCTAGTCGAAATGTAGAACCAAGAACTAGTGGAAACGAATTTATATTGTCCAATTTTAAATTAGAAAATATAAATTCGACAATTCGACAGGAACTGTCCAAGTTATAACGAACACTTTAAACTAAGGCTAAGTTATTAGAGTTAATAAATCATCGATTTGTTAATGTTGAGCTCAAATCACCAATTGGGAGCTCTAATATTGCAATTTACCTATTAATATTACTCAGTCCGATATTACTTATAACGAAAGTTAGTCAAATGAAGGCAAAAATCTCGGTATGAGAGATAGTCGGCTGTAAAGTTGTATAAACCTTTATTAGGGCACCCTAAAACTTGCCTCTGACCCTACTTATCGTAGGGTGGCCGCGTCTTCAAATATTCCATGGTCAAAGGTCAAAAAACCGATAATTTACACATTTATTGCAAATATCTCGTTTTCTATGGATGTATGCTGGTTGTATAAATTACAAATATTTTAGAAGATTAAATTCTCTACAACTTTTTTCTTCACATTTTTATTAAATCTTGAACTATTTTTGTGATAGAGGGCAGTACAATCCGTAAAAAGCGGTTCCTCACTAAGCATTTTTTTCCTATAAATACGGTTTGCCAAAAACGATTGACTCGAAGAATATTCCTAATTGAGAACGAAGTTTGGACAAACACCTGAATGATTAAATGGGCTAAAAAGAGGCCTTTCTTGCTTTGAAATGGAAATATTAAATAATGATTGAATTAAACATTACTGTTTTCAAACAGATAGTCGACAAAGGTGTCAGTATGATTCCGTTCTATCAAATATTCCTTTACGAATTCAAAATGCGTTCCAGTTAAATTCAGATCAGCTCTTCATTCACTACACCCTTTAATACTACGAGTAGGATAACAGCTCATTAATAATTCCTTGTAAATTTTAAGAAGGATTAGTATTGGACCGGGATGCAATCGTTGGTAGCTTTACGTCATCTACATGTACCAGTAAGAGACTTCGTCTCATCTGAGCGAACTTCCCGCTTTCATCCCTCTCGGGACCCCGGGGTCCGCTAAAGCCTAAAAGCCCAAAATATTTGGGGTCGATAATTAGTGTGGCAAAAAATCAAAAAAAATTTCTCAAGCTCCTCCGTGCCTCGGAAGGCACGTTAAACAGTTGGTCCCGGTTGTTATCTCTAATAGCTGTCGTTAGGTAAAGTTAGGAGCCTGAAAAACTGTCACACTGGTGAGCCACACCACTACACGAAAAGAAGAAGAAAAATGTAGAGTTACTAACTAACGCATCGGTCTATATTGTAGCAATCTATTTAATTTTTAACTTGAAAAACTAAAAAAATAGTTTATTTTCGTATATTCATTTCATACCTTTATTTAACCTTGCCTTGAAAAGGCAGCTTTGTAAAGGCATACAATATGAGTTGGATTAAAATAAATAACACACGAAGAACGTAACTGGATCTGCGACATTTCCACAGTTATATTGTAATTTTCTTTTTCATTCTCGTTATGTTCTCAAATGCATTCATTCTAGTAACACATTAGGACAGGATTCATTTTGTTTTGAGAACAATAGATTCCGAGCGCATGGGAATATGGTGACAAATTAAGTTTAATTTTTTTTATCCATTTTCATTCTATTGTGACTTTGCTTTGGGGTCAATTGGTTGAGGTTTGAATATACCTTTACCAAATCATACAAAATGTTTGGCCTCTACTAAGCATAAATACCTAATTACGTTATTATAATTAACCTAGACAAGGCTATTTTCCTCAATTCCTTTCATAGGTAATAATCTCCAGCTATTTCTGGCCACTCTACGTCGAATTTCATTAGAAATTAATCCTTCAAACGGAAAGTATAATTCTCCAGCACTTTTCACAATATTTACCTCATGAACTTAAAAGCAATTATACCTATTTATATTCGAAACTAGCAGAGTTTCGCGTTTCACCCGCGTAAGTCCCGTTACCGCGGGATTTCTCAAAAACCCTTTCATAGTAGATACATATATTACACACCACAAAGAATACTCTCTCGAAATTTCATATCTCTAGGACGAGCGTATCGATTTGAATTTTATTTGTGTAGATCATGAAAAGCACGCTGAAAAATTACAACATAACCCAACATAACCTATATTGTTACCTTAATTTATTTAGTTATATGGTTAAAGTTAAAGTTTTTACTGTGTTTTCCGCAACTAGCCTCAATGGTCAAAGGCCTCGCAGCGTCCTACGTAGACGATTGGATGCTAATGCGATTGCATCCGATCCGGTGCGGTGCGGTGTGACGCGGCGACTCTGTCCTACGTGCGCGCGTATCGTCCTTCCAAAATATGGTGTCGGCGGCGGCGCGGCGTCATCGCATCTAGTTCGGACGTAAATGTCAAGTCGACAGATCGCGTTCGCATCAATTCGTGCCGCGCCGCAACGCAGCTTACGCACGTAGGCCACTTCAATGGCTATCGACTGTTTGATTTTTCCGCAACGCATCGGATCGGATCGCGTTCGCATCCAATCGTCCACGTAGTACGCTGCGTTAACTTTAACTGCATGGGCCTTTTTGCGTGACTCTAAGCCGTGGCTTTCCTCACGAAGCTTTTTTTCAGCTTAAAGATGATGGTAATAGCGTTATTAATTTTTTAATTTTTATCGTTTACTCATACTTTTCATATATAATATTTAATGTTCTTTGGGTGTTGGCACCATTGATGATATACCTGTACCTGTACCATAATTCTGTGGGCCTGTGACCCTGTAGACCCTTGTCTATAGTCATTAATGGTGCCAACACCCCAAAAGCCTAAAATATTTCGATCAAAGACATGAGAAATAGATAGTGTTCGTTTCAAAACACGTCCGTTTCATTGCGGATTCCCCCTACTGCATAGTGCCTATGAAACTGAGTTTTTAACTAGATAGATAATACGAGTGCTGTCTTGTTAGAGATGCGTTCCATCACATCGTCAGTCACATCACAGGTATGCATTTTTACAAGCAAACATCAGGGTGCAAGCGTGAATAAATTGAACTGGACTAGAATGCATACTCCACGTTTCATTTCGCATGACACGAATGCATAAAGGCTAAACTTTCTGAACAATGTTCTGCCTCCGTCACCTTTCTGCAGATAACTTTAAGGGGCCTATATATAGCCGCTTAATTCAACATCCCTGTCGGGTTCATCGAAAATTGTCGATAATTTCATGATCTTGAAGGAATGTTGTTGAGTTTTTTTTTGTGTATCGATTGTAGGCGACATTGTTTCCAACATTTGAGTGCAATTTCTAGACAGATATGTAGAAGTGTGTTGAAGCCTATCCACATTTTAACCAAAAAAGTCATTTTTTGTCTAAAATTTGGACAGGCTTTGAACCACTATGAAGTTTTTGTCTTGAAACTATACCAAAATGTAGGAAACAGTGTCATTCTACAATCCATACACAAAAAACCACAACAACAACATTCCGTCATGAAATAATCAACAATTTTCGATGAACCCGACAGGGATGTTGAGTTATAGTGCTGTATTTATTTTTCTATTGTATTTACATAAGAAAAATAAATATTAGTTTTATATCCGTTGTCTAGTCACCGTAACACAAGCTTAGTCGCTTACCACGGGGCTAGATGGCGCTGTGTGTTATTTACAGTTTTTTTTAGGCGCTAAGGCTTATAGCACTGCCAATTATATCACGGAAGTGTGAAGATCATCTTCTACTGAATTTGCAGCTTATACGCCTACTAAATTATATAATATTAAGTAGGTACTTATAGCTGGAGCCAATTACATTTCTCGTCACGTCGCTCTCAGGGTAACGAAGTATTTAATGCGTCAGTCCTTACAAATGTGTTGGATAACTTTGTTGTGTGGGAGCACGTGAGCACTTAGTACACTACCACTTCTGTGATTTCGTAAAATAAGCCTCGCTGTTATTTCTGTATATACACCTAGGTTTTTAAGCTAGAGTACTTGTAGTCTAAAAAGCTACAAGTACTCTAGGTTCTAAGACCACATCTAGTAGCAAAATTATTGCTGGGCCAGTTGTCTTACTGACAAAAATAACCCTTATGCAAAAAGGACCTTTATCTTATCTTATCATCCGAGCGATGTTCCCGATTGCATCCCCTTCGGGAGCCCGGAGTCCGCTAAATCTCGAATTGATTTCTTTATTTATTTGGGGGTCGCACAGTAGGTAAGTCATCACATATACTATGTGCAAATAGATTTGGCAATATTTTGACGGCCGGCCGCCTGCCTGACAACAACCCGCCTAGGGACCAAGCAGTTTATCCGCCACCGCGCGGGGAGAACTTAAGGTTTGCTAGTCTCCCTCAGATCCCTCAGTCGCCTTTTGCGACACCCACGGGAAGAGATGGGGTAACCCTATTCTATACCGAGGCTACACGGCCTAAAAAGGACCCCATTTGAGGAGGTATATTTGCGGAAAACGAGCCCGTAAACAATTACATACTTTACTTATAGGTACTATTATTATATTCTGTGCCTAGAGTTCTAGAGTCCATTTCACATAAAAAGTCCCCCAGATGCAGCGTTTGCGTCTTAGTCACCTGACATAATTCTGTAAAGTGCTATTTAGCTTCAGTTATCTGACTTTATCGATAATATACCTACTCTTTATTATTAACATGGATATTAACACAGTAATTTTCGAGCTCCGCAAAAGAAAAATAAAAAATAAGTACTTAAGGCTATTTTATCGTTCTTTTGCTGAGCTCGAAAATATTCATGTTATACGATTTTAAACGAACATGGCTGTTCTCGTTAACAAGCCGTTGCAATTACTGGCGAAATATCGAGCGCCGTAAAAACAAATTAAAACATGGTAAATAAGTATCCCTTTATTAAATAATATTTGTTTATACATGTTAGTAAAAAGGCATATTTTAAACAAGCTGCGTCCCACGGTTTCACCCGCGCAAGTCTCGATCCCGTGGGAATATCGGGGTCAAAATTAGCCTATGTTACTCCTCGATAATGTAGCTTTTAAAATCGGTCCAGTAGTTTTTGAGTTTATTCATAACAAACATACAGACAGACACACACACACACATACAAATCTTTCCTCTTTATAATATTAGTGTAGATATGGAGAATGTCGTTTCCTTGCAAATTTATAAGTACCATATTTTGAAGGTTCCGTTTGCTACCACGAGACTCCTTTCGTGAAAAGGACTTTTCTCACATAGTTATTCTCACAACTACCCTGCATTGTTGTGTAGAGTGTAGAGTGATTATTTTCCCTAAATACCTAACCTATTTATTCATTGTTCAGGCAATGTAAACGTTAATTAGCTTTGAATTAATCAATGTTTTGTCTGGTTTTCATCAATGACATTTTGCGTTTATAGGTAAATGTTTGATAAACAAAAAAATAAACGAATTCATCGTTCGCTACTTACATTAAAACAATACTCAATATTTGTGGGCTTCTTAAGCAGCTGTTAAACACAAAAAATCCGATAAAAATTTTAAATTTAGAAGCTGCTCCATTATTTAACTAGCCGTCAAATGTTAAGCAGTGTTTCAGTAAAATAAATGCAGCCCGACATATTTCAAATGACATAGTTTGTTGGTGTAAAAATCCCTAATATCCGCAGTAATGCACCGTCGTTGACAGTCTGTCCTTCTTGATTTGTACATCTTGGGGGTCGCACGCAAGTCACATCTACCATCACCTGACACATAGTGAAGGGTAAGATTTATGCGTTTCTGCAAGAATTCCAACGGTCGACATATTTTATGATAAACTGTAGTATATTAAGATTTTTCTTTTGTTTTCGCGATGTTGTATTGAAATTAAAGAATCCAAACAGAATAAAGTATTGTTGTGTGTGTGTTTGTGTCTATCCTGAAGAAGGGACCTGGAAAGGTCTTGAAACGTTGAGCGTTGTAACAATGCTAAAAATAATAAACCGAAACGATTCAAACCGAAAAATGTATTTAATTTTAACTGTAGGTATTTAGTTTGTAGAGATCTAAGATTATTTCTTATTACTAGTTTAAAATAGTGTGCTTAGTGAAATATGAAATAGTGTTACATACATCTACGGAGCAGTAAACTATTTTTTTTTTTCAATAACCTCTCATAGACTGATAACATGAGACCCCAGTTTGTGTCGGTCAATTATCAATAAAATACCCATACACTGCCATACTCTGAGATAAGTAAAAGAGGTCGGTTCCATACAGTAAGACATTTTTATAACATTTTTATTTCATTACGTGAAAGTGCTAGTAAAAGGAACGCTCCATTTATATCCCATTTACCCTAGCAAGTAACTGGGCCATTATAATAAACTCTCCAATTTCAGTGGTACCTATTATGAGTTGATTTTAAATCACAAAACCATAAAGTGTTGGGTTTTCTTTTAAAAACATTGCAGAATTAAAATTTATTTATATTTTACGCAAGGAGATTGTGGCATGATATATTTATGACACACGTATTTATACACTTACATATCTATGCTAATATTTCATAGAGGAAGGATTAATTTCTTTGTTTGTGACGAATAGGACCCGAAACTACTGGGCCGATTTCAAATATTCTTTTTCCAATAGAAAGCTTTATTTTCACGGCTATTTTTGATCTAGACATTTCCACAGTACCGCTTACGCGGGTAAAACCGGCGGGACGCTGCTTGTTTTAGTATAAATAAATAATATTTTTTTGTTCGGGGCCTAAAGCCGAGTTTTCACCACTGGATCCCATAAAGATTCAGTATATATTCATCTTTGTAATTATCAGTATAACGTCATTGAGTATGGCCGTTAAACACCACGTTTAGGGGACACAAAATGTTTCCCGAAAATTATTTGCGGGTTTGTAAAGAAACAATAAACCAGACACAAAAACAAAATTGACAGGGAATTTTATTTCAGAAAGTGCTTTATGGATATTTTCATCCGTCGAATGTGTCTATTAAGCCTGGTCCTGAACCTGTCACATTTTAACTAAAGATAACAGTGAAGTTTAACTAACTAACCCGCCTTTCATCGGGTGGTACCTACACCACTCAGTTTTGAACTAGACTAGCTGTATTTTTAGCTTTTATTGCCTATGAAGTTTTTACTTCATATACTCTGCATTCTGCTGAAAAATGTTTTTGGTTTTGTTGGGTTTTTTCCGTACGTAGTCTTATATATACTATAGCTGCGTCCCGCAGTTACACTCGCGTAAATTCCGATCCCGAGGGAATATCGGGATCAAAAATAACTAAAATAATGGCCCAGTTATAGGGCTAGTTGCGGAAACACACAGTAAAAACTAACTAATTAACACTGCACTTGGAGTGCACTGCACTGCACAAAGGAAAATATAACAGACTGAGAAATGCGGGTTCGAATCCCACCTTGCAGTGTGTTTTTGTATTTTCCTAAGTATAAGTATTTTCCTTTATAATAATTCTAAATCTCCATTTATTACAATACAGAAACTTTCGTATCTTAGCGTAATATTTAATGGAAAAATATGATTTTTTTCGTTGTTTTCCCACCAAAGTAGAATCTAAGAAAATTCATTTCACGAATATTTAAATAGAATTTTTACAGTCACTGATTTTAATGAGAGTGGAAATGGTAAAACTCTTTTTTTAAACAATAATTATTTTATGTGAAATGAGGCCAAGGACTTAAAAATCATTCTAATACACCTATACTTTTCGATGGTCTTTTTCTTTTTCACTAATCGCCTCTAAAAAATCCTTGGTCTTTTTTGACGTAAAATTTTCAGAGTGTTTTTAACACGATAGTTTTTGTGACCTTTTCCGAAAGTGACCAGTTGCGAAAATGACATTCTGCGAATGTGACCAAATTTTTGGCGATGACTAGTTGCGAAAATGACTCTAAATTTCATTTCATTCTATTTCAGACTCTTAGATGAAAAATGTAAACAAAAAACTCATAGGTACATTTATTTGAAAGTGACAAGCTCTTTATTTACCACTTTTCCTTTGGTAATGAATTACATTTCTCTGTTAACATTTTTGATCTAAGACTCTAAAATAGAGTACCTAATCTAAAATTGAGTACAGATATGTGATTGTAGTGTATGTCTGTGTACTGTACCTATCTAGCTATTATCTAGGGAAATGTGTAAAATTGTAGAAGGATTTCTCGCGAAAAGTCAGACTTGTAGCCACTGTCAGCCACATTTCAGTATCGGATCCTTGCTACATTTATTTCGTTGAAAACGTTCACTAAAAATATCTGAATTTAATAATACTAAGAGAACAATGTCTGCAGTTCTTCTTCTCATCCGAGCGATATTCCCGGTTGCATCGGGAGCCCGGGGTCTGCTAAACCCCACATGTTTTTTTTTTCAATGTCTGCAGTTAATTATTTATAAATACTGCGGACTTTGATTCTTTAAACATATATTTTAACCAACACGGTTATTTCATTTATTTTAACTACATGCATTAACCATTCGTTTCCATCAAATTGCAATGTGTATTGCAATTTGCTTTCAAAATGTGTAGAAAAGCAGATCACAACCATAGACTAAATCATTCGTCTATGTCACAACATTAACCCTGCACCTGTCGTCGTTGCCGTCGTCACATATCGCGACAGGACCTGTCGGGTGCAATTTTTAAAAACCATTTCTTCATTTAAATCAATTATCCTAGTGTAGGAAACACTTTAAAAATAAAATCAAAGTTCTCCTTTCTGTATGTTCGCGATAAACTCAATAACTACTGAACAGACTTGCTGCCAATAGATAGAGTGATTCACGACGAAGGTCTATATGTTTAATTATCACCGATATTCTCACGGGATCGAGACTTATGCGAGTGAAACCGTGGGGCTCAGCTAGAAAGTTGATAAATAACATATAATATCAACAAGTTCGATTTTCATTTTACTTTACCCATGAGATGACGTCAGATTAAGGTGAGCTCCTATTGTTTAGTTAATTGTTATTAATTAAGATAGAAGATACAGAATGTTAACGAATTTAGTCTAAGACTCGTTCAAAGTAGGCATATGTAATACAGTAGCAGGCATTGTTCTTTGTAGCCAGCCAATAGGTACACACGTGTTCTGAATTATAGTGGCAGAGTGCAGAGACAGACATAAATGGGAAACGTTCGTGTGGGAAGGAGTCCGTGACGCGTCGCTAGCGACCGACTCCGAACGTAAGCTGAGATCGTGGGAGCATGCGGGCGCCCGCGCACACCGACACGACCAGCAGCGCCTCACGTCTTGTGAGGTCATTAACAAACTCGAGACAGATTGATTATTTATTATAATAACACTAAATTACAATTATTACTAGTATAAATAGCTGCCGTCTGTGCCATAATGGGTGGCTTTATTGCTTATAGCGGTCTCTTTCAGGGAACCTTAGGATGAACCACGAACTCAAGAAAGATTAGGGAGGGTGTTGAAATCATAAAGTTGTTAAAAATTTACAATAAGGGTTAACTAACTCGGTGGTCGACTTTGAAATTATTGTGGCCATTTTTTTCTACTCTAGGGTTAAAAACTAACTGAAGCTGGCGCAAATGGGGCTAAGGGGTTAAAATCCCTGTATGGTACTTACAACGAAAATTGGTAATTTTAATTCATGGGAAAATATTGTTGAATGTTTTGTATTTATACCATTTAATGTTTTTACCACACATTTTGATTGTCCAAATTTTAAACAAAAAATATTTGATAAAATTATAATGATAAAATAAGCTGCCAAAATCCAAAATAAGTACGGAAAAAGAAAGCCAACCAATTTGTATTCAATCTACTTCAGAATAGCTAAAGCCCACGAGTACATTAAGTATTTAAAACCGATCCACACCCTTATACTCGTAGAGTATCGATAAGCCGTTTCAAGTTGCCCAAAAGCCTAATAGTTTTGGTCGAATATGGAACAGTTAATGGAATCCTGGGTTGTTAATGATAATGAAAATAATTCATAGGTTTCAGGTTATTAATGATGGTTAATCGTGTGCAGATGTGTGAGTAGTAGGTTTATAGGGCAGAGGTGCCGCAAGATAACGGTTGTAACAGTTCGCGGTACCGGTTACCTCACTCGGGGCTTCTTGTGACCCCGTACTACGCCCATACGTGTCAGATCCGTGTATGTTTTATGATTTTCCAATGGTTTACAATGTAAACTTAAGACATAGGGCTGCTTAGGACTAGTTTAACAGTCCGCCATAGTCAAATTTGCTCCGATAAATTGTCGATTAATTTGTTATACATGGTATCATATCTAATAAAAATTATGAAAATCCAAAAAATAAAATAAGTTTAGAATTATGGTTTCAATTCTTTAATGTGAATACATGGTGTTTTTTATGAAAAACTCGTGTTTGTGAGATGTTTTACTGAGTATTTTTAGAACCCTCTTATTAAGTAATTATAATTTATATATTTAGCTTTTATTTAATTCTATAATATGCTTAAGAATTACTATTCTAGATTTTTTGTTCTAAAATTTCGCATAGTCGCATCGCAAGTATGTCCTTCTTTTTCACACCTGAAATTCAGTACCGCTATCCCTGTCACACTATTGTGTTATGGTAGGTACCTATATACCTACGTAAGACCCCAGCTTACGAAAATTTAACAGAAATAAGAACAGCTTACAAGACAATTTACAATAAAGCATCTAGTGGTACCTACCCACCAAATACCTACCTACTTCAATTGCATTCAACTATACTCGTATGCACTATTCTTTAAAATATAATATTTACGAAAAAGACAAAGTTTTTATACATAAAATATTGATAGAGATACGTCCTTCGCTTAATATTTCATAAAGGTTAACATAACCGTTAACATAACTTTTATAAAATTGAGGCGGAAATAGCAGAAAGGTTCTTAAATTTAATATAAAAGAGAATAATAAAGAGAAACAATAAATTTCCCTCATCTAAAGTTACACTCGATGATCAAAAGGAGATTATGTTATGTACCTACTACCTGAGAATTTGTTCGGTAAGTGGACAATAAGCAATTTAATATAGCAAAACTTACAATAATAATATTGCACGACGTTGCACACAATGCAATCTAGCCCCAAACTTAGCACTAGGCTTGTATTATGAGTACTAGACAACGGATACATAGGTATTGTACTTTTTTTTGTAAATACCTACTTACATATTATGATATATAGGAAACACCCAGACAACAAAACAAATACAGAGGTCGGCAAATAATAAAACGTACAAATATCTAAATATAGCAGCGTCTCTAGAAAGATGTCAATGCCTAATTTGATAACGTGGTCTATTCGGACCCTTTTTATTTCCGAGAATTTCTCGCTCACTAATTATGAAAGGGCCATTAGAACCGGAGATAAAAGAAAAAATAAGAGTCCTTTAGTCCTCTAAGTAATTGGGCAAGTTAGTATTACCTACGTTCCTTATTTATGGCATTTTATATTACCAAATCATGGCTATAGACAAGGTTCGACTATAAAACTGTAATATAGAGTTAAAAGTCTACTGTCGAGGTAAGTAAAGTACATTTTGTCAAGTTTGACAAAACGTATATTAATATTTCATTTAGATTCAGGTAAGGCGGGCACACACTTAAACTGTCCCTTATCCTCTTGGGATTTCAACTACCTGGATCTTTAGAAATTTGCTAACAATCGCCATTTATACTCACTTTAACAAAAAAAACTGAATACTTATTATTAAATAAACATTCTTAGCTTAGGGAATGTGAAATAAAAGACATGGTAACGCACATGTTGCCGTTGCTATAGATTTTATCGTCACGCTGCCAGGTCAATGAAATAAATTCTCTGCTATTACAACCTAAATATGTATGGTATTTTATTATGGTAGCAAAACAGGTTGTTTGATGAATGAGTTTATGTTGTAGATACTTAAGTACCTTTTATTTTAACAAACCACACGATGGCATACACGTAAGTTATAAGTAAGTTGGTAATGTAATCTTCTATTATTATAAAGCTGAAGAGTTTGTTTGTTTGAACCCGCTAATCTCAGGAACCGCTGGTCCGATTTGAAAAATTCTTTCAGTGTTAAATAGCCCATTTATTGAGGAAGGCTAATAGTCATATTATTTTTCAAAAAATTAAGCAGGCGAAGTCGCGGGCACTGCTAGTACATATAAACTCTATATGAAAGTGCTACTTAATATTCGACTTTGTCAAACAACGCGATCCGCTAAGTACTACCTAAACCTAACCTACCCGTATTTCTGACGTGAATTTCAACTTCATTAGTTACCTACGCGTGGTATGTAACCTTTGCGAACACACACACACAACACAAACCAACTTAACGTAGCTTCTGAATTCTAAACAGATAGATGAACTGCCCACAGCTATTCATTTGCTCGGTATACGAGAAAGATTGAAATAAAACATTTATTTAAGGCTCTAAGGGAACGATTAGGGGCGGTTTATTTGAATGAATTTAGTTATGATCTCACCAGATGGTGATTATGTGGCCCACTTTACTTACATGGTAAAAAAGGCGTCAAATCAAATAACATTGAAACAATGATAATAGTAATAAACACCACGCGATTAAAATAGAAAAATGAGTTCAATTTCAACGTACCTACTTACGAAATATGGCACCAAATCAGGGAGAGGACAAGGAATATCATTTAAAAATACTACAACAAGGTGGATCGACAACTTGGTAAAGGTTAGCACCGGTCGTCGTCGTAGATGTCATTGACGGGGCTCTATACCCAGCAGTGGGCATCTATCGATTGAAATAATGATGATAAATAACTAAACAAAGAACCCACTCTGTAAAGTCTGTGAATTTACCTATTCGATAGCTGAAGTTTGTGATACAAATTGGTTCGTTTGTTCTAGATGTGTGTCGAAGTGAACGGAACCAAATTAATTTGCAAGGTAGGTACTACGTCACATTGGACTACGCGGTACGTAACTCAATCCAGTACCTACAACAAGGTACAAATTGGACTAGCTTACATGGAATTCCTAGTACATTACTAGTACTGCCTGTTCGAATCCACCGGGAGTGAGCGAGAATACACAACAAATCAACCCTACCTAACTGACTATATTATTATTTTCTCTAATCCTGACCTGATTGAAATGGCAGTAACCCGAAACACTTTATTGGCCTACTAGCTTCTCCCCGTAGTTTCGTGGAAGCCTCAATCCGCTTTTTATGCGAATACGATGTCAAAACAAAACAAAAAACGTGTGGCACTCGGGGACTGCCACGGTAAAGCTATTGCATAGAATTTATCAACAGCAATTTTAATTATATTTATTTATTTTGTACCATGTTGCCATGGTTACCATGTAGCGTTAGCTCAGCCGAGCTACATGGTAACCATGGCAACATGGTAGGCAGAATGGTGGGTGTTACGTTTTATTTTCGTTACGGAATTTCTTGATTCGGTCGCCGCGCTCAAAGCCCGCGATAAAAGCTATGCAATAGCTTGAAACCCTGTGACCTATTATAACTAACTCCAACTGGAAATTGACGTCCTCCATGCCCGGCACGGTCCCTATAACTGCAAGGTTGATCGGCCCAGACGAAATCAAAGAGTTATTGTTTACTTTCCAACTTTCATCACAATCGGTTCAGGGCCTCTACTTTAATAAAACGACCGATAATTCCAGAAGAAAATCTGTTATCCATATCTTTCGTTCGTAGAATTAAAGTACCCCAGCTGTTTTCCCAAACTTTTGTGTTTATTTGTTACTATAGCTGCGTCCGGCGTTCTCACCCGCGTTAGTACCGATCCCGTTGGGAATATCGGGATTAAAAGTAGGTTTTGTTACTCAGGGTGAATGTAGCTTTCTAATGGTGAAAGAAATTTTGAAATCGGTCCAGTAGCTTTTGCGTTTATTCATAACAAACATATAGACAAGACACACACAAAAATACAAATCTTTCCTCTTTCTAATATTAGTATAGATTATTAGAAAGTAGGGTTTAGATACCTATCTACATCGAGAGCTGTTACTAGGTATTAACTCTCGTTGTCCTACACGTAACCCCTGGCTGGGGCCAAGTTCTTAGTATTAGGTCTTAGCTCCGTTCAATGGTTTTCGATAATAGGGGTTGTTCAACAATTGTTGGTAATTTTACAAGAAATCACTAATACCTACTTCAAATGCTTTGTTGAACAGGTTTCGCTGTTCATCGCTATAGGTACTTCAGACAATTTAATTTAGTAATCGCTGCTGCCCTGTGTGTTGACCACTCGGTAGGAGGTTTCGACTTATCAGTATCTCTCAGCACACTGGCCTAAATCAAATTTCATAGCGGACTCGTTCGTGTTTCTATTCGACACGAGACCAGCGCCACTAAAGAAGTCAGTATAGGAACTGTTCCCACTGCCGTCTTCCTTGTGTGTTGGGTTCTCTCTCTATTAAGGAGAGCTGCCCCGTACCCAAGTGACACGTTCGATCGGTTTGAGCGATGTTGCATCCCGTTTTGGAGCCCGGAATACTTTAACAGCCGGCGGGCCTGCCTGACAGCAACTATCCTAGTATAGGGGCCAATTAGTTTATCCGCCACCGCGCGGTGGGAACTTAAGGTATGATAATCTCACTCAGATCCCTTATTCGTCGTTTACGACACCCACAGGAAGAGATGGGGTAACCCTATTCTATGCTGGAGCTACACGGCAAAACTCAACCTATTTATTAAAGTCTTATTTTAAATTCACAATAGGGTTTCATAACAATATTGTTATGTTATTTTCGTCCACAGGTATGGGGTAGGTTTGGTCGTTAATTACCGTGAAATGCCGCGTTACATTCTCTAAACAAGCGAAGCTATTAATGGCCATGTTTGTTTTATAAAATGCCCGGGAAACGACTATGAAACCTTTTCAAGCAGGTAGATAGGCATATTGGTGTACTAAAAGATTACTTTAATAATTTTGTTACACCCAAACAGGTGGTTATTTTGTACTTCGTAGGTAACTTGACAATCTTTACAAATACTATTAAATAACGGGGTATTTACCATGTTTAAATTTGTTTATATTTCGCCTGCAATTTCAACTGGCTTGTTCACGAGACTGGACGAGAAACTGGGCCGTTATTTCATAATATTTGTAGTGAAAACAAACATGTAAGTTTAAAATCGTATATTGACAATCTTTGTTTAGATTACATTTCGAATTAGCAATAGGTATAATTGTGGTCGAAACCGGGCTTTAGCAAAAGTCAATGATAAGCGGAAGTCTATACATTCATTTAGGTACCAATATATTATATCCGGTTATATAATAATTAGTTAGATTACGATTAAGATTCACTTTCTCGATTTTATTCTATAGATACTAGATTAAGAAGGTGACTTTCCATCCGAATGGGACATTGATTCTAGCATCCTTCGGATGTCTAGTTTTTCGAACTGACGGAAGAAGATGGGTGTTATAAGTTTAAGGTGTCTGTTTATGGGTTGATGTGTCTGTCTGTAGGTACACCTGTCTGTGGCATCGTTGATTTGCTTATGAGCTTTGCTATGCTATGTTCGGCTCAGCCTTGAAAGGATATGTCTGGGCAGCGAAAAATCGAATATTTTCAAATATGCCCGAATGGCGTATCAGATCAAAGAGCACATAACTTTTGATGAAAGAATTTGTCTTCTTTTTACGAAACCACCTTTACGTAGGTAGTACCTACAATGATATTTTAACCATTATGGAAGAAATCGATATACACTATCAAACAATTTAAAAGTTTTATCGACACTTTTTCATCGACAATCTAAGGTTGGATCAAGCGACACAAGTGTAAATTAGCCACTGTGGAGGTATTTTTAGAATGTTTTCACTTATCATGTTTCTACTAAACTTTATAAAGTTCTGTTCATTTAAAACTTCGAATACACAGAAATACAGTTTATTTGAAAATTTGCTATGAACTGGGGTCTTATTCAGGATCTTACTCGTGTAGCTCTTACTTAATTACAGTTTTCATTCATTTGTTTAAAACAATTTAAAAAAAAATAATAATTTTTACATTCCAATCAACAAAAGAATTTTTGGTGTATTAGTACTTGTACTATTTATGTTTTCTGTAGTATCAGTAAGTTGTGTACATATTTGAACGAGGAACAATCAAGTTCTGTTTATGTCCTGTGTATGTGCAGTTCTTACTGCACAAGTTATTTAGACCTAAATTAGATCAATGTCTATAGACTCTAAAGTCCAGCAATCTATACCTATGTATAAAACTGATTGATTGACTGAATGACATGAACTATAAAATTATGAACCCAGACCTCAAACTGCTGGTCCTAGAAACATGAAATTTAGAGGGTTGAGTTCTTTGTGGTGTGCAGGTGGGTATCCGCTTACAAAGGGTTTATCGAAATTCTCGCGGGATCGGAATACGTGGGTGAAACCGCAGGATGCTGGTGGTAAATAATAAGCTGCTTTTAACCAAAATATTTTAAACAGGACGCGCGTGATACCGCGATCTGTAAAATTATTAAATGCTCGCGGGGTTTTTAATAAATTTAATAATATTGTAGTAGAAATAACATTGAGTGATGCGATGATAATTAATTAATTATTAGAAGGCAGATTTAATTATTCCGCACCATAATTAGTTACCTACATGAGTTTATTAGCTATCGTATGTAACAAATGATTAGATTGTAGTTATTACCTCGAAAATCTAAAACCACCGATATAAAGCTCCTACCGTGGTTACTACACTAACTACATTACAATTTACAATAATGTAGAGATCTTGACGTGAAGTGTTTGATGTATAAACTTTTAAATTCACACGATTTGTTTTAACATAATTACATTACATTTTCCCGAGTCTTAAATCAACTCAACGTTTAAAACGTTTAAAAAATTAACCTAACCAACACCGCGAAAACAGAAGACAAAATCTACGAAAATATCATTACATTATCAATTACTTACAATAAATTATCAAGTTAATTAATTTAATTTAAAAAAATCGAAGTATCCTAACGAGGTCTCGTACAATATGGCAACCTTACTAGCGAAGCTTCGAACGGTTCGTATGAACTTGTAAAGGTTGGTTTTTTATTCAGTTTTTGTGTGAAAGGCGACATGTGCTCCAAGTCCGTGTATAAAAACTCACACATGTGTTGCGCCCGCGTTCCCTTCCGCGTCAGCTACATCCTGCGGTGAATCCAGATGAATAACTAACTTAGCTTCATCAGTGACGACAGAAATAGATACTGTTACATCTATCGATTTATACCTGCTTGTATTGAAGGAAGAATGGAAGAAAAGTGTCGAAAGGGAAACACGTCTTATATAAGTAAAATAAAAACATGTCATGGTTTTAAATGCGATTTATGTTCAGATTTTTCTTAGCGATGTTACATTGAATTTAAACTCATTTTTCGGTTTTAATCGTTTGTCAATAATGACGAAGAGACCTGTAAAGGACTCGAAACGTTGAGCATTAAACAATGCTAAAAGTAATGACCACCACGCGATTAAAGCCGAAAAATGAGATTATAAATACAGTCAACAACAATACGGTTTTATTAAGAAAGAAAAAAAAACAAGAAAATTTTCGATCGGAAAAGATCCATCGTAACAATCCTTGACAAGTAGGTACGAAAGATGAGGGAACAGAAACAAAAGACGATCGAAGCAAAAACGAGAGACGGTCGAAGCAAAAACTAAAGACGATCGAAACAGAGACAAATGAATATTAAATATTGTGTAATGTTTGTTTCAGGTTCTGTTGACTACCTAAGCAATAAGAACTCTAAACCCAGATCTAGATCAAACATAATTGAACGTAAAGCGAGTGAAACCGCAGAGCGCAAGTTATCTACCCTGATAAATGTGTACCCACCACACCACGGCCCAATTCACTATTATGTTCGCACGCTCACCCCTACACTAGTGACTTATCTTAATAACGAACTCAAGCATAAACTATTATATAACTACTCGAATATGGTAAATAATGTTCTGAGAATCTTGTAACGTGTTATCTAAGCCAAAGCAATTTCTTAGAAATTATTATAAATGTTCAAAATTAGATCCAATTATTAGATGTTTTATGACGAAGCATTCACCTGTAAATGAATTAAATTTCAAATAATTAACTTATTAATTCAACATTGGTAATCGAATCCCCAACACAGCCTGAGAACAACCATTTTGTATTTCGATTTAAAACTAAGATGGTGGTTTCACTACAAATATTATTTTAAAACGGGGTATTTACCATGTTTTAATTTGTTTTTTTTACGCCTCCTCGATATTATCGATTCGATAGTCTTCTAAACAAGCCAGATGCCAGTATATACCCTAAAAACAGGGTATTTACTGGCATCTGGCTTGTTTAGAAGACTTGGAGTAGTATTTATAGCCCCTTTGTATTTCATAGATTGACATCACAATTAAAGTCAAAATCATAAATAATTTATTTGTCTGTAAGTCTAGGCTTAGGTAACATTAGATGTTCTGCTGTTTAGAGTCCACTAGACCTCGCCTTAATTAGCACACAAACATTATTAGGCAACGTTATTTGTCTCCCTTTTTGAAAAAATGGTTTCAAAAACTTTAGCGTTTAGATCACAAGTCTCGTGAAATACATAATAATAAATACGTATCTATATCCGACCCATATATTATTCACCACAGAAACACAGCTTGTGGTAGCAACAAAACGTTGTACTCCTGTTGTTAATTTCGTTAAAGTTTGGGGATGAGATTAGATTTTACAACAACATACCGCGGTCTTAGGATCCCCAATGGATAGTTTTCGAAACTGAGCTACCGCGTCGAGCTATGTTTTGTTTACGACTCTACAAGTAAATGTCCATAGCTCGGGTTGTATGCAAACTGGAATCATATAAGTACCTGGAATTGGGTTATATTTTCCTTTGTGGATCGTTTTAAACGTAAACTAAAATAAACGATGGAAAAGTGTAAGCAAATAGGTACTTAAACATGTTTCAGTTGTTGATGGACCACATTTTAAAATGCGCGTTATTATTAAATTAAAAGCTCAAAATACACAATGACACTTACGCTTTTGTCAAGGTTTCATTAATATAAACAATTTTGATTGAATTTGTAGTAAACATAATTATGACAGTGGCTATTACTGGCCATACGGCCGAGAGAAAAAGAAAAAAAAAGGAGAGGACTAACAAAAAGTAGGAAAAAGAACGCGTTGGCGTCGGGGGTAAAAAATTGTTGAAAAATAAAACGATATGTCTTGTATTTTACAAAATAGATAACTGTTATAGATCATTGGAGTTTAGCTATCAAAGTACTGTATTTGAGTTCATTTGAAGTAATGGAAGTAAACAGGTATTTCAGTATGACATGTAGGTCTATATAGGACTAGGTATAGTCGTGTGGGTTAAGCAATGTCTGGCGCTGTCATTACTTGGATGGGTGACCGATAATGTGTGTGGTTAAGCGTCTCTATTGTTTTCTCTGATAGTGGTCGTTAGGTCAAGTTAGAGACCTCAGGGCGACCTGAAAACTCTAACACACCACTAAACGAAAAGAAAAACTTATTATAACTTTCATAAAATCTAAACTAAAGTTTATTAAGTACCTATACAAGAAGCGGTAGAAAATATTTCTACGTTTAATTTTAGTAGGTACTAGGTCAGTAACTTTATTGTTGGTTGGTTGGAAGTTGCATGAAGTTAAAGAACGATGGATTTTTATGGTCTCATTTAGTCAACTCTATTACAATGTCCACTGCACTTTTTAAAATGTTTACTTTAGCAAAACGTCAACTGTATCAAAACATCCACTAATATGTATGTACCTATATATCAAAACAAAAGACGATCGAAACTTAAACAAGAGACGATCGAAATAGAAACAAAAGACGATCGAAGTAAAATCAAAAGAAGTTCTACGATTCAAACTGTGCGATTTTGTTTTCATTGAACTTTAACTAAACGGATAATAATTAATATGCCACGCTATGTAAGTATATGGTACACATACAATATATAGGTACACAATATCGTGGCGTGGATGTACTACCTTCTTATCATAATCATCATGCGCAAGTAACTAGATGTTATGTATCCGTTGGTAGCGTCCGCTGGAGATGGAGGAATAGTTACCCAACTTCGTAAATGATTGTCATTAGTCCAATTTCTGACTGATATATTTCGGTAGTTATATCTGTAAGTTAGGTAAAACCAGTCCCAGATTGTAACGGTGTAACAGCGACTCTTACTTTACCAATGTCTACTGGATCTAACCTACCTTATATGCTAGTGCCAGCAGTATAAATACGACGAAGTGGACCATCTCGATATAAGAAGCTATACCTTCCTCCCCACAGTTACGACTCTGCTATAACCTGTTGTTGACAGAACAGTGAACAGTGTTTTAATACAGTCGTAAACACAGACAACCCAAGAGATTAATCCCTCTACATTCAGACATAAAACAAAAAGATTTCACTGAATGATTGTAGAAAATATATACGCGAAAGCTTATTCATCATTTTGAACTCGTTTTAATTTTCCATGATATTTTTCGTTCAATTTTTTATAACAAAAATAATAGAATAATTGAAAATTGTTATCTGGAGAGGGATATATTGAACATGACGCGTTGTCCGTAATATTTTTTATCTATACGTATTTCGTTTTTTAATTGTAGACTATGATTTGACACATTTTCCTGAAGAAAAATGTCAAATACAAAGAACCAAAACGTCAGATCGCAGTCTCTATTTAAAAAACGAAGTATAGCTAGGTAGGCTTACTATAGACACAACCTACTATATTGTTCTTATGCTGTGCTATATAGCTGTCAAGTGCAGACCATGCATACTGGTTGGTAAACAAATATTTAATATTTCGTTTGTTTATTGCTCATGCATTAGTCTGGATACCTTCCTATATATTTTAAAAAGAGAAATGCTTCATAAAAAATACTGCTGAAAATCCTGTCACGGTAGGATTTTTAATGATGCATTTCTCCTTGTAAAATATATCCACGTAATATTTGTTTCGTTGGTGAGGAGTCAAGCGAAACAAAAAAAAGTTCATGCAAAATTTATTTGGCTTCGGTCATCATTATCATTACTCATCATCAAACATCACCCATTTATATTAATGTTTTGGCTAAATAAAGATAATATATTTTTACTATTATACCTACTTAATTATGATGAGAAATCTAAGCCCAGATTTAATAGAAAAATTTAAGATTGCAGGCTACCAAGCAGCTCAGGTTCCGATGGCATCGAATAATGCTTACTATACTAAATGTTGCCACAGAATAAGAAGCAAAACGAATACCTTAGATGGGTAGGTACTCGTTTGGTTTCCTATTCTGGTCTGTAACTAAAACCAAAGAATAGTACAAGTTAAAATAATAATGAAAACGAAATAATATATAAATAGAGTTCCAATGCTGGTGGTGCAAAATATCAAAGCATAGGTACAGTTGGTTTGCTTGCTTGACTGGTTCACGTGCGAAGCATCTGGTATATCGTTTGGATTAGAAGGAGATAGGAATACAGTTGAAGGGAGAAAACAAAGACCGGCTGTACAGGTAAGCGGACGGACGCCCGTATACCTACCTCCGCGCTGCGTGCGCGCAGGCAACCAAATCACCACGGCAAGCGCCAGATGCATCGAATGTCTACGTCATTTACTATCTATAGACACCTTTATAGTTGGCGGCCATGTGCTTAGTGTGAAAATAACTAAGGTATGCCAGCCTGCAAGTAGCGCTCTGTGCATGCGGGCTAGGCAGTCGAGCTTTCTCGAAACACAAGGCCAATACCATTTGCCTGACTAAAGTTTGTTATTCAATTAATTTTATTGTCCACTGCATTGCATTGAGGCATGATCGACTATAAAATAAAATTCTACCATCATACCTCTGTAATGGAGTGGATACAAATTGTCAACGTATAATAGTTGTACAAAAACATAGCCCGCCCCAATAGAATTAAGAACCTTGATCTTTTTTTGAAGTCGGTTAAAAATATTTTTAACCGACTTCAACAAATTTTCTTCTTTTTCTCTTTCAACAAAATTTGTATCACAGTATTTTTTTTTAAAGATTCCATGAAGGGTCAGGAAGTACTACACCTTACATCAAATATTCGATCTTGACAATCTTTCTAAACTTAATTAACAATTTACAAAAACCTCGAAAGATGTCTTCGATAAATTTGGCACAAGCAATTAGAAAAACAATGCATTTAAACTTTCCCTCATTGTCATTAGCTAGTGATTAATTTAATTACTAATCATTTCATAGTTAAACTTTAACGGCATGACCATATTGCGTAATTATTAATGCTAATCGTTTGTATCGCGTTACTGATTTTAGTCATGCATTTCTGCATTTTCTTTTATTTTAGGCATTAGTTCAAGGACTTTATAGACACGAAGTATAGTAGGTTTCTAAGCAACATTGTATTATTAAACACTTTTATATATTATCTAATATTTTATACACAACTTACACTTTTTCCGTCCATCATTATTACTAGACCCGGGTCTAGATCGCGTTATAGATAATCATTGTTCAGTCTTCTCGGGACCACGGCCGGTGTGATCCGTTTGCTGAAACCTCGAGGTAATTAAAACAATGATTATCAATAATGCGATATAGACCCGTGACTAGTAATAATGATGAACATTGTAATATAATAGCGTTTGTTGCGTTTAGATCCCCTCTCGATCCCTAAAAAAAGATTTGTTAATTTGTTACCTCTCGACCCTTAAACATAGTTCACACTCGACCCCCAGGGGACGAGACTTCATTTTCATACAAAGGACAGATATACCTTGTCCAATGTCATGTTTTCATTTCAGGCTAATACGTCGGTTACAAACAAACATAAACAGAAGCATTGATTAAACCTAACCCCGTGGACAAATCACATTTTGTAAATCTAGGTATATTTTGTATAAAAAAATTAACCTCCACTACCTTTGATGGTTTTTTTATAGAAATAGAAACTCCGTAACATCGGTCCAATCATATTTCTACGGAGATTTAAGAGGAAAGTCTACCTCTCTTTCTCCGTACAAACGTAGTCGACTGTTTCCTCCCTGGATCAATACATTAGTGCAAATATGTTTATACCATAAAACCTATTTCTGCCATGACATGACTATATTGACCATGCCCATACATTCATTTTTTTTTTAAATTATATAATTAGAATAAAAAAAAAATTAGAAAAATTAGTACACGAAAAAATTTAAAACGTAACGCAACTATGGCCATGGCTGATATCGGTTTGGCTATTAGGATTATGGCTTATACATATTTTCTGTAATATCTTTGCCCAGGGAGGAAACAGTCGACTACGTTTGTATGGAGAAAAGAGTAGGTAGACTTTCCCCTTAACGCCCTAACCTAACAGACATGTTCAACAGGAGATATTTCCCATTAAAACCTGTCAATAACACGCAATAGATAGGACAGACATATAGGTCAATAATAAGGTAGATAAAATAGACATACATGAAGCTAGCTACGAGTATATCGTTTTTTAATTGTAGAACATGACTTTACACATCTTCCTGAAGAAAAAATGTCATAGTCTGAAATTAAAAAACAAAGTTTAATTGTAAACTGTTATTATATTATATTATAAGGTAGGTAGAGTAGGTACTAGCTGCGCCTAGCAGCTTTACCCGCGTTAGTCCCGACCCCGTAGGAATATCGGGATCAAAAGTATCCTATGTTACTCAGGGTGAATGTAGCTGTAATGGCGAAGAATTTTTAAAATTGATCCAGTAGTGTTTGAGTTTATTCATTACAAACACAGACACAGACACACAAAAATACAAAAAAATCCTCTTTATAATATAAGTGTAGGTAGATATTAATTATCGGTAGCAAAGTACCTATGGGTTAAAATGAAAACGTTGCGGTAAAATATTTTCGCCAGCCGCCCTTTTCTAATAAGCAGCCAACAGTTCCGTTTAATTAAATAAGTTAACTGCTTGCCAAAAGCAAGGAAGCTGGGACTGGGCTCAAAATCGCACCGCAAAGTGGATGTTTACCCGCGTATTTTATAGGCCAGGGGTTCCCAAAGTGGGCGATAACGCCCCCATGTGGGCGCTGCAGGCCTTAAGGAGGGCGGTCAGAGACCCAGAAAAAAATGAGGCCACTGTGTAGAGGATTTGCGGCCTACTGACTACTACTTACTCTTAGACACCTAGTGAGCTCTCCACACAAACAAACAAATAAAATGTGCATTCCTGTATCAAACGGTAGGGTTTTTAAGTAGGTGAAAAAATGGGGGGCGCTAAAAAATAATTTAATAAGTTTGGGAACCCCTGCTAAAGGCAAACAAAGTAGGTACGACCTACCTACATAAATACTTACCAACACGTTCCCGTTTTAATTTAATTTTAATATAACTTGTTACCGCGATTACTACCAGAGTGAAAACAGCGGTAATCTGCGAGTACTACGAAATTACGTTTGTTAATATTACTTTGTTTGCGCTCTAGTTGTTTCTAGGGAATTTAATTAGGAGTTTGAAGAACGTGCAGGCTGCAGGAAAGGCAGGTCCTGCGAAGTGATTGGACTACTTAACTTAACACTTAGCTATTTGATAACGGCATAGGTCAAATGGCTAGGTATTGAGGCCAGGGGGGTCACTCAGGAGGTTGTACGTCGCCTCTTTGGTCGGGGTTGGATCAACGCTTGGAGATGTTCCTGGGCCAGAGATTAGCTATACAGCGGGGGAACGCGGCTTGCGTGCGTTTGTGCCGGTTACCTCAGGGGCAGATTTTTAGACTATTTTATTTGGTCGTAGGCAATTGCATTTTTATAATTAATGTTCTAATTGTTTATTGTTTTTTTATTAACAGTTAATATACATCATGTTTACATTATTTATAATAGATCCCTTCTAATATTATAAACGCGAAAGTAACTTTGTCTGCCTGTTACGTTTTCACGCCTAATCCGCTGAACGGATTTTGATAACTTTTGGTATAGAGATAGATGGGAGACCTTGGAGGAGGACATAGACTACTATATCCTTCTCCAATATTAGCGTAATGTTATCTTCAATAATCCCGAGTGAAATCCCGGTGTGCAGCTAGTTTATAAATAATACATTGTCCTACAAATAATCGGTAATAAGAGAAAACATTTCCACGAAACTCTCAAATGGTCTCAGTAATAAAACTATAATCACAGTGTTAATAAATGGTGAGCGAGCGAGCTCTCTATACTCTGTAACCAAACCATTTATCACAAACGTATACGGACCTACTATATTTTTTAGCAATAAAAACTCCAACGTAGGTAGATAGGTAGGTATATATCAACATAACGTAATCTTCCCCTGAATTTTTCAAGACAAAGATTCCTTTGAGAATCCTTTAGGAGGGAGCCATTCGCCAAAGTACTAAATAACAGAGCAGATGCTAAGGGTTACAATTTTTCATTTTATCATCACCACTTTTTTGCTATCGGTAATTTATGGTAGGGGCAGCTAAGAGGGTAACTTGGTAACGTTATTTTTACCGCGAGACTTAACTCTGTGTTAACTTCGCTTCTTGACATTTTACCATTTTTTACTGTAAAATCTTTGGAGTAGGTACGTAATTCAATTCCATTCGTTTTTTCAATGCTTTCATGCGGATACATAGTAGGTACAGTGTACAGTTGACCGTACAATGAGGGAGGTTTGATATAACGTTTATGAATAAAAGGGTTAATTCTAATCCTCGTAGTTACAAAGTCGAATGAATGTTTTAGTAGTGGTGAATATAAAGGTGACCCCAGACATCACGAGGCATCACGTATGGTTCGTCACGCATGCCTCCGGCTGTCTGGACGGTGCACAGTGGGAGACTTTCTATGGAGGTGCGAAAAAATATATACGTATTCGTAATTTAATTACTTATTAGCTAGTGCCTAAAATAATAAAATAAATATGTCAGCTTAAGCAAAAAAAAATAGTACCTAATAGCCTTAGACTTTATAGTTTTTTCCACAGTCAGTAAACAAAGATACTTTTGAAATGCTCTTTTTAAGTAGGTACATTGGAGGAATTATTCGGGAAAATATCATTGCTTTGTGTATACCACACTTTTAGTACCCGGCGGGATTCGAAGCGCGGTTATCGCGCTGGGGCGGAATATCAGTAGACGCGAGTTTGAATTCCGCCGTAGCTTACTATAATTTTGAAATACCAATAGATAATGCACTAGTGGTATGTTAAAAATTTGGGTTTTTTTCCCGCGGAATTCCCAATGTGCTGTGTGTGCTCACTGCGATTATACACCATTAACGTTTGATGCGTCCATCATCCGCTGGCCTCGAATAGGACAGCGGCCAGCGGAGCAGAGTTTTGTTCACGTCATCAGCTTGAACGTATGTGACGCTTACATAAATCTCAGTCGTTTGCCTCAGGTGGAGGCATGTATGTATACGGCGAGTATTTTTGGCGAAGCATTCGCAGCGCACGCCTCCCGATGTCTGGTTGCACCCCTAGTTATGTATTCATATTATTTATTGATAATCAGTTCATTACAAGTCATAGTATATGATCGATAGTTGCAAACACTACCTACTATAATCCCAGCTATAATAAATGACAAACAACGTCTATAATTTAGATAAAGCTTTGTTTGAAAAGTAAAATATCAATCGATATGGAAATATAACCTACTGGATAATATTGAGGTTCTTTGAAAACCAATTATACATAAGTAATACATAATAGTTCAATTATCTTACTGTGAAATAACAGTCGACGACAAATAACTTGCTTTAGGTTACTATTTATAAGGCGGCCATTCACTGAGACTGAGAGCAATGCAAATACATGATCTTTTCACTATGATTTTAGTGTGGTTTCGGAACGCGCCCTACATTGAGAAGAAACCTCAAGAAACTTATAGACGTTGTTATTACGTATTTGTCTGTGTTTGCGTCAATTTACCTATGTCTGAGCCCCGCGCTTTTCGCCACGTAACTTCCTATCCCGTGGAAATATCAAAATATCAATATGTGTTAATCCAGATCTCCAGCTATCTGCATACCAAGTTTAATCACAATCGTTTTAGTAGTTTTTGCGTGAAGTAACAAACATACTCATCTACTTACGTACTTTCTTACTTCTTAAGATTTTGTCATGTACCTACCTTATTGTACATTAAAACGTAGACCATACTCTATTTCTGATTCTTACATCAAAAAGTAAACAAAGAACTGTTATTACTACTATTACCACAGAATAAATAATAGTACTACGCTATTACCAAAGGAAAAAGATAATAATATAACTGTCACTTACAAATAAATGTACCTACCTATGTGTTTTTTGTTTACATTCTTTATCTTAGATTCTGAAATAGAGAATAGGTACCTACGTTCAATTATCTACAACGCGATCTAGACTCGTAGTTGAAAATAATAATAATATACGTTATAGAGTCCAGAGGTTCCCAAAGTGGGCGATAACGCCCCCTTGTGGGCGCTGCAGGCCTACAGGGGGGCGGTAGGAAACCCAGAAAAAAGAGGTGTTGTGTAATTTCTTCAAGGAAGACTGATTGAAACCGACTTTTAGACACCGACTATTCCTAGATAGGTCATTTTCGTAGGTAGATAATAGATTGCGGGCAATCATGGTTTTAACAAGTTTTTGTTAAATAACCCGACTTGTGCATTCCTGTTTCAAACTGTAGGGTTTTTAAGTAGGTGACAAAATGGGGGGCGCTAGAAAATAATTTATACTCAAAGTGGGCAGTAGACAAAATAAGTTTGGGAACCCCAGTATATACGATGTTTTACGGATACATTATTGTTTATCGATTAGCTTAAAATGGAAGCAGTGTCTTAACACGAAACAACCATTTACAATTTAAAAAATACAATTTTCTATCCATTTGCTTCGGTAATAATAGGTCTTCGATTTCCTTTACACATTTTCCTTGTTACCCTACGTTTTTATATTTATTTAATAAGTATTTTAGGGGTTCTGTTATTAAACGAACATTGAATATTATGTATTTAACCTGAAAAAACATTATTCTTGTTTTATAGAATGATTTTCAGGATTTTATGTTTTTAAAGTGCAGTAAAACATTAATTAATGGTATAAGGGAATGATTAATTATAATTACACAATAATAGACCTCATTTTTCGGTTTAAATCGCGTGGTGTTTTTTACATTTCAAGACCTTTACAGGTCTCTTCTTCAGGATTCTTCAAAACATACAGATAAACTACAGTATTTTCAAATATTAAAAGTATTAACACAGAATGCACGTTTTGCGATCATCTTAGTCAATCCTGAAGAGACCTGCAAAGGTTAAGCATTGAAACAATGCTAAACGTAATAAACATCACGCGATTCAAATCGAATCGATCGAGTTTAATTTGAAGAACTTTACTTACAAACTTAACCAATAATCTGAACTAATCAAACTGAAATAATCAGAACTGTCGTTATTTCTATGTAATAACTAAAGAATAAAACCTGACATTAAGATGACAGTCTACCTACTCTTTCTCCAAACAAACGTAGTCGACTGTTTCCTCCCTGGATAAAAAAAAATAAAGCAAATATGTGTATGCCATAAAGCTTATGTCTGTCATGATGACCATGCCTCTACGTTTTGTTTTTTATTTCATTTTCTAATTAAAATAGAAATAAAATTCAGAAAAATTATAAAATGCAAAAAAATCAATATGTAGGGGCCTGGTCATGCCTGCTATAGGACTTATGGCATAAATAAATTTGTTCTAATATCTTTATCCAGGGAGGAAACAGTCGACTATGTTTGTAAAGTTTGTAGGGAGAAAATAATAAATAATAAATAAATATTGCACGACGTTACACACAGCGCAATCTAGAAAAGAGTAGGTAGACTGTCCTCTTAAACTGCCTAACAACTATCAAGAGAAACCAATATCAAGGATAACAATATATTTGTACAACAGTATTGTACGAGTCGTCTCAATCAGTAAGTGAGCCCTAAAGTCCTAGTAGCTCGGCCCGAAACTAAGTCAGACGTACAGAGGCAGAAACGATATAACACCTTCAGCTTTATTATTTTAGTAGAGACGGATGGTACAGGAAATAAAATAAGTAGGTAGGGGGAATCCGCAATGAGACGACGCAATGATGTTTTCTGGGTTTTGGCACCATTGATGACCATAGACTAGGGTCTATGGTCACAAGGTATAATATATGGTCATCAACGGTGCCAAAACCCAAAACACATAAAATATTTTCGATAGTGTCCGTTTCAAAACACGTCCGTTTCATTGCGGATTCCCCCTATATCTACAATAATTTCTACCTTCTCAATCAAATCAAAAGTATGTCGATTTTGTTGCTCCAGAAATAATCACTACATTGGTTCTCTTCGGTTCATAGACAGTTCCTGTCTGTATGCTTAGATCTTTAAAACTACGCAACGGATTTTTATGCGGTTGTTTTTAATAGATAGAGTGATTCAAGAGGAAGGCTTATATGTATAATACACTAGCTGCGTCCCGCGGTTTCAACCGCGTAAGTTCCGATCCCGTGGGAATATAAGAATCAAAAGTAGCCTTCCAACTATCCAATACAGAAAGAATTTTTCAAATCGGATCATCGGTTCCTGAGATTAGCGCGTTCAAACAAACAAACTCTTCAGCTTCTTAATATTAGTATAGATGTGTATACGCGTGTGACGCCGGGAGTTGAAATATACCTACCTTTTCTTTTTTAATAGCTGAACGTTTGACAACTACTTTTCACTTTTTACTGTGTGTTTCCGCAACTAGCCCTATAACTGGGTCTTTTTGCGTGACTTTAAGCTGGAGGTTGCATCACGATATTTTCCTTCACCGTACGTAAGAGCAATGTTAGCGCTCTTATAGTTTTCTTAAACACCTTTGACAACTATCTCGAAGTGATAATATGTTCTAAGATCTCCACCAAGAAAACCCTTTGAATCGTATTTTACCACGGGCAGGAATACTGCCCATATTCTTAGTTAGAGCTAACGAGCCCAAGAAATTGTTATTTAACCTACTCTGTGGCTGATAGGAATGCCTTGTTTTGTTTGTATTGTATTTTGGTATTTAGCTATGTATTTGCTGACATTATCCAATTTTACTTAGTTTCAATGGTTAATTTTGTGTATGTATGAATTCTATTGACATGTGAGTAAATTGACTAGGTAATTTGTTTTCAGAACATGATTTCATATGCCGAACTGGCCAATATAGATGAACCTATTGTTAACCTACCACCACCTGTACCTATATTATGAATAAATTATTGAATTTAATTGAATTGAATTGAAGAATTGATTAAAAAAATTGTTTTTACTTTGATCCGTTTTAGAAATTTACAAAATATAGCAAGCCATATTCTAAGTACCTACGGATAAGGCAGATCTAGAGGTTGTTAATCAGTTGTATAGTAGAAGGACAAGTATACGTGATGTGTAGTAGGAGTATACGTAGTCGCTGCGTTCCTCTATATTCAGGACATCCAAGCCACTCATTGAATATTCATTATCAATTATTATTCCACACCCTCCCCTACCTTCTATCTGCCCCTTACAGATCCAAAAGTTATCAGTTTAATAAGATTGCAACTATACTTATAAGTTGTAGACTACTATTTGAAACATCTTTTGAAGAAAATATGTGAAATACAAAGAACCAAAACGTCAGATTGTAGTCTAGAATTAAAAAAAATGTAGGTATTTCTGAACATTATCTTAACCAACTTTCGAAGACGGACATCTCGTTTCGAATTTTATGTATCAACTTTCTATATGAACTAGTTGTGCCACGAGGTTTTACTCGCGTATTTCTCGATGGAATAATGAGATAAAAATGCATATATTATGTTATTCTAGGTCTCCAGCTATCTATATTCCAAGTTTCATTACAATCGGGTTAGTGCCTACCTACTTATTGCGTGAAGGAGTAACAAAGTTACATACATCGCGTTTCGTCTTTGCGTTAATTCTAGCTAACTTTTTCCCGTAGATTACTATAGGTAGGTATTCTAGTAGGTATAGGTAGTATATAGATATATATAGTACTAGCAGATTCCCGCGGTTTCACCCGCGTAAGTCTCGATCCCGTGGGAATATCGGGATCAAAAGTAGCCTATGTTACTCAGGGTGAATGTATATAGCTTTCTAATGGTAAAAGAATTTTTGAAATCGGTCTAGTAGTTTCGGAGATTACTCCCAATATACATGCATACATACATACACACATGTTACCAACGTTACCTCTTTATAATATTAGTATAGATACTATAGGCTTAGAATAGGGTTACCCCATCTCTTCTTTTGGGTGTCGTAAAAGGCGAATAGGGGACTTAGGGAGAACTAGCAAAACTTAGGTTCTCCCCGCGCGGTGGCGAATAAACTGCTTGGTCCCAAGAAGGGTTGGTGTCAGGTAGGCGGTCGGCCGTAAAAATACTGCCAAATCTATTATCAGAAGGTATGGTCAATAATTGATGACTTACCTACTTAGCCAACCTCAAATATTTGGGGTTTAGCGGACCCCGGGCTCCCGCGAAGGATGCAACCGGGAACATCACTCGGATGAGAGAGAGAGAGTATATATGTATATATGTATATAGTACCCATATACCTACTATGGGTACTATATATCTATTCTAATTTAAATCGATTGAACGAGTTTTGTCGTGGCTGACATTTGCTAACCAACTTTACATTACCTATTATAACTGTCGTGTTTCGAGCTCTGAAATTCCGATGGGATCGAGACTCAGGGAACGCTTCCTTGTTTTACAAATGTAGGTACTTATTTTACTAGTATGATGTTAATTCTCCTAATTCAATTGATAGGTATTCAGGTGCCCAAAACTTATTTATACTAAGTCGTAATCACCAATGAACATCTCTATAAAATGAAAAAATCAGGGAACGATAGTTGTAATCGCAAAATGCAAATCATTTTTTTTATTTTTAAGCATAGACTAGAAGCGAACTTCTACGTAACAGCCGGGTATTTGCCCGACGCGCCACAGCGCCAACAAAGAAACTATATTCAGACTAAACATTGTTTGAGAAAGAAAAAGTAATTTTATAATATGTAAATAGAAAACTAAATATTATCCTTATACCCACAATAAAGGACCGTTCCGAAATAATAAAAAAACTGGCCAAGTGCGAATCGAACTCGCGCACGAAGAGTTCCGTACATTATTATCACAAAAAAAAATCCCCTAGCTCATCTTAAATATTAATTTTATTTTGTTTCTAGTAGTATTCGTCTTATAGGACTTAGGTATAATCTGCGAAAATTTCAACAGTTCAGCTGTCATGATTCATGATGATATTAAAACAAACAACAAATAGTCTGGTCACAAACAGATAGACGGACAATGAAGTCTTAATTAAAGGGTCTCGCTTTTAAAATTATGGTTCATTTAAGGTGTTGGTCTAATGGTAGATACCACGACTTTCATTCCGAGAGTAGTGGGTTCGAATCCGAATTCGAATTTTGTGAAAATTCAAATTCACCCACATCATTTTATCGTAAAACTTGATTTTTAAACACGTAATTGGGACCGTAAACTTCAGTATACCTATGGTTTGAACTAGGTAGATAACTCCGCGCGTTCAGACACAGGACAGCAAAGTGATGTCATACGAGTTCCTTTTTTACCCTTTAGGTATCTACCTACGGAACCCTAAAAAAAGTATATTTTTTGTTAGACAATCATTAGGTCGCCCGAAGCGTGAATACAAACAAACAGAACGCACGTTGACCTTATTACTAATAAAAGAAGCGGAGCAGTGAGAACATTTTGTGCGAATAGTACAGTGGGAACAAGATAAGACAAACATCTATTGTGACTTGTACTCGGTGTAAATACCTAACGCTATTGTCTTCGAACTTACATTCTAAGCACACACTTTCATACGAAGTATTAAAACAGCGGTTATTTGCGAACAAATAATTTTGAAGGCAGATATGGAGATAATGTTTTAGAATTAATAAAATGCGATATAGGTACATACACAACAAAAAAACATTAAAATTTGAAAATTTGATTACTACTTTGAGATATAAAATGCTAATATAAATAAGTGAACAAATAAAGACCACTGGCAGTTGACTCAAAAAAGTTCTAATTTCCAATACTATATTTTAATTTTAATATTTATTTTAGGTTATTTTATTTGTTTATCTTTTTTTGTATCTGTATAAATTTAATATTAGGTAATTTTATATCCAATCTATCTAACTATACCTATATATAAAATAAAGTACCTACCCATCACCTTTTCCGGAACACATTATAAGCCTAGTATATAGATTTTATTAGCACAAATAAATTAGTTATGGTTGTTTATGAACGAATCATGCTAAACATGTTACACCGTTGGTTTGTATTAAATATTGTTAATTAAATCTGAATTCAACAGGTAGATTAAAGGTTACACTGAAAACACGACTACACAAGTATACACCTATACTAATCCGGTAATAGGTACAGCTAATAAGGATGTATAGAGAAGGAATTATTTTTGTAAAGAATTGTGGCTACTTATCGGAAAAAAAATAAACAGCCTGCTGACAGACGAACAGACAAACAGACAGGCAGCGAAATCTCAATAATATGGTCCCGTTTTTACCCTTTACGTACTGAACCCTAAAAAGGAAATGATTGTGTAGGATAAGTGATTTTTTATTTTTGATTTTTGACTGCACTAAAATATCGGAAACAATGTCGCCTACAATCTGTACACAAAAAAAAGTTCTACGACATTCCGTCATGGAATAATCAACAATTTTCGATGCGCCCGACATGGATTTTCAGTTTTTCAGTATAGGGCCCTTAACAACTAGCTGCGCGGTTTCAGCCGTGTAACGTAAGTCCCGATCTCGCGGGATTTACGGAATCAAAAGTGTCCTATGTCTTTTTCCCGTTTCTAAGCTACCTCCCCACCAATTTTCAGCCAAATCGGTTTAGCCGTTCTTGAGTTATAAATGGTGTAACTAACAAGACTTTCTTTTATATATTTAGATGGATCTATTTCTTAACCCATCTATACTAATATTATAAAGAGGTAACGTTGGTTTGTATGTATGTATGTATTGTTTATAAAAAAATAAGCATAAATTAGAGACGCCTATGTCAATGCATGCGGTTTTAAGCTCGCAGACAGTAGGATCTTGGTAAACCTATGTGTTGTATTCAAGATGAACCATTTGAACTGAATCTGATCCTTGACCCAACAATCGAACGAGAGCCCCTTGACGTGGAATTTCCTCTGTACTGTACCCTCCTTCAGGATATTATATTCCCTCACAGTCTTTCGTCAGTAGGTATTATTGTTATTTATTAATGTCTAACGAGGGATTTTGTTTTTTTACGTCTTCGTATTTCTTTGTAGATAATACAAATAAAAAACCTCGACGGGTTTTTCGTTTTATAGGTACGTTTTACTTATTTCCGTTTTTGTATTTTAATTAAGTAAATTGTCGTCAAGATAAGAGCCACAATCATTATGATTCATCATTTTGTTGTTGATTTGATTCTGTAGCGGTTACATCTAAACTAAAGTTCAAAATACACTGGCGACACTGACACTGTTACTTTACCTATAGAGCCCACACCTATAGCATACATGCATGCATTAATGTGTGCTGTAGGTGTGGTCAGTGTCGACAGTGTATTTTGAGCTTAAGGCTTTAGGAGTTCTTCTTAGTTCCGCACATTTGTGACTCTGCGTAAACAGAACCTACTCAAAAATTCTCTTTTTTCGTAAACCTACCTATCTATTTATTTGTTTTCACCATTTCAAATTCTCAATCTTGGACCGCAAGATAAATGGGTTGAAAGAATTTATTTATAAGTCCGACTTACTTATTTATGCGAAAGTAAGACAGCCGTGAAAAGGTAAGCTTGGTAGGCGTCTTCTCACTACGAAAAGCAACATGCGCGCCTGATTTACGAACTCACCTACCTACTTCAGAAAAAAAGAAAAGAAAATTGTGCGTAGGTAGAAGCCTGAATTTTGTTAGATTGGTAGCCAAGGATGTTGGTATAGGCGGAGTAAATCAAGCGTTACGTAAGTTTTCTTTATTAATACGAAATATAGGGTAGTAAATTTACACATAAGATGCGATTATGGAATAAACGTGATGCAAAACACGCGCCGGGAGTCGATGCGGGGATCAGCGCTCATCCAGAGAATATACGGAACAGGAAAATAAAATGTTATTATAGTTGCGATGTAGCGGGGCTGGATGTATATTCACATAATATCTTGTCGGTATACTATACATACTTGTACGCCCCGGGGTCACTTACAATGAGGAGAAAATCCCGCGGTTGGCGGAAGGGCTTGGTGCGACAACCTTGCACAACATCGTAATAAAAGAAACGAATGCCGCACCGAACCGTGACAACGGAACCCCCTAACCGATGCCGAACCGTTTGTCTTGAGAGTTTAAATTTAGCGTTGTCAGTTCACGTCAATTTATAGACTCAATGTCGAACTGTGAAAACGGAAACAATTGCTTTGATACAGAATTTATCAATTGTGAAAATTACGTTTACGGTATTTCAGTCAGACGCGTTTCTGATAAGTCTGATAACTGAGAACACAATCTTCTTAGCAGACAAATGAACAACTTACCATCTTATTTATAAACGATGACTAACTTTATGTAACGTTTGTCTTTTACTGTGACATGTTTTAAAGTTACAAACAGAGACAAACGTTACATAAACTTAGTCATCTATACTAATATTATAAAGAGGTAACGTTGGTAACATTTTTTGTATGTAAGATGTATACTTATTGGGGGTAATCTCCAAAACTACTGGACCGATTTCGATCATTATTTCACCACTAGAAAGCTACATTAGCCAGGAGTAACATAGGATACTTTTGATTTTGATATTGTTACTGACAAGGGACTTAAGCGGGTGAAACCGCGGGACGCAGTCGTTTATAAGTAAGGGGGGATAGTCTTCTTCTTTTCGTGTAGTGGTGTGGCTCACCTAGTGTTAGAGTTTTCAGGTCGCCCGAAGGCCTCTAACTTGGGGGAATAGTATCTCTGACGAAGAATACATTTGTTTACGTTTTAGAAAGTTACCATGTTAGCCTGTTACAACCCATAATAATCATGTAATTGTATCAAGACCAAGGAAGTGCCCCGGGGCGGCGCGGGATTAAACAAGGAAATCAAAACTTGTAAACATTGTTCATAATATAGGTACTACGCACTGAAACTTTAACAAAAACGTCGACGAAGTAAATTTCATTAATAAATATTTTATTTACTGAATCAAAATATGTCCCGCGGTTTCACCCGCGTAAGTCCCGATCCCGTGCGAATATCGGGATCAAAAGTAGCCTATGTTACTCAGGGTGAATGTAGGTTTCTATTCTAATGGTTAAAGAGTTTTTGAAATAGGTCCAGTAGTTTTTGACTTTATTCATAACAAACATACAGAGACACACACTCACACGAATACAAATATTTCCTCTTTATAATATTTGTTTAGATAGGTCGTATTATCTAAGGAATAGGTAGGTAATATAATTATATTAAATAATAATTATGCATGAAATTTAAAGTCCGATTGACTGCATGATAGATACATCAACGCACCTACACCGCACATCTTGAAAATATCAAAGGATTCTTTATTTAGTTCTTTATGAAATACCAATTTGGATTTTAGGGGTTTCCCAAGAGATCGATGTTTACATAGCAAGTTCAAATTATGAAATACGGAAAAATGCTATCTGTAACAGTTATTTGAGCATCAAATAGAGCCCCCAAATAAACCTAACCAAATGAAATCTGAAATGGACTGTTGGAAATATCTCTCTCGTACCCAGTACGGTTGTTTTACGTTTGTGTTTGGGGTTTCTGAATTACCAGGAAGTGAGTAGTTACCCTTAAAATTTGCTTTGCTTACAAATATATGTGACCCGAATATTTACGATATAAGCACCTTTTCCTCATTTATCACATGAACTAGCTGCGCACCCCTGTTTGGCCCTATCCCGTTTTGGAATTTAAGAAAAAAATGATGAAATTTGTTTGTTGTTACAAAATGGCAATTAATTACTGAGAGATAATGAATTTTCAACAGGTACGTGGGTATTTATTTAATCTATTTTGGTAGGGAAAATTCGTTTTAGAGCTTTGGAGGAAATTCCCCGAATTCATCATTTTAATATTTATTTATATCCAAATAGGATACAAATTCAAATGAAAACCGATTCCGGCTTTAGCAAAGTCGTATTTTATAATGAAAAACAAATGCGAGTAAGACTCGTGCACGAAGAGTTCCTACCTTTACCCAAAAAAAATCACGCTTGTTGTATAGGAGCTCCACTTAAATATTATTTTTTTTAAATTCTGTTTTATATAAAAACTAGCTGACCCGGCAAACGTTGTTTTGCCTTATAAATTATAGATAGTAGCCGATTCTCAGACCTACTGAATGCGTATGTGGAGTTTGGTGGAGATCGGTGAAGCCGTTTCGGAGGAGTACGGTAACTAACATTGTGACATGGAAATTTTATATATTAGATAGAAGATATTAACAGTATAGCTATCACAGGTAACGCGATACAGCCTGGTGAAAGACAGACATGCTGATTTTTTACCCATTTTTACAATTTGGGTACTGAACCCTAAAAAAGCATGTTTGTTTTTATGGTAGGTACCTACCTACACTCAGACACAAAAACTGCAATACAAGGGTTAATTTGCAACATTCATATGATTATATGGGTCATGCCAACCAGACATTTCAGAGTTGGACATGGATGCCTTCAACCAACAACGATCAAAATATGTGAGCCTAGCAGATTCCCGCGGTTTCGCCCGCTTAAGTCCCTATCTCGTAAGAATATCGGGATCAAAAGTAGCAAATGTTACTCCTCGATAATGTAGCTTTCTATTGGTGAAAAAAAATATTGAAATCAGTCCAGAAGCTTCAGAGATTACCCGAAAAAAAAATACTTACATACAAACATACATAAATGTTACCAACGTTACCTATTTATAACATAGTAGAGATATAGCTACTTACTGTTATCTTATTAGTATGGACGAGCGCGATGGTATGTATACGAGCAGTTTTACCTTCAGCTTCGCCTGACCGGATGATATAAATCCGTGTATAAAACGGCTACAGGGCCCCGAAACAATTTAATCATATCTGCCTGATCGTCTACCTTCATTCTACCACATAGTACGATTCACGGAAACTTAGACTAAAACACAATTCGACGGGTAAATTTTAACTTTAACTTATGTAATTATAATTATTTTTTTTATTTTGTAACACGTTGCCATGGTAAGCGGAGTGGAGGGTGTTAGGTTTTTTTAGTTACGATATTTCTTCATTTAAAGCTCTAAGCCCGCGATAAAAGCTATGGAATAGCTTAATAAGGCTCCAGTAAAATGTATACACCTCCAAATAGAAACGAAAAAGAAATTCGAGAACGTTAAAACAAGAGCTCGATGCGCTTGCTCTAGCCTTAACCTTCTCGCAGCTATCACCCCGATCGCGATGCTGTGTTCTGTGACACAAAAGCATGGGTTGTGAAATGTGTCGAATTGTAAAAGTTCAGAATGTGCAGGCCTTGAAGCACTTCACTTCGGCTAGTCTACGAATCATTATTTTAATCGTTTTCTAAGAAAACTCAATTGCTTACGACGGGTTTTTTCATTAGCAAAGTATATTGACGTCATACTTATTTTTACTTTCAAGTTGAACTCGAACCTCAAATCAGGGGTACCGGAGTTTGGAAATGTTACAGCATATTTATGAATCAACTCAATCGGTAAGTAGGTACGATACGTAAATTAGTAAATGACTCAGTGACTTGGCTTTCATAATCCATCGAAAAGGAAAAAGCTCATACATAAGTTTAAATGTATTTACATTATGAACCTGAAGGTTCTCTTGATGTATTGTATAGGTACTTTGAATTCGTTAATTACCATTTACTTTACTGTATTTGTTACGATTTCCTTTACAGAAATAAACGCTTTGCATTTCTGAGTAGGAGGCTTCGGCAGCGGCTTGTTAACAGTAAAACCACGACCCAAGTTGTGTTGTAGCGATATGTGGACTCGTCCGTGTTCGGAATAGTTCTGATACAAAGACCGATGCTGCCACTTCTTTTAGATTTTTCATCAGGTGAGATAGTGGTCAGACGCACATCTATCTTTTATACTTAAGTATAATTTGGTCTAAGCTTTTATAAAAAAAATGGTTTACAACACCTTTGATTCAAAGAAAATCTGAAACTTATAAGAAACTCTTTGGTCAGTGAAGGCAGACTAGTATATTTGACAGATAGGGCAGCCATTTTGAATTCCATGACCAACTCGATTTGACTCGACCAATCAGAAGCCTCACATCCTCACATCGTACTAGAATTCCCGTGTAGTTTTTGAAACACGTTTGTTGTATGGGAGCCCCTTTTACATAATTGTTTTATTTTGTTTTTAGTATTTGTTGTTGTAGCGGCAACCGAAATACATCTTCTGTGAAAATTTCAACCTACTAGCTATTACGGTTCATGAGATACAGCCTGGTGACAGACGGACAGACGGACGGACAGACAGCGAAGTCTCAGTAATAGGGTCCCGTTTTACCCTTTGGGTACGGAACCCTAAAAACATACTTATATGTACATACTAACATACATCGCGGTCAAAATCATAACCCTCCTTTTTTCGTAGTCAGGCTCAATGTAGTCAGGTAAAAAAGTATGTATGCTTGCTAGGGGTGCCTTTTTACCGTACATAATAGTACCTAATAATATATTATTTGTGTATATGCAAACGACGACACACATAAGATCAAACAATTTAGTTACATCGAAAGCCTTGTTCATCACATCGACACAGTTTATGAGGCCGGTTGTTCATGATCATGACATCGAAACCTTATGAAGTCGAAAATTTAACAAATCGATTCTTTATGAGATCGTACGCACCCATAGCAAATAAAATAGGTAACAAGTCGTAACAGCAAAAGCTTTGTTGTGATAGTTATCCGTACCATTTAAGCTATATTAGTATACTATAAGCCAGTATAAGCACATAAGTTATTATTTTATATTTGTACTTTTGTTTCGGTTTGTTTTTCTTTTCACTTTTTCCTAATGTGTCGTATGTTTATGGTGAATAAAATGTTTTCTATTTCCTTTATTTTTTTCTATTTCGATAGGTACTTTTAAATAAAATAGGTTCCACTACATATACAATAACATAAAAAGGTGGCCTGGAAGAACTTTTAGCGATAAGGATTGTAAGTACTTTTATTATAATTAGCTGTAAGTTTTTGTTTATGTAATGTGTTTTGTAAAATTTGGTACAATAAAGTGTTTATCTAAAATTCTAAATCCTGCCTCATTTACTGATGATTTCATGATTATTTTTATCAACGCAGACCCCAAACCGCTGGTCCTAGATTCATGAACTGGGGAGGGCGTGTTCTTTGGAGTGTGTGTATCCACCAAGGTTTTTGGAAAATCCCGTGGGATTCAGAGTAATGCCGGCTTTACACTGCGAGCGGAGCGGAGTCATTAATTTGTCAGTTTCACATCCAACGATTGTTTCCATAGCGCGAAAGAGTTGTATGACTATGAAAGCAACCGTTGTATGTTGAACTGACACATTAATGACTCCGCTCCGCTGGCAGTGGAAAGCCGGCATTACTCGGCTGAAACCGCGATACGCCGCTAGTTAAGGCATAATAAGATTTCCAATTTATAGTAACTTATCCAGATAAGGGTCTGCAATTATCAAGTTTGTTGACTAGTAGTCTAAAAGGTCTGAAAGGCGATCGTGTGGTCTAACAACAAATAGTTTTCAAACAAATATTAATATTTGTGTGAAACAGGATGATGTAGGTTGGCTGTTTCGCTTTTAAATGTTACATTTATGACATTGTAGGTAGCTAGTTCAATGAATTGAAAAGTGATGTCGAGTTTTGTTGGGAACGCGTTGGTGGACGTCTTGGCTTGAAGTTTTATTTTAGTGAAACTTATTTCAGAAACTTATATCGAAAAACTTAACAAAAATTCTAAAAATTTATTTGAAAGTGACAACTCTTTATTTAAGAGGACAGTCTACCTACTCTTTCTCCATACAAACGTAGTCGACTGTTTCCTCCCTGGATAAAGACATTAGGTTTTATGGCAAATATGTTTATGCCATAAACCCTATATCTGCCATGACTATGCTCCTACGTTATTTTTTTAATTTTCTAAATAATTAGAAAATAAAGGTGGAGTAAGTCCGGAGTAATTTTACTACTTTTTGTTTCTGTCTGTCAACTTTGAAAGTTCTTGTCACGGAAAAAGACAAAGAATGTTCTCCTTATTCCGACCTTACTCCACGTTTATTAATAGGGCTATGAAGGAATATTTTATTTATCTACACGGAAAATCTGGCCGATTTAGGCCAGATATATAAATGATGTAACTTTATAATTCCATCCAGTGGGTAATTTCCAAGTTAATCCCAAATAAAACCTAAAATAACGAGGTCGTTCGCTTCGCTCCCACCGAGTCCCACCCATTACTCTAAAAAGGCCTGTTTTCTACAGTTGTAAAATCTGCAGTTTTCGAGCCGGAAGTGGGAAGGTCACCACTCAACGAGTTTAGTAGGGGGACATTAGTTAGATGAGGCAATTAGCTTAAATAAAATAAAATTAGCTTTAACAATAGGTATCTATAAGTTATATTTTCTTATGGCTACTTTGAGTCACGAAGATTCGTGTTGCATAGTCGCTATGAAAACTTCGTGTTCGATCTACAAAGAGGTGCTTGGCTAAAACATCGCGATAGGATGAATTCTTTGGCCAGAACTAGTGTTGCCAACAGTTTTTTCGAAAAATATAGTATTTGTGGCTAAAAAATATAGTACGACCCAAAAAATATTGTACCTACAAAAATTAGAGCGGTGTTTTGTAGAATATTTCGAAAAAATACATATTTTTTGCACTAAACCTTTTTTCACACTTTCAAATACTCTTTCTTTCTTGAATATAAAAAAAAATGTTCCCGACATTCAATCTTTAAATAATGAGCACCTTTTTTATGGCTTTTCTTTTTTCCCTCTACATGCTCGTAGAAAACAGTCCTCTGTAAATGCAGAGAGGAGGAATTTATAAAATAAACAACTTTTTACAAATTATGCCAGAAATATAGTATTTTTGCGTACTATATGTGCTTTCAAAATTATATAGTAGGTACGCTGAGCTGAAATATAGTACAATACTATATATTATAGTACGGTTGGCAACCCTAGCCAGAATCCTGTCACAAGGTTTTCATTCCTGGCCCCTGATTACGTAACTCTGTTGCAAACAAATCTCGATTGAAACAATTGAAATAATTGATTATTGCGTTAACGGATATACAATTTGATAGTTACAGTCGCTAATTTTAATTGCAATAATAATTTGTTAACGACTGAATAACGTGAAAAATTTCAATTTTTTTTTTGTATCAATCGAGATTTGTTAGTAACAAAGTTACTGCGATTCAAGCGCAAAATACCGTCGAAAATCTAACTATTTAAATTGCACTAATTGACACAAGCGATTTAAAAATAGAGCCCATGCTGTAGCTAGCCTATACCTATTAGTAGCGAAATGTAATTATTACATTGAGATTATTAAAGGTAAATCCATCTTCATTTTTAATCCAGCACTAGCTGCGTCCCGCGGTTTTACCCGCGTAAGTCCCGATCCCATGGGAATATCGGGACAAAAGTAGCCTATGTTACTATGCCTATGCTACTCCTCGATAATGTAGCTTTCTTTTGGTGGTCCAAACGAAAGCTACTGAATAATTTTTGAAATAGGTCCAGTAGTTTTTGAGTTTCTTCATTACAAACATAGGTACGACACATACACAAAAATACAAATCTTTCCTCTTTATAATATTAGTGTAGATGTAGATATACACAATAAAGTGGAAAAATCCTTGGTGTTATTGTCAGTCATTCGCATTCATTCGTGTAGCTGACTGTTTGAGATTGCTCTGTCGAGAAAGTTGTTTTAATGAGACCTTTCGGAAATCATATCATTAAATACTTGCCTGTTTTTCGTATTCCATTTTTAGGGTTCCGTACGTACCCAAAGGGTAAAATCAGGACCTTTTTAGTAAGACTGTACTGTCCGCCTGTCTGTCACCAGGCTGTATCTCATGAAACGTGATAGCTAGGCTGTTGAAAATTTCACAGAAGATGTATTTCTGTCAGCACTATAACTCTATTATTCAATATAGCAGCTTCCCGTGGTTTCACCCGCATAAGTCCCGATCCCACTAGAATATCGCGATAAAAAGTAGCCTATGTGTGTGTTAGGTCTCCAGCTATCTACATACAGAGTTTCATGGTAATCGATTCAGCGGTTTTTACGTGATTGAGTAGCAAACACACACATACATACTCACAAACTTAGCTTTATAATATTAGTAGGATAGCAAGGATTCTAACAGAACAAAACCAATATATATTGATTAATATATATATTTATATCAATATATATATATATATTGTATAAGTGGCGCTTACTTCCTTACAACAAACATGTTTTTTGTGATAATGATAATGAGCCTTTTAGGCGCGAGTCCAACTCGCACTTGGCCAGTATTTTGAACTCTCCAATATTACTTAAATAAATAAAAAATAAAGTGCATGCCTGATGCAGTAACGAATGTGACTAGCACATGACGTGGTCGCTAACAAGCTCAATTTCGCACGTTACACCAAACATGCACGTTCGACAGGGCAAACAGTACAATTATTGTCACGAACGATACAATAATAGCCACCTAATATTTTATGTAGAAGTGTGAAATAAGTACCTTTGCTTTCGATAACGAAATTACCTCGAATATTCAGAAATCTGAAATTTTCTTTGAATTCGAACCCTGAATTGAGCAATTATGGTTGAATTAAGTCATTTTAAGCCAACAGTAGGTATACTTTGAAGCTTTTTGTGGCTTTTATCTAAAAGTGGAATTATTTAAAATGAGATCGAACGAAGAAATGAATTTATAATGCTACCTACTAGACAGACAGGCATAGCGGCATAGATAACTGCATAGACGAATCAATACTAATATAACTGTAAACTGTGAAACCTTAGGGGGAAAGGATACCTACTCGTTCCACCATACAAACTTTACAAACATAGTCGACTGTTTCCTTTCTGGGTAAAGACATTGGAGAAAATATGTTTATGCCAAAAATCCTATAGGTATCAGCCATGATCATGCCCTTACGTTTAACTAGTTAGTTCGATATGGCTGTGCAATCCAGCCACGTCCTAATTAAAACAATATTAAAACCTACACTAAAAAGGTATCTTGCTTATACCTACCTACTTACCTACCTATATAAACACATAAAATAACTGTATAGAACATAAACTTGAACCTTATAAGGCCGCCTTTAAACATTGCAACAAATTACATGTTTTGCAGCTTCCACCGAATATTTAAATAAATTGAAGAAGTTGAAGCTTCGGGCCGGATCGCGGCACACCTGCACTGCTTCTAAACCGGTTCCACGAATACGATTTCACTCTCCTACCAATCCACTACACGGCATAGCTGTGACTGGCACTCGCTGTCTAAATTCGGGTCGTAAATTTATTATTCTTATACTACTAAGAGTAATTTACTTACTAAAGGTGTTGATGTGGATGTTGTCCGTAAAATAGAGCGATCCGCAGTGTAATATAATAATTTAGTTATGTAGGTAATTGAAAAATACAGCTTCTTGTGTGCCATGTGTTTTGTTATTGTAACACTTTCTGATAAAGATAGTTGTACATTTTCTCCGGGTCTTATTCGCGTATTTTTGTTTATTTTCGTCTTGGTCACGAGGGGACTGAAAATGTGATTATGTTGACAAATCGTGTGTATTTCAAAAGTTTATTTCTGTGATAAAGATTATAAAGAGGTAACGTTGGTAACAGGTATGTTAGATCTTAAGTCTTTTGGTAGTCGATTATTCTTAGTCCAAGTAAGTCTCAGTCTTTTTGAGTAAGATTACTTGATTATTCAGTTAGATAATTATTAATTTAGGTCAAGATGGTTCTTTAATTAGTTGTATTTAATTTCTTTCTTGTGGTTGGGTACTTCTTATTTGTAAGGATCTACCAAATTAAACTTCAAGTTGATGTTGACTCGTCGACGATAATTTTCACACTGCCCTCCAGTCTTGTTCACACCCCTTTTTATACCGGGGCGTAAACAACTTGGCAAAGTGACGTAAAATTAACTTCAACAACTTTTTATTTTTAAATATTCAAATCTCAATTATTATTATTATTTTTAAATGATTAAAAAAACGAGTTACAGCTAGTTATGAAGTGTAGTTTCGGAACGCGCCCTCTGATGAGAAGAAACTACAAGAAACTCATGAGGGTTTACTTTTTTGTGATTATGTTTTGTATTCAACTGATAAATTACAAATAGTCACATCAAACATTAGTTTAAGAAATTAGAAGTTGTCTAAACATAAAACAATATTTAAAACAATTAATTTAAAACAATATTACAATAAAGAAAGTTAATTTACCATCATTCGATCATCCGATCATGTTTTGATTTTGAAGGTAGTATTCAAAATCAAAACATGCCACTGAGTTTGTCTTTAAAACGTTTTACGTAATCTGTTAATTGTTGAAGTGAACATTTCAGTGCTAAGTGGAATAATTCGACATGGTGATTAACAACACAGACGATATTCTGAGATCAATAAATCAATCTAGTGAGTTTCCTCTCCAATTGAAATATGGATCCAACACGGCCATTCTGCGTATACGCACGTGCTCTGGGCGTATATATTTTTATTTTACCTGAAAAAAAAAATTTTTTTGGTGCTTTAACTACACTCTTTTTTTGCGTTTTTATGTGTTTTATTTGTTTTTAATTTTACTGTGCTCTTTTCTATGGTGCTTTAACTACACTCTTTTCTTTGATGCTTCAACTACACTCTTTTCTTTGGTGCTTCAACTACACTCTTTTCTTTGGTGCTTCAACTACACTCTTTTCTTTGGTGCTTCAACTACACTCTTTTCTTTGGTGCTTCAACTACACTCTTTTCTTTGGTGCTTTATATATTATTTATGACATTGTTTATATTCATTTATATTTGATTTTCCTTTTTTTTGTATATGTTTTTTTTTTTCTATTGGTATATAAATTATTTATATGATGTTAGATACCATATTATTTGTGAAATATATAGATAAATAAATAAATATATAATATATAAATATTATAATATGATGAAGAAGCACCTGGACCACCCTGAGGAGGCCACGGTATTGGCTTTCATACTCTCCGTTGATTGAGCCTAATGGGGCGGTCGGGTCGGCTACCACTGCAGCCCGTGACTGCAGCTAATGATTTTGTTTTCTTCTTTTGTCTCTGCACAAAACAAAAAAAACAGCACAGAATCACGTCCAAATTTAAAAAAACAGAGTCTTAGAAATTTCAAAGCCAAGATTGTTGTGTATGCATCGTGTAGACAGAAAAAAATTGTTTAGTTGAATTGGATTATGGAGTATATATTTTAAAATCATATAGTTTTTTTTTTAATATTTATTTATTTATTTTAAGCTCGCTCGGCTATTCTGACGATAGTCTCGTCTCAGAGTTCATCTTAAGAGCCCATATAACTCCAATTGCGTGACAGTAATATCGCTAGCAAATTTTAGATGTGGTAATGAAGGACGTAGGATGCTTGTACGCAAAATTTTAGAGCGTAAAATCAAACATTTGGGAATTACAAGTTAAAAAAACATTAATTTTGAATTTCAAATCATGGATGTCCTGCACAGAACTAAGATCAGTTCATCTACAACGTTATATTAGTATTAGTATAAGTAATGTATTGACTAACTAAACTGATATTTCAAATAAATTTTATAGTTAACTGTCCGAGAAAAATCAGTTCTGGCCCACTACAGAGGCTTAATCTGTTAAAAAAAAAATATCAGTGTCATTTGTTCAGTTGTTGACTTTACTAACTAGTTTTCGGCCCACTTCAAATGATGGACTTCAATTGAAAAGTATGGGTGGCTAACAGTTAATTTCGGAATTTTGTTTCATTTCAATCACCATAAATCGAAACCACAAAATTAGGGAAAAAAAAATTCAATTGTACCGTCAGGAAAGTAAGAAATTGTTTTACATTACCATTATTGTTGTCTCGAGGAAGATAGTCAAAGAATTTTGGTCCGATGTCAGGGTCGGGTTCGACAATGGGCTTCGTCTCCAGCACTTCTGATGTTAGATCTTAAGTCTTTTGGTGGTCGATTATTCTTAGTCCAAGTAAGTCTCAGTCTTTTTGAGTAAGATTACTTGATTATTCAGTTAGATAATTATTAATTTAGGTCAAGATGGTTCTTTAATTAGTTGTATTTAATTTCTTTCTTGTGGTTGGGTACTTCTTATTTGTAAGGATCTACCAAATTAAACTTCAAGTTGATGTTGACTCGTCGACGATAATTTTCACACTGCCCTCCAGTCTTGTTCACACCCCTTTTTATACCGGGGCGTAAACAACTTGGCAAAGTGACGTAAAATTAACTTCAACAACTTTTTATTTTTAAATATTCAAATCTCAATTATTATTATTATTTTTAAATGATTAAAAAAACGAGTTACAGCTAGTTATGAAGTGTAGTTTCGGAACGCGCCCTCTGATGAGAAGAAACTACAAGAAACTCATGAGGGTTTACTTTTTTGTGATTATGTTTTGTATTCAACTGATAAATTACAAATAGTCACATCAAACATTAGTTTAAGAAATTAGAAGTTGTCTAAACATAAAACAATATTTAAAACAATTAATTTAAAACAATATTACAATAAAGAAAGTTAATTTACCATCATTCGATCATCCGATCATGTTTTGATTTTGAAGGTAGTATTCAAAATCAAAACATGCCACTGAGTTTGTCTTTAAAACGTTTTACGTAATCTGTTAATTGTTGAAGTGAACATTTCAGTGCTAAGTGGAATAATTCGACATGGTGATTAACAACACAGACGATATTCTGAGATCAATAAATCAATCTAGTGAGTTTCCTCTCCAATTGAAATATGGATCCAACAGGTATGTATGTATATTGGGGGTAATCTCCGAAACTACTGGACCGATTTCAATTTTTTCAAAAAAATATCTTTCACCATTAGAAAGCTACATTCACCCTGAGTAACATAGGCTACTTTTGATCTCGAGATCGGGATCGGGACTTACGCGGGTGAAACCGCGGGAATCTGCTAGTCTGTGATAAAGATCCAAAATTGACAAATTTGTATATGTAGGTAGGTACCTAGAACTATTTTAAAATGTTTGTTATTTGTTTAGAATATCGTAATTTCTGTTTCTTCTTCTCCTTTTTCCTTGTTTCTGTTTTTTTTATAGCAAATTGATATAAAAGCATGAGCCAAAAAAAGTTTTTATACTAAAGAATACCTACTTAATTTTTACGAATGTAGTTTTTTTATTTATGTAGGTAATTAACATTTTTTTTTTAAGAATATTCAATTGTAGAAGAAGAATGTGTTGTAAAAATTAATACATTTTAGTCGTTCAGCAACATGTACCTATATAAATACCGATATGTTATACGAATTACGATAGTGTGTACCTATACCTTATTATTCCACAGTTTGCCTGTATGTGTACTATACCGCAGTTTACCTATACCAAAAAACTGTATGAATTACCAAAAGTCGTAAAACATTAAGATGTCGGTGAGAGTGAACTGAAGTAACACAAGCGCTTTCTTAATTCGTTACTAATAAATAACCTGTATAGGATAGTATTGGCGCATCGGGGCTTGCTAGTTATATTAAAAGTACTTAGCGAAAATGTTCAACTATAACTTATATTTAAAACTTATTCGCTACAGTGGAGATTCGCTAACTAGTTAAATATTTTAGAACTACAATCTCAACTTTAGCAAGTTTATATTAATTTTTAGTGAAGGCAGGATTCAAGGAAATTAAGGCGCATTATCAAGACAACGAGTGTGCTGTCATCAGTTGTTGTTAATTATTAGCTACAACGTGAAGGGTTGGTGTTTTTGTACTTACATACCTACAACCTGTGGGGTGCTGCCTTTTCCTATATTATGATCTAATTTCAAGGAAATTCTGTCGTTTTAAAATGTATATTGTGCAAGTACAAGAAGACGTTAAGTATATCGTACCTAAAGTTCTAATAATTATGGGGCCTACCCTATCGAAACTCGAAAAAAAAACTTAAAATAAAATCTCCGGAAAGTTACCTTTTTGCTACCAAACTAAATTTTTTTTTTCAATTTAACGATAGTTCAGTAACATTTTCTCTTATAGGCTAGCTATAGGCAGCGGCCAACTAACCGGTTCTAAAATTACATTCCCATTCTGACCACCTCAAATTAACCACCCTGTGTAGGTATGTGTATAATCTCTGATCTCTGATTTTTTAAAATTGCATGTTATATAATATTGTACCCATCTATAGGTATAAACTTAGATGAAACACGTTTTTGTTTTCATCTAATGGGCTTATTAATAAACGTAGAGTAATTTTACCACTTTTTTTTTCTGTCTGTCAACTTTGAAAGTTCTTATCACGGAAAAAGACAAAGCATGTTCTCACTACTCCAACCTTACTCCACGTTTATTAATAAGGCTATAAGGGTATAAACAGACGGATTTATGTTTTAAATTACCCATTATTCCGGGTTTTTTTACGAGGGGACTTATTCTGCTCATTACTCGTAGTTCAGTCGTCTCAGGTAGGTGTCAGGAAAGTACATTTTTTGTGGGCGGATTAACAACTTTTATTTTTTAACTTGGTATTTTTTACCATAATTTCGCTTAACTTAGGTATTAATTATTATTATTAGTGTAGGTATTATCTTGAAAAAAACCAACTGCAACCTTTTTGGAAAAAAATAAAGAAGTTTTCTACGACTTGCCTGGGTAAGGGTCGATTCGACCAACCTAGAATAGGTAGGCAACGAGTATAGCAAGTCTAAGCATAAATCGTCTTTTGTTCTCTCGAGGTGTCCAAACAAAAAATGACTTAATTGAACTTGAAATATTTTACAAGGAGAAATACATCATCAAAAATCCTCCCATGACAAGATTCGAACCTGTGCCCCTCGCTTGCCGGGCGAGTGCGCTACCACTGCGCCACACGGGAACCCACGTGTCATGGCGAATTTATGATTATGATCTCTCACTTGTTTTTGTTTACCGACTAAGGCTCGGTTTGAACGCCATCTACCAGAACAGTTTTACAACTATAGACTGGTTCGGATGGTTAACTTTTCAGTTAACGCATCCGACATGAGATGTCGGATGAGATGTCTTATAAAATATTTCAAGTAAAACTGCCTTGAGCAATAAAAATATATGGAATATTAATTGAACTTGGTAACATTTTTCCGGAGAAATGTTATTGATCAGAAGAAACCCCTTGAAGAACGCCAGGGTCTCTTTAATAAACGTGACAATCCGACAAATAAGTCACTTTTTGACAAATAAGTAAAATTGTGGCGACAAGTGCCGTTTAACAAAAATGACAGTGACAAAATTGTCGTAACTGTTCAATAAAGGCGACAATTGTCAGATTTTACGTGTCGAATCTCTAATCCACGATACAATAAAATTAGATCATGCATGATCTAAGCAAATATTCTGTGACATAATTGTCATGGTAGGTACAAAAAAAATCCTTTTCAGACAACTTTAAAACAGTAAGCTAATTGCTAATAATAGTTCCATTTAGGCGCATTCAACAAACACCTAAATACCTACCCAATTCCTTTCTAAAGAGACAATGCAATAGTGAAGTGCAGACAAAGTAGCCTTACCCTGAACCGGCTGCATACAACGGGCGACGAGACGTGAACGAATGCCGAGAAGTGGAGCCAGCACGCACACATGCACAGGTAAGCACGTACCTGGCGGCTGTTGTTGATACAACGACCGACGCGACTCGCCACGTTCAACAAACCCGCCTCGCACACCACCAACCTACTCAGTTAAGCAACCAACTTAAATCTACGCTTTTACTTAGTTCTACGCTTACCTGTACTTAGCAGCAGTACCGCAGTCAATGGAAGAAGCCAATTAAATTCCATCGTTCAGTTTTAACTTAACAACAACTTAATTCTCAAGCACCCATAGCAAACATTTTCTCGTTACACTTTTTTTAAAGCCTTTTTGTTATGAAACTTCACTGCTAACACGTATAACTTGCACACACAAACATCGTTCATTTCACAAGTTTCTCATCAGCACACAGTATTGTAGGAACTCGCGGCACAAGTAAAACTCCAATATTTTGAAAACTTTGGCGCGAAAAGCGTAACGGGTCGGGAGACGTTACGTGTGGACGACGGTTAGTCCAAAGCTGAGTAAATTTGAAATCACGAAACGGTGTGAGTGAAAGAGACGGCAATAGAGAACGAGAGAAACGGGTTCTAAGTGTAGTGTAGAGCAAGAACGAGGCGGCATCATGCCGGTTATACATAAAACAACTTAAACGTAACTTGGCAAGTTTTCCGCCAGAGGGCGCCGGTCGTACATGCCACATTTAGAGGACAAAATCTTTTTTAATTTATTACAACTCAAGTAGAAGACAGTCTGCTAGTCAAATGACGACCTCTGTGGCGCGTCGTGCGAGAGCGCGACTGCAATGCAGGAGGTTGCGGGTTCGATTCCCGCCGGGTGCAAGTATTTATGCTTAAAAATAAATATTTGTGTCTGGTCTGGGTGTCCTTCTATGTATAATATGTATGTATTTACAAAAGAAAAATAAATATAAGTATTATATCCGTTGTCTAGTCACCGTAACACAAGCTTAGTCGCTTACCACGGGGCTAGATGGCGCTGTGTGTTGTTCACAGAATTTATTTATTTATTTTATTTATTTATTTATTTAAATCGGATATCATATTAACTAAACTGTAATGAAAATTATTATTAAAATTTTAGAACAACTTTATGTTATTCCAGGACATTTATATCGGGATTCGGGATACAAAAAATAGCCTTTATAATTACTAAGCATTTCTAATTCACACGATTTAATATAATAATATTATAGATACCTACATTTTACCTCTTACCTACCTACTACTTATAGGTAATTTTTATTATTTATTTTCTTACTTCGACAATTCGTTGCAATAGTCTTGGTCGCAAAGAGACCGGTACAATAGTTTCTTCGCGATCAGGACTATTGTACGTAACATAAAACTATGTAACCATAGCCAGAGATTCAATACCTACTTACTTTCGGTCCAAGAGATGTCCATAAATTTCACCCTGTACCTATATTGAATCACTAGCTGCTTCCCGCGGTCTCACCCGCTTATTCCCGATCCCGTGGGAATATCGGGATTAAAAGTAGCCTGTAAACTTACTCAATAAATGGACTATCCAATACTGAAAGAATTTTTCAAATCGGACCAGCGGTTCCAGAGATTAGCGCGTTCAAACAAACAAAAAAACAAACTCTTCCGCTTTATAATAATAGAGATAGAGAAGAAGATTATCTCTCATAGGTATGTACTTATTATTCTCATAATATACTTTATTAATAATATTACAAGTACGAGTATGAATGTGAGGTCTGTTGTTTAATGATAGAACATTGAAAAACAAACTTCTTGAATTATGAGCCTTAAATCGATGCTCAATGATGTGATGACTTAGGTACCTACCTACTGCGCAGACCCCAAAAATTGTGTGGTTTTAGCTGACCCCGGGCTCCCGAGAGGGAAGCAACCGGGAACATCACTCAGATAAGAAGAAGAAGATATCGATGCCTTAATTAATCGATTTAAGGCTCATTATTCAAGTCCACGTTACTTATAAGGTTGATGTTATTTTTTTGCAAAATTACCACCGTTTTGGGAAAAAACGAAAATTGTCTGGTAAGGTTGAATTGCAAGTAATCAGCAGAATAAAATCCCAGCGGCCTTATTCCACAATTACATCGTGTTCTGAGACCCTGGCCTGTATTCTACAATTAAAACTTCTCGAGTTTGCCTCAACTCTTTTTATGTTCCCGGGATTTGTGTAGTATAAGTAGTGCTGCCATATCTCAAATCTGCCTACCTGGACAATAAGTGTGGAAACCCCGGATTTTGGAGCTTTAATAAATAAATAATATTTTTACTAGCAGCGCCCCATGGTTTCATCCGCGTAAGTTCCGATCCTATGGGATATCAAAGTATCCTATGTCACTCTCGATCATTTAAACTATCCCTGGAAATGCCAACTATCATCCAAATCGGTTGTATGACCGTGAAGAGGGAACAAATAAACTTTCGGATTTATAATATTATTAATCCGAAAATTATGCTCTCTTACTTATGAAAAGCAGGTTTTTTCTGTTATTTTGCGGTGGCACGCTATTCAAAAACTTTTTAACTCTAACAACACAAATATGCGTAAGAACTATTTTTTGTAGTTGGCCTAATATTGGTCTTCCTATTAAAACTACAGCAGCCTAAACCCGGACAATAATCGGAACCGGACGGTCCCCGGACGCCCCGCCCTCTAAACCAGAACCCGGACGGATGGCAGCCCTAAGCATTAGTAATATCTTGCTAAATTATCAAAGCCAAAAATTATACAGAGCTGAGACGTACTAACTTGAAACCGTTGAACAATAATTTTATTGTTGGTTAAGCTTTAAATGCACTAGCGATATTTATTGCCAAAACTTTAAAATCTTTAGCGAAATATTGCAAATGTCCGCCTACTCTGCCTCCTTGCATCGTAATCCTCAATTTTGAGGGTCTGCTCATGGATGATGCTGCGCCAACGATCCCGATTGCTGGCGACCTGCATAGCCCCGTATACTGTGTCGTGTTGAGTGTGGTGCGGATCTGGTCGAGCCCGTTTCACATCAATTTTTCCGGTAACCATCAACTTTTTTAAATTTATTCCCTAATTTCCCGGCTATATGAATAAAATACTTAAGTACTCTCTTGAGAAAAAATTATATTGCAAAAGTAGGTACCTACTACCTACCAACAATAAATGAATAAAATTGCACGACGTTACTCACAGCGCAATCTAGCCCTAAAAGCACTAGGCTATGTACTTTGGGTATTAGACAACGGATATACTGAAACAAATATTCATTTTTAAGCATAAATGGCTGTACCCTGCGGGAATCGAACCCGCAACCTCCTGCATTGCAGTTGTACTTTTGCCCGACGCGACGCGCCCTAGAGGCCGACAAACAATTTGTTCATCCGTTTGTAAAAAATTAACAGAGCTGAGGCACAGTTGAGTCATTTAAATTTGTAGAATAAGGGCCCTGACTTATTTTGATATACTATTTTTCAAAAAGCAGTAAAACAGCGAGCAGCAGTTTGTGTATTAACACTAAGAAATATTGTTTACATTTTATTTTTAGTTACAAAAGTTATAACAAACAGAATATATAAATACAAAAATATAAGTCTACATACAAAACTCCATTCACATGTCTCCGCATATACTATACTAGTTACGTCCCGCGGTTTCACACGCGTAAGTCAGTCCCGATCCGAAGTCCCGGTCCCGACCCGATCAAAAGTAGCCTATGTTACTCCTCGATAATGCAGTGTTCTATTGGTGAAAGTTTTTTTTGGAATCGGTTGAAAAAGTGGTTTCAGAGATTACCCGGAAAATACATACCTACATACAAATTACCAACGTTACCTTTTTATAATATTAGTTTAGAAGTATAGATAGATGAACCTATGCTTAGAGGAGTGACTAGGAAACCTACACCGTATCAACAGACCACAAAGCGAATTTCGTTTTCGTACCTTACCCAACCACCACTTAATATGAGTCAATAATTCAAAGCTGTACTTATTGACCTTTCAACCCCTCGATGACATATATTTTCCAATGGAATAAAACCCTGCCCTTTAAATTATTAATATCCGAATACTTAGTATTTAATAACCAAATATTATTCCTAAAATAGATTACAGACGCTTTCGGCAAAGCTAGGTAGGTACTTAGTAACAAAATATCGTATTCGATATTACAAGGTATTTCAAGGAAATATATGTTTTGGCCACGACTAAAATAATTAAACCAGCTAGCTGATTAACTGATTACGTAACTATGTTGCTAACAAATCTCGATTAAAACAATTGAAATTGTTGATTAAGTAGGTACATGTCATTTTTCACGTCATTCGGTCGCTAACAAATTGCCATTGCAATTAAAACTAGCGACTGTAGCTGTCAGATTGTATATCCGTACTTAACCGCAAAAATCAACGATTTCAACTGTTGCAATTGATATTTGTTAGCAACTGAGTTACGTAGTCAGTTAGTTCCACGGGCAGTGATTTGTTTACTTACTTATGGGTCCTACTTGTTGGATTTCGATTCAGAGACAAGTAAAGTATTAGTATCAATGTTGTATTTATTAAAGAATTATCCAAATTTATTTTTATCAACTTGTTAAATTATTCAACTCCAATTACACACCAATTGCCTTTTCTATGCCCCAAGGTTTGCTGGAAGAGAACTCTTTATAGGGTTAAGCTCGCCTTTGTACATGTATTCTCCTTATATAAGTTTGTATGTTTTTGTGGTGTGTAGGTACATCTATACTAATTTTAAAAAGAGATAACGTTGGTTTATATGTATGTATGTATATTGGGAGTAATCTCTGAAACCACTGGACCGATTTCAAAAATTCTTTTACCAATCGTAAGCTACATTATCAGGGAGTAACATAAGCTAATTTTGATCCCGATATTCCCACGGGTTCAGGACTTACGTGGGTAAAGCCGCGGGGCCGCAGCTAGTTAAAGAATAAAGAGAAAGTAAACCACGCACGACTTGAGAAAATGAAATTGAAATCTAAAACGAAAATTAATCGAAATCTAAAGAAACTTCACATCAGACAAACATCAGACGTACTTACCTTAATTAAACTGTAGAAAATAATATTTTTACCTCAAAGAATTATCTCATATTTATTAAATTTTCTTTGATTTAGAATATACCTAGTTACCCATTAAATTCATATCTGGCCCAGCTTTTTACGCTCTACTTGTTCGATTATTTATATTACCATGATGTAATCCTCAATTTCTTACCAGCCAGTTGGTTTGAAAGAATCTGAACTTGATTTACTTTACTTTAACAAGAAAATTGATGAATCTGGCTAAAGTTAGATTAGTTAAGCTACTTTTGACAGTTTCATGATTCAGTGGAGCGGGATATTTTGTATTTGTGTTTATTTTCAATCAAATCCGTTATCCTTTTAATTGATTAATGATCTGTCAATATTTTTTTAGTAATTTCAACGCTTTATCGTCATCGCCAACGAAGTCGAAAACTTAAATGTTTTGTTATCTATCATCATCATAATTAAGTTAGTATTTCTAATATTGATGACAATGATGATAATGATATGGGCATAAGTGGCCCATATCATTTATCTATAAATATAAATAAATGTTTTTTTTTTAATTTTATTTTTTTATCATCCGAGCGATGTTCCTAGTTGCATCTAACTCGGGAGCGTGGAGTTCTGTTTCCTACTTTTACATCTCCACTTCGCACGATCCTCGGCATGCCGTGTAGAGCTGTTTTCACGCATAACAGCCCTTACGACGTCAAGCTAGCAGTTCTTTGGTCTTCTCAATCTGCCGTGACCTGGCGGAGGCGCCATAGCATAACATTTGATCCCCACGAAACGACTAAACCGATTGCGATAAAACTTGTCAGTAACACATGGGCTATTTATGTGTTAAGCCAGATTGAAAAAAAAATCCACCCTGTGTTCACACAATGCCAACTTTAAAATTAGTTAGGTAATCAAACGATCTATCTAATTACTTTCAACCAGTCCAAATTTGTTTTATTGTAGTAGCTGTGTCAGCTATTACAATAAAACATTAGCCTGTTGAACTTAACTATCATTAGTTCTAATCTAGTGTTAAATCAGGATAAAATATAGACCTAGTTTTGTCGTGGCCGGGCACCGGGCATTGCCGTAAGCTGGTACAAGGAAGGGCGGACGACGCAGGTCTGCTAGGGGCGGGGCGGGCGGCTGTATTATTTATTACTTCTCGAAAACGTAGTTAGGTTGAAATATAATTTCGAATAGACCGATCAAATAGATTAGAATCAATTTTTAAATGTATTTACGCCTATAAAATTGCTCTAATTACAATAATTAATTAGATCTTCTGAATTTTATCAGAAGAGTCTAAATATAGTGAAACAAAATTAGAAAAAAAAAACTTAACAGATTTACCTCGCAAACGTTCTGTGAGTACAAAAATGTGTTTTATTTTGTTTTAAATTCACATACACAGTACACCTACCGTCAATCCTGAAGAAGGGACCTGTAAAGGTCTCGAAACATTGAGCATTGACAGTAATAAACACCACGCGATTAAAACCGAAAAATGTCTTTAATATTTATCTAAAATTACTAAATTAAACCTATATATAATCTATCAGTCAATTGTACTGTGTTGTGTGTGCAATAGTGTTTCGAAATAGCGTAGGGAACCCAACCTAAAAGTTCGTGCGCCTTGGCGCGGCAACCTTCTCTAAAAGAGCAGTTATACGTTTTATATTATAGTTTGGATTGCTTCATAGTATCGAATATCGGTAATATAATGTACATTAATAGGTAAGCTTAAAGGGATTTTCCAAAAAATGTAACGAGACTTTCATAATAATAAATGGAGTTAGGCTTATAATATTGATAGAGATTAGATTTTATCCAATAATTCTTCCATCCTTCGATACACACGGAAAGTTTGGACGCTCTTTGATATCTCTTTTACATTCTTTACTTCCGTTTCCGTTCTATTCAATTATATTAAGTACTTGTGTACTACACTTCACATATAGTAAAGTTAGTAGATATTATAAAAACTGAACATCATCACAAGTAGGTATAGGGAAAAGTCTTAAAATAGAAAGTTTAAAATTAAGGTACATTCTGGTACTTACAAAAGTTTTCGCAAAAGTCCAGATTTGGACTCTGCTCTGAACCTTAATTTTTAACATGAAATTAGACTCATTTTTCGATTTTAATCGCGTAGTAGCCTAAGAGCCCGTTTTAACAGCAGATTTTAAAGTAAACTTTGAACTCAAAAGCTAGGGGGTTACTGCGGTTCGTTTCGATACGACATCGATACTGTCATACGATGATTCTACTGTCACATTCTCATAGTAGGGTGACAGTAGAACCATCGTTATGACAGTATCGTTACGAAACGAACCGAAGTAACCCTCCTGGTCTGGCGTCCACGGGCTCAGGCTATAGTGTTTTACTTTTAGCATTGTTTCAATGCTCAACGTTTCGAGACATTCACAGGTCTCTTCTTCACGATTGAATGGTTGAGGAATGAGTTTAATTTTAATCCAACCTCGCTAAAATTATCAGTATATAAAAAAACTTTTTACGATACCTTTTTTTTGCGGAAAGTAATATTATAAGATAGCTGCACTCCGTGGTTTCACCCGCGTAAGTCGCGATACCGTTAAGGTATCGGCATAAAACGTCGTCCATGTTACTGCCACTATCTTCATATTTAATTTCATCAAAATCGGTCCAGTGGTTTCGGACATTACCCCCAACATACATGTTACCACCATTACCTCTTTATAATATTTGTATATAGTAAATAGAATATCCGATTTATAAATATTATAATATTGTTAATAATATTTGTTTACGTAGATAGAAGTAGAATTATTTTATAAAATATCAGATCCTTTTTCACAGTAAATAATGGATGGACAAACAACTTACTCTCTAACAATCTTTTGTTATTTGATGATTTCAAGTTACCCTTTAAACAAATTAAATTGTAATTTGTTTAAAGACAAAAGTAACTTTTTGCGTGGCATTTAGGTACTCGTAATCCGTTTCCCAGAAACGTCGGCGTAGTAGAAAATTTTCCAATAGGTAAAGTAAATAATAATACAATTCAATAGAACTTTAATCCTACTATCCTATCCTATCCGATTAATATTATAAATGTGAAAGTTTGTATGGATGTTTGGATGTTTGTTACTCTTTCACGCAAAAACTACTGAACCGATTGCGATGAAACTTGGAATATAGATAGCTGGACACCTAGAATAACACATAGGCTACTTTTTACCCCGCGGGATCGGGACTTACGCGGGTGAAACCGCGGGGCGCAACTAGTATATAATAAGCACAACCTACCTAGTTACATTATTTTGTAGGTACATATACCTATATTTTGTTCCTCGGCGGAAATCGAACCCGCAACTGCGCCGCAGCACAGAGACTGGGATTATTTATACTACTCTATCTATACCTCTATATCTATATTTCAATACTATCTATCTATACTAAATTTACAATGAGGAAACATTTACTTGTTTGTTTGTAACAAATAGGCTTCGAAACTACTCGACCGATTTCAAAAATTCTTTCACCAATAGAAAGCTACATTATCGAGGAGTATAATAGGACATTTTATCCAGATATATCGGACTTAGGCGGGGAAAACCGCGGGACGCAGCTAGTTATACAATATTTAAATAGTCTCATTATATTTGGGACTATGAAAGCAATAACAACGTAATCGGGGAGTCTTCGTGCGTAGCGCTAAGCGTCCGCTCGACATCGCTTGTCTCGATTAAGCCCGTGGACCATTTCCCGTCAACTTCAAATAACTTATTTCGGGGGTCGTGTAATTAAATTATGAGTATCCCTTTGGTGGTTGCCGAGCTTAATAAAAGCGTAATAGTTATATTTCGTGGGGCGGCTGTCTGGTTGCGCAAGACAATTTAGACACAATCTACGAGTAACTTAACCATAATGTCTATAGAGTAATAGATAGGTACGTATAGATTAGGATTAGATTAGGTAAACCTACTGTTAGATAGGTAAAATGGTTTCTGAAGTTTAGTGAGTTTTATTTAAATTGTTTATATCAGTATTCATATCAGTTATACCTACTATACATATAATAGAGTGAGCTTGAGGTAACGTGAGGTCTATCTATAGGTTAGTTAGAGGATTCAAATTAATTACCTAGGTATTTAGACTTTTTTTAAGTTCTAGTGTTCTAGGTAGTCCTTCCTTTCTTATCTGATCAATGCTCCCGGGTGCATCCCACTCGGGAACCCTAGGGTCCGTTTAAACACAGTACGTAAGTCATATGCGACGCTTACCACGGGGCTAGATGGCGTTGTGTGTTGTTCCTAGAAAATTATTTTTTTATTTTATTTATATTGCCTGACACTAACTCTCCTTGGACATATTTACCCGAAAACGCGCGAGGAGAACTCCAGGGTAGCTAGTCTCCCTCAGATCCCTTAGTCGCCTTTTACGACACCCACGGTAACAACGAGGTAACCATATTCCATACCGGGGCTACAATCTACCGTGTAGCCCCGGTCCGTTAAGGCCATTAGATTTCTAAGTTATAGATAGATCCCTAAGTTATATGGCTGGAAGCAGAATAGGTCAGCTAAAATCACAGACGAGCGGTGAATTACGCCTCCTAATAAAGGAGTATGAGCAGATAAAAGGCTATAAGTTAAACATATACATATGTAGGTACCTATAAAACTGCACAATCTGAGTACCCGCTAATTTTTCCAATTAACTACATATCAGTTTACCTTACAAAACATTTTTTTTCCTTTTGATGTTTGATCATCATTAATGAATACTCAAACATCAAAGAAATGGTGGGCAACGTAAAAACCAGACAAGAGCGAGTTGAATTCCCGCACTGAGAGTGTTCCGTACACACAAACCGAAAGTACTTAAACGAATAGGTACCTATCTAGACTAATATTATAAAGAGGAAAGATTAGTTTGTTTGTTTGTTGTAACAAATAGGCTCCGAAACTACTGGGCCGATTATAAAAAATCTTTCACCAATAGAAAGTTACAATATCGAGGAGTAATATTGAGGATAAACGTCTCTAGTTTTTACACCGGCCGCTATATATCATACTTAATAAACAAATAAAAATATAGAGCTAATTTAATCTCTAAAATATTGGCATGTGCCTTGTCTAGGCGTTGCAGAGACAAAATGATAATGAGGGATAAGGTGAGGTGATAGAGAATGTGACTGATGCGAGAGTCGGAAGGGGGAGGTGAGGTAGTTTTAATACTATAGCAACAACAATATTTATATTCTTAAAGATTTACACTCTAACCAATGGAAAATACCCTATTAATCCAACCATATCCCAGAAGTAACATTAAAAGCTTAGAGTTAAACCGGAGAGGCAGACGGATGTACGCACTCTGGAGCTATAAAACTGGGTTTGGTTTATTGACTACGTAACCCTAACAATCGGTCAAGAACGAGTTGATTTCGCGTGCTGTATTTGTAAAGATCGTAGACCAAATATCTACATCCACACTCATATTATACAGAGGGAAGATGTGTATTTTTGTGTGTGTGTGTATGTTAGTAATGAATAAACTCAAAAACTACAGTGCCGATTTTAAAAATTCGTTCATCAATAGAAAGCTACATTTACCCTGAGTAAAATAGGCTACTTTTGATCCCGGGATACCTATTCCCACGGGATCGCGTAAGTCCCGATCCCGTGGGAATATCGGGATCAAAAGTAGCCTATGTTACTCAGGGTGAATGTAGAATATTCACCCTGAGTAACAATCGGCACAGTAGTTTTTGAGTTTATACATTACAAACAAACACACACACACACCCACAAAAATAAAAATCTTTTATCTTTATAATATTAGTGAATATATATAACACACGACACATAGGAGGTAGGTACCTAATTAAAGCCTTATATACCGTTTTCTTTTTATTTACTACGCAGACAGGCAATGTTTTTCCCTCTTATGAAATAAAGAGATATTTTTTGTTGCATGAATAACAGATTTATCCTCTCATTACCGTAACGTAATTGCTACACGTATCCTCACTTCCGCTGTATAACTAGATAGAATAACCTACTTAACTTACTTGTGATTTAAGATGTTCCCAAATAAAATATTAACATTAAGAGGACAGTCTAAGTATACCTACTCTTTCCTCCATACAAACGTAGCTAGTCGACTGTTTTCTCCCTGGATAAAGATATTAGAAAATAATTGTTTAAGCCATAAGTCCTATATCAGCTACCTATGTCCCTATGTTTTGATTTATTTCATTTTCTTATTTATCTGAATTTTATTTCTATTCTTATTATAAAATGAAAAAAAAAAAACAAAATGTAGGGGCATAGTCATGGCAGATATAGATTTTATGGCATAAACATATTTGCTCTAATGTCTATATCCAGAGAGGAAACAGTCGACTACGTGTGTTCCAAACACACGTAGTCGACTGTTTCCTCTCTGAGAGTAGGTAGACTGTCCTCTTAAATAATTCGGGTCAGTCAGTGCAAGCACATTAGCAGATACTTAGATAAGATTTACTTTTGAATTCACAACTGAATGGGAAATCAACAAGACCGTTCTTACGCCTCTGGTGCTATGAAGCGGAGTGTTGGGTCACCAAGGAGACGGACGTAAGGAAATTGGTTGGAAATGCGAATGTTGAGATGTATGTGTGGTGACTGGTGTTACAAGAATGGATATAAATTAGGAATGAGTTGGTATGTAAGAGGAAGCATTTGGAAGTAGCGGCCATTCCAGGCAAGTCTAGAATAGACTGACGTGGTTTAGTCACGTCATGCGGATAGGATATTAGTATACATGAGCATAGAAGATTGGAAGTAATGGTCGGAGTGCTAGAAGGAGACCAAAAAAGAGATGGAGGTTATGGGGAAGAGGGGCGAGCGAGACTTGAGAGGGTACAGATTGAAGCACAGGAAAAAAATATGCCGTTCGAGACTTGAGAGGGTACAGATTGAAGCACAGGAAAAAGATATGCCGTTCGAGACTTGAAAGGGGACAGATTGAAGCACAGGAAAAAAATATGCCGTTCGAGACCCTACGTAGTCGGATAAGGGCAGGAATAAGACTTACTTAAGTATGGAAATTTTAGTATAATGCAATGCTTTGGTCGGCTGGATTCATTTTAACTTAACACTTAATGAAGATTGGTGGTGGCGGAGGCGCGTCGCCGTAGCGTCGGACGTATCAGTGTGCGTAAAGCTTTTCTTTGTTAGTTCGCTAATTTGCCCCACTGTAAGACAAGGGCCTCCTCTTAGAGTGGATAGGCAGTTTGACGCCACGAAAGAATACCCCGGATTAACGACGTCTTATGCTTTCGAACTTTCGGACTGTGGTGAGTCCTAGAAAATGTCAGTTTCCCCATAATGTTTTCCTTCACCGTAAAAGCAATGTTGATAGCGCACATTATTTTGTTACAGAAAAAGACATTGGTGCGAAAAATGCACAAGATATTATAGCCATTTAGATGATTATTTTGATTATTATTGTGTTAAAATCTATACCAAAATAATCCAAACTAAACAAAATCCAAACAAAGCACTAGTTTACAATCACACTTAGACACTCTCCTAATTTGCTTACCAGATACCTAGAGGGTTTGCAGCACCGAACACTTATACTCCTAGGTTTGCAGTCCTTTGAAGGTACAGATAATACAGAACTAAACAGACGATTAGACACTGCAATGTTATCGAAACTCAATGAACCATAGACGGTATTACGCATTGAAGTAAATCTGCCGACTTCAATACCGTCTATTGTAAAACTAGGCTTCAATATATATACAAAATGTATTCATACCCCACTGAACGCCCAAAGCATAACTCTTGCTATGTAAGCAAATATATTTTGCAATAATTCAATTTCAACCCGTACATATCACTTTTCCCCTCCGAGGGACGAGTGGTGCCTACTGTGAGCGTGCCAAATTGACAAAATTTATGCAACAGCCAAGTACATTGTTACACTCCCCCATGATAATCTTGCACATGTCAAATGTCATAATTACAGGGGGCATCTTCACCACTTTCAAATATTAATATTTAACGAGGACCCGAGTTCTGTACAATTAAGAAACTATGGTAAATATTATACTGAGATATCTAACGACGTAGTGGGTATAGATGTATGTATGACTTGAAATGCGTACAATTATTTAAATAGATGTGTATTCTGTGCTTATTATACCAGAAAGATATTTATAATATAATGTTTATGAAATCCTTTGATATTTGGAGAATTATAATAACGTCATGTAGTAGGTAGGTACCTTTTCCTTGAAATATGTTAAAATAATTAACGTAAAGGACATCCTAATTTTTATCATGTGCCTACAACAGAAAATCTTAAAAGTACTTAGGTATAGTTATATCAATGCAAAAGATAATTATTAGTTGCATTACAATTTAAATTTGCACTTTTAGTTAGCTCTATTATACTTAGAAGAGAATGAAAAAAATGAGAGAGATATAACGTTAGAGTGCATTGCGCTAGTAAGTGCTGTCAATTAGAAACACATTATTAAGCCAAGATTAAGCCCCACGTCTATTCTCAAACAATTATTTGTGTTACTATTCCAGATATATCTAAAAGATTTGTTGTTTTAGGTGTATAAAGAGTAGAATTCGCCCACTTAAGTAACCTTATCCCGCGTTTTTCCTGATGCTATTTTACTTTGCATCACTTAAACTATCGCTATGCAATTTTTTTATCCAAATCGGTCGAACCGAAAAGTTCACAAACAAAAAAATAATACAAACTTTCGGATTTATAATTTTAGTTTGGATTTAATTGTGAGTAGGTACCTACTTCAAGGTTTCAAACTAAACAGCTCATCTCCATCCTAAGGTTGTCTGAAAGAAATTCCTTTAAGCGATCGCCCATTTGTGCAACCTTCTACTTCTGAGCTTTTTGTATTTTTATATATAGGTACCTACTTAATATTATAAAGAGGAAAGATTTGCATTTGTGTGTGTGGGTGCGTGCGTATGTGTGCGTCTGTATGTTTGTAATTAATTAACTCAAAAACTACTGGAGCGATTTTAAAAATTCTTTCACCATTAGAAAGCTACATTCACCCTGAGTGACATAGGCTAAGTTTGATCCCGATATTCCTAAGGGATCGGGATTTTGTACCTTGAGTTGTGTAAATAAAGCGGTCATCTATCTACGTTTCTATCTACTTGAAAATATTTCACCGCCCGCGCCCAAGGCCCATCTTAATAAAAAAATAATAAGAGTTGAAGTTGCCATAACTTCGTAACAGTTAAAGTTGGAATATTAAATATTATTATGTACAGCTGTGTCCTGCGGTTTCATCCGCGTAAGACCCGATCCCGCGAGATTTTCCAAAAACCATTTCTCAGTGTGTTCCCCACAAAAAACACACTCTCCAAATTGTAGCTCTCTACTATCAGCGGTTTAGGCTGTGTGTTGATCAGTAAGCACAAAGCATTTTAACTATAGTAGAGTTATTATGTTTAGTAGGTACAATTTCCAGCTAGAAGAATAAATTCGAAATATTTGCATTTATTTCAAACGATGTAAATATTAGATAGAATGTATATTAACTAGGTAAATATTATTTTTATGTTCTTATTTACTGACTTATTAACTAGCTCGTCTTCTGAACAATTTTCTGTCTAAAAAAATAACGCTGAAAAATGTAGGTAAGAAGCTACCTAAACTATTGGTTTTTCTTGTAAGAAAAAGTTGTTTCTATTGTATAATAATAAGTAAGCAATGTAAATAATAATATCGATATTAAAAGCAATATCAATAAAGAAATTGTTCCGAATATTGTTTATGAAAAGATAGAGGGTTGAAATAAAATTTGGGTTGCTCATCTTGTACGTACGGATGGGTCCCCTCGGTTTTTTTACCCTAATGATCGGCCTGGGGTTTTCCAAGCCATTGTTTATTTTATAGGGTAGGTACCACACTGCAATTTCGACTGTTTCTACCTCTGTTATTTTTTAGATAGAACTAGCTGCGGGCAACGGCTTCACCCGTGGAAGTTTCGATAATATTAGGAACGAACGTTAGGTACTTACATAAAGTGATATAATACGTAAAATTACCTACTTTAATAGAACGAAGAGAGAATAATTGGATACTATGTACTTGGAATAAATAAATCACGGCTTATCCTGTAACAAAATCGTTTCGGCATCGTTAGTTTTTTCTCGAAAATGAAGAGTTTTGCTTTTTTAGGAATTTCCTTCCTGAAATCATTAAACAGTTTTCAAGGAAAATCTGCCGATCCTGAACGGTCGTGGGGGTTAAGCAATGTTTGGTATGGTCATTATTTGGATGGGTGACCGATAATTTGTGTGGCTTCGGAAGGCACGTTATACAGTTGGTTGTTATCTCTGATAAGTTATAGCAGTCGTTAGGTGAAGTTAGAAGTCTTAGGTCTTAGGGCGACCTCAAAACTCTAACACCAGGTAAGCCACATCACTATACGATAAGAAGAAAAAAAGAAGTTATAGGTTACGTGCTTTGGTCTAGAGGTTTTATAAAGAGCAATTAGAACAAGAATTGAACAACCAGAAAAGTGATTTAAATTCCTTACCATTCACACTAAACGTACTTACAAACACTTAAATTCAGTTCACATCCACTTCACTCGAAATCCCAAAAGCTCATTGGCAAAACAATAAAGCACAATAAATTGCCCCAAATCGTTTACTTTTCCCTCGAAGTGTTATCAATAGATCCGTATCCCGGAGGGAACCTCTCAGCAAAACACCACAACGGCTAAATTGCCTCTAGCAGCGCGTAAAAAGCAATGAAAGCATTTTCACATGACCAGTTTTCATTTCACATACACTACACCCTAACTTACGATCCCTAAGGAATTTCAAAATAGTAGGTAGATATTTGCAGTCTCTAATAATGATAGAGGGATGAAAGAGTCTCAAATCGCAATGCATTCCCTTCGGCTGAGCGTACTATCAACAACAAAAGTGGCTACCCAGTTAGCCGAAAGATTCGTTTGAACCTACCGTGCTTCGTTTGAGCCAACCATTTAATACACATATTGAAATAGGTATTATCTACAAATATCAAATATGTGACAATTATTGTGTAGTGTTCTGCATCGAATTCAAGCAGACGATAGGTAGTAGGTAGGTAACAATCTATACTAATATTATAAAGAGGTAACGTTGTTAACATGTTTGTATGTATGTATATTGGGGGTAATCTCCGAAACTAACGGACCAATTCCAAAAATTCTTTCTCCAATATTAAGCTACATTGTCCAGTAATTATCAATAAAGTCGTAGGTATCTTTACTAAGTGAACTAAATTTACCTTGCAAGCGAAATTAGACCTTACGGTGGGCAGGCAGTAATGTTGCTGACTGTACCTGTTTTAACGGAACCCTCCAGGGTAAATGTTACAAATAATATTGCGAAGGTCGAGGTAATCATGTGGAACTCTAAATACGTACGTAGTCATGCTTGAATACGTATCTATCTACAATCTCCATATTCAACAAGCTCTATAAATACCTATATGTTATTAACTAGATGGTTTGTGTTATTGTGTAGGTACTTACGTACTTGTGTTAAATCAAAGATAACAGATGAATATTTTAATAGTAAATACTCTTGTATTGCTAGTAGTTCAAAGGTTCGTAAGAAACCCCGGGCATGGCGGTAAAAGAATAAAGTACTTTATTTATGTTGTTATGTGAAATCACTCACAGTCGCGCAACTAGGGCAGGATATTACTGATAAATTCGGAGTTGAAAATGAATCGGCACTGGTCTAGGGGTATAGACATGGGATTGCGATCCCCGCGACACGGAGTTCAAGCCACAGCACATGACAACTCTTTTTGTAGGGAATTTTGTTATTACGGTTTAATATAACGAATTAATTTAAAATAGTAGAATATCGGTATCTACCGGCATTAACTTCACAATTTGCAAAAGGGCAAACGAAGGAAAGGGGACTAAAGGTCGAGCGGTCAACTGCGTCGGACGTTCCGTGGTCGACGACTACCGCCATTCTCGTAATTTTAGTATTTTAGCTCAATATTTTGTGATTTTAGTCATATTTTGCAATTTAATGTGTGTGTTCGTGCGAAAAGGGGTGAGTTGAACAATAATACATAGTCAAACCATAAATAGAACATGATTTAAGGACGTAGTACCAAAGGATATTAAATTGTTCTAGCTTGCGGCCACGCCCTTTTTAAATACGCCGAAAATTCCCCAAGCGGAAGCTAGCCGTGGTCCGGTTTTGGCAGGGTTCCACAAAAAAAACTCTCCTGGCGCTCAACAAGATTAGCTTAAGTCGTAGTATAAGATTCTATATTGTTTAAGCTGCCGATTCAGGGTATCTGCTGTTAAGTCCGGACACTTAACGTCCGACTACTTGTGTCCGATATTATATCCGTGTTAGATGTTACATTAGCTATTAATCTTTACCAAATAAGTACTTATAATAAATAAGTTGTGTTTAAGTTCGGCCATTGTAGGATACCGATGTACAAGTCCGGTCACTTATAACGATTATAGTGTTTATTTGTAATAATCCGTCATTTCATTTGCCTGCCAACATAACCCGTTATAATGTTTTCGGATTTAATCGCGTTGTGTTTATTATTTTTAGCATTTTTTCAATGCCAGACGTTTCGAAACCTTTACAGGGCCTCTACTTTAATTCTACGAACGTACGAATGAAGGAAAGAAAATCTGTCATTTGTCCATCAGAAAATAACATTTTTGGACGGATGGATGACAGATTTTCTTGTAGAATTTTCGTTCGAAGAATAAAAGTAGAGGCCTGAAGTGGTATTTTTGAATCGGTAGAAAACTCTTTCGTATGAGAAAGTCTAATGAATAGAAGCGCGGTCTCGCTCACGCACATACACAACGAGCGAGAGCAAGCATGCGGAATTCGAACTTTCGCATACGAATTCAATTCCAGCAGTTCAAAAATACTGAGACTGAGATGTAACTTGTCATAATATGTTATTGTTTCAATAAAAAGTTACTGAAAAACTGCCGTCTCACCTGATATTAATTGTATTACCGAAACGTTCCTGTGTACGTAGACATTAGATTGCAAGGATTAATAGAAAGAAAGAAAGAAAGAAAATTGATTTATTCAGACAAGCACACAACTACATAACAATAAAAAAAATTATAAAAGTAAATAACTGGATACAATAAAGGTAAATAACAAAACATAGGTACGTAGAGAGTAGTGCGCTGCCCGAATAGGCGCAGCCTCAGCATAATGCTGCTGCTAGTATACCTAATATGATTAATTAATTATTCACAAATCACCTTTAAAAAAATATATTTTAAAGTTATGTGACTTCGGATCGCACCCACACATGAGAAAAAGTTACAAAAATCTCATTGGGATTTGTTCTTTATTTTAAAAGACCACGGCATCCTATGATACTCTTGAATTTCAATCCAATCTTTTTTTAAATCAGGAAAAACACTTATTTACTTTCTAGTCCGACCGCCAACAAATTCGTTTTTAATTATATTCCCTTGCCAATTTTAAAATTCCCGTTTTAAGAAGTTGTTTCGTAAATATCGAGCAAACTATTTGCTTGGTCTCAAAAGACTCGTTTATATCTTAGACTTCCTATCACCGTAACTCGGTTGAATCTACGACCCTACGAGCCAGGCCACTTGTTTTAATAGCACGTTTACACAATGCGAGCTGGCGTGCGAGTGAGCCTGCTGACTCGCCCACTCACTCGCACGTGAGCATTCCTTATTAAATAAGAGGAAATCAAAACAATATAACAACCACCTCCTATCCCTCTTATTCCTTACTTGACTAGATAGATAGACAGATGTAGTAGGTACGCTATATTTGCACAACAAACAATATACAAAATAACATTCATTATGCACTCACTAACATTCGTTGCACAAATGGGCGGCCTTATCCCTAAAAGCGATTTCTTCCAGGCAACCTTTGGATAGATAAGGTCATTATACCTTGTGCAGTAGGCTAAGAAGTGAAGGAGAAGAGAAATATCATAGCCAATATTTAATTATACGTGTTTTTGCAAAAATCCTTAGATTTTCGCAAAAAAAAAACACTGTTTGTCAGATAATCCTACGACATCTATACTAATACTAGCTGACCCGGCAAACGTTGTTTTGCCTTATAAATTATAGATGGTAGCCGATTCTCAGACCTACTGAATACGTATACAAAATTTCAAAAAAATCGGTCAAGCCGTTTCGGAGGAGTACGGTAACTAACACTGTGACATGGAAATTTTGTATATTAGAAGATTATAAAGAGGTAACGTTGGTAACATGTATGTATGTATGTATATTGGGGGTAATCTCCGAAACTACTGGACCGATTTCAAAAATTCTTTCATCATTAGAAAGCTACATTCACCCTGAGTAACATAGGCTACTTTTGATCCCGATATTCCCACGGGATCGGGACTTACGCGGGTGAAACCGCGGGAATCTGCTAGTATTATAATATATAGATTAACACAGGGGACACTTTTTATCCCAGTATTTCCACGAGAACTACGCTGGTAAAACCGCAGGGTGCTGCTAGTGTATATAGTCAACTAACGCATAACGGTACGTTCATATGTCGTCGAGTGTTTCTCGAGCCGAATAGGTTTTTTACAGGATTCGGTTTAGTGGCAACAGTATTTCAATGAATGAGTTCACACATGCATTCGGTTTCAAGACACGCCAAAAAAACCGAATCTTGCTGAAGTTGACATCCTAAAACGGCAAAACGTGGCTCCGTGTGAACGTACCTACTGTTAGGCGAGTCGAGCTACTGGTGCTCGGCCGCTTGCCCACACTGTGTAAACGAATTTTAAACTATATTAGCCTTATTAATAAATGTGGAGTAAGGTCGGAATAATTTTACCACTTTTCGTTTCTGTCTGTCAACTTTGAAAGTTCTTGTCACGAAAAAAGACAAAGGATGTTTTCACTACTCCGGCCTTACTCAACGTTTATTAATAGGGCTATACACGTCTATACCAGTATACTCACCTACATACCTACTTATATAGTTCCTTCGTTTGAGGTTAGATAACTCCACAACATTAAACAGCAATATTTATTTGTTTACTTAGCAGAGGGTGGAGCGGAGAGGCCTCAAGAAATCATACTAATAATAACACAGCTGCTATAATTATTATAATCTCACGACATGTAGCGGTTGGTAGGCATTCTCCAAAGGATATGAAAGTTGCGATATATCGCTGACTTTGCAGACGAAACTCTAACGAGTTTTAGTAGATAGGTGCCTACTATGATAAAAAAAGAAGTAAGGGGGCGCGTTCGAGGCAACTTTATTCGAGAATGCTATAACAAACTTTCATCATCATCATTCACAGCTTGTCTCAACCTACTGCTTAGCGTGAGGATCTTTCCACCTGTGCTATCCCTTACGATCCTGACCTTCATCCAGGTCTTATTTCCGATTGTGAACGATTCCTTAGGTACAGTCAGATTATCAATCTATATCTATATATATAAAAGAAAGTCGTGTTAGTTACTCCACTTATAACTCAAGAACGGCTGAACCGATTTAGCTGAAAATTGGCAGGGAGGTAGTTTAGAGCCAGGAGAAGGACATAGGATACTTTTTATCACGTTCGATTAAAAAAAAAATGCTTATTTATTGCCTTTAAGGCGGAACAAATTATGATAATTAGTTATGTATACAGCACGCACAATTATTTTGCGTGCTGTATACTGAATTGGTTAAACTTATTAAACTTATCCATCGTTTATGTAAGGGGTAAATATCGATTACTTAAATTATTAAGTAATGTGGAAATATGCATACACTAGCTGGGCCTGCGGTTTCACTTGCGTAAGTCCCGATCCCGCGGGATTTTCCAAAAACCCTCTTAACCTCCTCCAAATTTTATTTATCTAAGAGCAGCGGTTTGGGTTCTGCGTTGATATATAGATCGGTCAGGACTTTAAATTTTATATATATAGATATATGTATGCACCAAGCACAATAATTTGTGCGTGCTGTAGACATAATTGGTAATCTGACTGTACCAGGTAAATATTACCAATGAAGTTTGATGTTTATACCCTACAATAACGTGAGTTCGCAATCATTTCTGATTAGGTGATTATCGTGGCCGAATACAGAAACATCACTCATTTGAGGGCTATTTTTATAATTGAGCAGTTTCTAAATTCCAAATTAGTATTATACTATTAATCTATTTACTCCTATTAAGTACCTACTGGGTTAGTATCGAATCGTCTAAATCTCAGGTAGTCTAACGTAGTACCTAACTCGTCTAATTGGTTGGTGGTCTAAAGCTGATGTACTATTAAGTACCTACTTATGGGAGTTTTAAGCATAACAGTTGCTTGTTTGTGGTAGGTACCTAATTAAATTTCGAAAAATAAAATATAGAACTGTCGAATCGAAAACTAAAATATCGCGAGTTTTTATTTTCAAACAGTTAAAATACGCACTCTCTGAGCTTAGATGTTAATGGTTTTCGATATTTTAATACAATCGATATTTTCATTTTCGATGTTTTGAAAATGTTTTTTTATATGACTTCGGCATCTGATAAGAAAACGGATTTTTCGAAATTCCCACGGGATCAGGACTTACGCGGGTGAAACCGCAGAACTCTGAGTAGTATTATAATGTAGGTATAATAATGAATATTGTACACCTCAGAAGGTGGGAAGGAAGGCATCTAATACGTATTGTAATTGAAGCTAAATGGGTTAATAGATTACCTAGTAATAGGGTACAGTTATGACCTAATATATCTTCTGTAACGGCCCACAATATTTGCATAGTTCAAAAGACCTTCGATGTAGCTACTTATAATAGGTATATCTATAAGTATGTCATGAATAAAGAAACTATTATAAGGTTGGTTATTTATTAGTGTTATTTAAAAAAACGGCCAAGTGAAAGTGGGACTCGCGCATGATGGGAACCCTGTATGTAGGAAGTGCCAATAGCTGAACAAAAAATTCTGGACAACGTTAGCATCTATTTTTGGGATTAGCGCTGGTGATAAATCGCGATATCGTTGTGTTTAAAATTTAAAAATCACGTTTATTGTTTGGATAATCAAATAATTTAGAGGGGGGCCTCTAGATATTTGTTGTTATAACGGCAACAGAAAAACATGTGATATCTCTGTAAAAAAAAATAATTGTCTAACTATCACGGTTCATAAGATAGCCTGATGAAAGACGGATAAACGGACAGATAGACGCAGACAGCGGATTCTCAGTTTTTACCCTTCGGGTACGGAACCCTAAAAATATATATTTTTATAACCCACAATTCAAGCACTAAATTTCTTTTTTATTTCTAGGACAAAATCCCACAAATATTGAAGGTAAATGCGAAAGTTGTTTAAAAGTGGTATATAAACTAGATATTATGTGTTTTAATCATATAAAAACTACTGAACTGATTGCGATGAAACTTTGCTGCTAGTAGTTCTATAAACAACATACCTTGTACTACCACCTGTCTTTGGTTTTTAGAAGTCAGTTTGAGTTATATTATTATAACTGATTCACGAGCGGTTAAGCAACACGTACTACGAAAACCTCCATTTTTCGTACCTACGAAACTACAATTCTTGTAGCACAGCCATGTAGGTACTTAACTAAGTCTACGAAACACTACTCAAATAGTTTCAAAATGTGCTGTGCTACGAAAAACTAACGACAATAAGACTAAAACTTAAATAATAAATTTAAGTTATAAGTTCGTGTAAGTTAAAAAGTAATAGATACTAATAGTTCTGCATAGAGCCTTTCTCTCTTTTTGGCGCTAATAGCCTAATATAAAGTCGGATTAGAGCATAGTAGCCTTATTAATAAACGTGGAGTAAGGTCGGAATAATTTAACCACCTTTTGTTTCTGTCTGTCAATTTTGAAAGTTCTTGTCACGGAAAAGACAATACATGTTGAAATTAAAGACATTTTTCGGTTTGAATCGCGTGGTTTTTATTACTTTTAGCATTGTTACAACACTCAACGTTTCGAGACCTTTCCAGGTCTCTTCTTCAGGATACACGACTTTCAATTTTTCATTGAAAAATGTCTTTAATTTAAATACAACATCGCGAAAACAGAAGAAGAATCTACAATACATGTTCTCACTACTCCGACCTTACTCCACGTGTTAATAAGGCTATTAGTGCCAAAATGTTGAACTTCCCAAAATGTCGAATTCCCAATGGATTTATCACTTTTTGTTTGGATACAAACCTAACCTACCTACCTATCTATGACTGTCAACTTTGTTACAGAAAAATACAACGCATGTTTATACTAACCGACCTCACTCCAGAGAGTTTAAGTTTACGATTATTGCGTTATTATAGCAACTAGCTGCGCCCCGCGGGTTCACCCGCGTAGGTCCCGATCCCGCGGATTTTCCAAAATCCGTTTCTTAGTGGATCTTTACACACCACAAAGAACACACTCTCCAAATTTTATGTCTCTAGGACCAGCGGTTTAGGCTCTGCGTTGATATATAGATCAGTCAGGACATTGAATTTTATATATTTAGCAATATATTCCATAGGTGCCGATACCTAACCTGATTGACGTGATGGATCTCGGGATAAAGGTCGGATGGACATGTAAAAATATGACGGTAAGTACCTATGTATATTATCAATGAAACATTTACTTACATATTTATTCTTAGGGCCGGTGTAAACACGCACTAAAGTCCGCAAACACTTTTTCATCTTGGGTTGTATCGAGACGCGTGAAAAGATGAAAATTTAATGAGGTTAGAGTAAGGCGGCTTGTAAGCAAACAACGTGGATATAGAATGTTACTGGATAGCTATATAATCTACACTACACTAATATTATAAAAATATTTGTATTTGCGTGTGTGCGTGTGTCTGTATGTTTGTAATGAATAAACTCAAAAACTACCAAGCCGATTTTTCACCATTAGTAAGCTACATTCACCCTGAGTAACATAGGCTACTTTTAATCCCGATATTTTCACAGGATCGGGACTTACATACGCGGGTGAAATTTCATATTGAACAAGTAGATTTATAAAGCTTATTTATTTTCGTGTAGTAATGTGGCTCACCAATTGTTTGAGTTTTCAGGTCGCCTAAGGCCTATGTAATAGCTAATAGCTTTTATTCACTTAAAAAATAATACGAAAAAATTGGCACGATCATTCACTAACTATATATAATTGTATGATATCTTAAATTACTTTATATTAGGTACATAACATAACTTAAAATATTTTATGCATGTGTGGGTAAGTAATTGTATCGAAAATACCCATATGTAAATCACTTTCCTGGTTCTTCTTCAATTTTTCATGGCTAAAATATGTCAGGGTAAATCAGCCTTATTAATAAACGTTGACTAAGGTCGGAGTAATTTTTACTACTTTATGTTTCTGTCTGTCAACTTTGAAAGTTCTTGTCCCGGAAAAAGACAAAACATGTTCTCACTACTCCGATCCTACTCCTCGTTTATTAATAAGGCTAAGTTTAAAGCAAGAGGGAGATTTGCTTATGTCATGTTTAAGTGAGAATAAAAAATACAGCAGGCGAATTTTAATTTTGTTAGTAGAATTACTTGTACCTTCTATTTATAAGTAAGTATTAGCTGCGCCCTGCGGTTTCACCCGCGTAAGTCCCGATTCCGCGGGAATATCGGGATCAAAATCCAGCTCTCCAGCTATCTATATTTCAAGTTTCATCGGTTCAGTAGTTTTTGCGTGAAAGAGTAACAAAGTCACATACATACATACAAACTTTCGCGTTTATAAAATTAGTAGGATTCTGTCTGTGGTAGAATCTAACGAGAAATGGTTTCATTTCTCGGGTCATACGCTGATTAAATTAATTTTGCTAAATTTTTGCTGCTTTGTTGTGGAGAGTTTCGTATACGATCTGTGGTTATACCTGGGTATCTATTATCTCAATCACGAATTCCGAATCCCGTAAGAGTTTCCAAATCTAATCCCGTGTCTAAAGTCTAAACAAGTTTCTTTAACCGACGACGGATTAGGATAATCGATTATTGATGGTTTTGTTTTCACTTTATAATTTGTACCACTAACTAACTAATTACCTTTAACTAACTTATCTTAACTTACAAACTTAAACTTAAAAAAAATTATTTAACTTTTTTATACTTAAAGATTTACGACAAAATTATATTTTAAAAAGGTTCTCTTTTGAAGCTACTCTAATAATATAAGTATTTATATTACTAGCTGTTTTTCGCAGTTTTAACCGCGTAAGTCTCGATCCCATGGGAATATCGGGATCTAAGTAAATCTAATCTAAGCCTATGTTACTCCTCGATAAATGTAGCTGTCTATTGGAGAAAGAAGTTTTTAAATCGGTCTAATAGTTTCGGAGCCTATTCGTTATAAACAGACAAATCTTTGTAATAATAAATAGTATATCACATCCTATAGCCCATGTTGTTTTCATCCGTAGAATTCTCAATAGTTCTTTCCGATCCGGTGGTTGTCCCCGGTTGCATTTTATAGTGCAGACATAGTGCAGACAGGGATAATCGCCAGCTTGGTGTCCACTTCATAGTTTGCGAATTGCGAGTAAAATTGTTTTTGACAAAGGCCTCTACGTGTCGGTTTCGGCTCCACGCACGCCTTTTAAAAAAGTCCGGGGCTCTATAGCCCCGTGATACTGGACGTATAACAGACAATAGTAATAGGTAAACTACAATAATATTGATAAAATGTCTACACACCTATTATGTTGGTACGTTGGTTGTTGAGGAGCTCATTGGCATTGCTGCACCTGCCGATCTTAAACGATCGTGCGGGTTAAGCAACTCTTGGCGCGGTCATTACTTGGATGGGTGACCGATTATTGTGTGCCAAAAAATCATTTTCTCGAGCTCCTCCGTGTTTCGGAAGGCACGTTAAGCAGTTGGTCCCCGTTGTTATCTCTGATAGCAGTCGTTAGGTCAAGTTAGAGGCCACACCGCTACACGAAAAGAAGAAGAAGAAAGTACGTAAATTTATTAACTTTTTACTGCAAAGTGTTTAATTAGTAATTACAAAGGAAATAATATGATTCCCTACTTAAGTATGTACCAACAAATCATTTCCGAAAATAAAACACCACGTGACTTATTATAGTCTTTTTGATTTCCTTAATTTGTTTTCCAGGATCCGAGAGTCATAAAAACATGAGAGGCGAGTCGTCTTTGATTCATCATAATGAGTAATGAAATATTCTACATATCTCCGTAATGATAAACTTTAATTTTGTACACACAGAACGCCAGCAGCGCTATCCAGTAAAGAGGTCTTTAAACTTTTTATTCTCTTGGACCCACATGCGAAATATTCCATTAGGTACAGCAGATATTCTAGTATTACCTTGAAGGTCTTTTAAACTAATTTGGACATCGACTTAGATATAGACTAGTTACATATAAGTAACGACGTTTTAATTTATTGAGCCTTAGACTAAGTTCTGAGGCTCAATAAATTAAAACGTCGTTCACGACAGAAATAGAATCTAAACTTTGATCTATTCCAACCTAATACCAAAAAAACCCGGCCAAGTGCGAAACTCGCGCACGAAGGGTCCCGTACCACTATCACAATTGGGTACGGAACCCTAAAATGGTTTACAACAACTTTGATTCAAAGAAAATCTGAAACTTATAAAAAACTCTTTGGACAGTGAAGGCAGACTAGTATATTTGACAGATAGGGCAGCCATTTTGAATTCCATGACCAACTCGATTTGACTTGACCAATCAGAAGCGACCTCATATCGTACTAGAATTCTCTTGTAGTTTTTGAAACACGTTTGTTGTATGGGAGCCCCTTTTAAATAATTGTTTTGTTTTGTTTTTAGTATTTGTTGTTGTAGCGGCAACCGAAATACATCTTCTGTGAAAATTTCAACCTTCTAGCTATTACGGTTCATGAGATACAGTTTTCAGCCTGGTGACAGACGGACAGACGGACGGACGGACAGACGGACGGACGGACGGACGGACGGACGGACGGACGGACGGACGGACGGACGGACGGACGGACGGACGGACGGACGGACGGACGGACGGACGGACGGACGGACGGACGGACGGACGGACGGACGGACGGACGGACGGACGGACGGACGGACGGACGGATGGACGGACAGACAGCGAAGTCTCAGTAATAGGGTCTGCTGGGCAAAGATCTCCCTAACATCCTTCCAAGCAGTCCGGTCCTGGGCCTGGTTTAGCCAATCTCCGCCAAATACATCAAGATCGTCACGCCAGGCACCCATTGCGTGACGGACGATCCTAGCCCATCGGTCGGGATGCATTCGACTGACTTGACCAGTCCAATCCCACTTAATATTGTCATTTTTTTTACCTACATCAATATTTACCTACCTTATACTATCTTTTGTAACTACTTTGGCACATAACCAGCATAACCACATACTCCACATGCTGCATATGCAGCGAGTATTCGCCCGAACCGCTACAAAAATAGTATTCTGTGTGTGGCTTTTTAAAAAGCGCCCTTCTGTATATTTTATATCTTGTTTGGCGAAGTGAGTTGGTGTCCCTAGGGAGGAATCAGCTACATAGGAGGGAGGTCTCGGCATAATATAGGAGGCACGTGGTCTCAGTCCCCTACATAATATATGCATTATCTTACCGGCACAAATTGGTGTAACGTGAGACAAACTTCGTTCGACTCATATTTTTATGATCCTTTAAGTGCGCCGAGTTGGCTAACTCGATGTCAACTCCACGGTAAAATATTAAGATTTTAATAAATAATTTAAGTAATTATTTTGTTTTGTATTTTACAATTTAAAGTAAAATATGTACTACCTACTACTTATTTGTTTAATTGTGAGGTATTTTATGTACAATTCAATACAATGACCACTATTCCACCACTATTCTATGAGAGTTTGTTGTTAGTTTCCCTCTTTCACGCAGGACATCGTATCGGTTCAGTAGAACCGATCAAGTTAAAACTACCACGAGTTAACTGAAATACGAAATAACATAAAGGCAACTTTTTTAATCCCGATATTGCCACTGGAAAAAAACGCAAGTGCATTGGTTTAATACTTCCTTGTGTTATCAAAAAGTGCGTTTAGAAACCACACATCCCAAGTTTAGTTTTCTAGAATTGTTGAAGTGTTGATTCATGCTATTTGAAACCGAAGAGTCGCACAACTTGCTTCTTTGATAAAACATTCAGAACAATTAAGATAGGTAAAAGTAGAAATATCATTATTTCCGGATAAACGGACTTGTTATCCGGATAAATAAATAAATAAATAAATCATTTATTTCAGGCTACTAAGGCCCATAGATACATACCTTATAAACTAACATACATATTTTATAAAAAGAGCAATAACACTACACCATACAGTCTTAGTGCAACCCTGTGGTATTAGTCCGCGGAAGCGACGGAACACCACGCCGTTCGGCCAGAAGTCGAAGAGAGAAAGAGAAGCCTATATCTTAATCGGGGTCCAAAGCTATCTGCTTACCGAATTTGGTTGAAATCGGATCAGCCGTTTCTGAAATTAGCGTAGTCAAAGCCACAGTCAACCAGAAAAAACATAAAAATAGATCCTATTGCGTTAATAGATACATACCCATAAAATTTAGTTACATGTATCTATACTTACCACAAGTAAGTACCTATACCTAGATAGATTTAATTTTTGTTGCAGACTGTAACATTAATTCTAAGCATAGGTATCTGCGTTTAAGGCCCAAGCAAATATAAGAATAAGATGCAATTAACGGCGAGAGACTGATAAACGGATTATTGCGCTCGTCTTTGCCTTGAAGGTAACGTTGTTAATCTTATTTACCTCTGCTAGATAACAAAGTTTCATTGGATTTACTTGTAAATACATAGGGATATTAAAAATAGTGTTTTTTTTTTGCTTAGGCAGCTTCTACTCAATTATTTATCCTGCATAACCTACCGTTTCAAGCTAAACAGTTTATCTCCATCCCAAGGTTGCCTGGAAGAAATCGCTTTTAGCGATAAGGCCGCCCATTTGTGCAATTTTCTACTTAAGCTTTTATGTTTTTATACTTAATGTATGACTGTATTATACCTACTTAATGTTGTGCAAATAAAGCGTTCATCTATCTATCTATCTATCTATCTATATCAATAAGTTAAATAACTTTAGTCTTACGACTTTTCTAAAATCTATTTTTTCTCTATTAACCTCCAGTGTTTAGGTAGGTATTGCAAATACACAGATATACAGAAGTAATAGGTTACTGCATTTGTCATCATCATCATCATCATATCAGCCGTAAGACGTCCACTACTGGACAAAGGTAACCCTTTTTAAACTTACACGATTTCCGTCCATCATTATTATTAGACACGGGTCTAGATCGCGTTATAGAAAATCATTGTTTTGTACCTCGACGTTTCGGCAAACGGGTTATACCGGTCTTGGTCCCGAGAAGACTATTCGGGACCACGGCAAAATGATTTTCTATAACGCGACCTAGACCCGTGTCTAATAATAATAAAAGGTACCCCTAACCCCTAATTGATCTCCGTAAGTTTCGGTTGGGGGCAGTCTGTATCCACCTTAAACCCGCGGCTTTAATCAACCGTCCATCAACAGACGGCCAAGGAACCCCAGACGACTAAATCTATTTATATATTTTATAGCGTCCCCAACTATTACCACTTTGGGTTTAAATGGAGGGGTCCGCTGTACCGACAGACAGACAGACTGTGCCAACAGACGGCCAGACGGTAGACCACGACGGACGACGGGTTGGCGACGGTCGAAAGTATAGACGGCCGTTGGGGCCGAAAAGCTTGAGTGGAGACCGCGTATCGGCAGGTACTAGGTAGGTACTAGGTACAGAGTAGAGCGTCCACTGACGAAACGAGTAATTAAGAATAATAGGAGTCCCCATATAAGATATAGTAAAATAGTGTAGGTTTCTGAGTTGTATGAACACAAGATAAGACTTGTAAGGCGCCACATACGAGTGGACCTCTAGTAAGACCCCATACGAGTGCATGGCAGGTCTTTAATTACCGACTGTATATATGTACGGAACCATCGGTTCGATTTGACTGGTTGTTAAGTATGTTAAATTTTCCTAAAGTCGTAGTTCTAAAATGGTTCGCATGGACGTGTAGAAAGCCGTCGTCGATTGTGTAAAGGTGCTTGCACATTTACTATATTCCATTTTGTTTAATCGAACGGTAGGTAGGTACTTTTTGATGGTCAATAATCGATCGTTCGTAACTTAATATAATACCTAGAAGAACAGACACATAATTTTGTAATAAAAACTGATATTTTTACTTAAATTATCTATCTTATATCTAGAAAATGCTATGTCCTGAGTGACTGACTGATTGGTCTATCAACGCGTAGCCTAAACCGCTGGTAATAAAGAGCTGAAATTTAGAGAGCATCCGATAAGAAAGGAGTTTTCGAAAGTCCTACGGTATAGGGACTTACGCAGGTGAAACCACGGGACACAGCCATCTATTATCTATTATAATTATTATTTTAGAAATATCGATCGTACTTAAACGCGTGTTTTAATTATCTGGTGTTCACATCACATGCACTCACAAAAGAACCGATAAAGTGTTCCGAATATTTCATTATCGTTTCATTCATCTCACTTCCAACTTCATAGCCATTCTGGGCAAGGGACATATTAATTGGAAAAACCGGGGGACATTTTTGGACATTATGAAGGTCACAATTAGGACGTTTCCGAGTAATCGCGACGCGTAGCGATAATATTCGAGTAAATAGGTGTAGTTTATCGACGAGTATACCTACTCTTCTTCTTTTCGTATAGTTATGTGGCTCATCTAGCGTTAGAGTTTTCAGGTCGTCTTATGACCTCTAACTTGACTTAACGACTGCTATCAGAGATAATACCGGGACCACCTGCTTAACGCGCCGTCTGAAGCACGGAGGAGCTCGAGAAAGCTTGATTTTTAACCACACAAATTATCAGTCACCCATCAAAGTAATGACTTACTTTTACTAAGTGGCTTACCGAGTACTCGTTTTATTTTAATTTATACCTCCCTAGTTTACAATATCGATCAAGTTCCAACAATGTACTTATGTATTATTTTATTATTTTATTTTATTTTATATATTAATTATGTATTCTGTGCCAATAGTCAAAGTTATAATAAATGTGTAGACAGTAGACACCTTTACCGGTTACAGTTTACGATGTCACGCTGGTTCGTCGATTCACGCATAAATCATAAGTTTATCGCTTTTGTAAAATTCGATTTTCACATTTGGCACGAAGATTGTATAATACTGTAAAATAGGTGAATTTTAATTATGTAAAATCATGCACCTGAAACCGAAAACCAAGTTGATTTTACAAATATAGGCTGGGTTTCATTCATATTATATTTATAAGCTTTACCTACTCTTAACCATAAATTTAGTAACCTTTCCCTCTTCTTCCTAAATTTATACACTGTTCTATAAGGAAATTAAGCTTAAAAAACCGGCGAAGTGCGAGCTGGACTAGCGCACGAAGGGTTCCGTGCCACTATCACAATTGGTACGGAACCCTAAAATGAACACTGGACCAACCAATCTGTGAACGCAACGCATACGTTAAAATTCATTTTACTACAACTACTTACGCAAGTCTGTCACTCCATCACTAGATGGCGTTAGTGGTAAAAATACATCGCGGTATCGTTGCGTTTTTATTTCCCTAAATTTCATTTGTTGTATGGGAGCCCCTCTTAAATATTTGTTTTATTTTGTTTTTAGTTTAACGAGTATTTGTTGTTATAGCGGCTACAGAAATAAAATTCATCTTCTGTGAAAATTACAACTGTCTAGCTATTACGGTTCATGAGATACATCCTGGTGACAGACGGACAGACAGACAGCGAAGTCTCAGGGTCCCGTTTTTACCCTTTGGGTACGGAACCCTAAAAACGATTGTGCTAATGAGAGCCTATATTTTTGATGCCATTGATTATGTATCTAGGGCATCTAGACTCTAAGCTTTTAGCCATGAAACTCTATATTATAGAATGTAATCTAGCAACTAAAGGCTTATTTACACTCCATGTCGGCAGCGGTTATTGAATCCGGTAAAAATATAAAGATTTTCTAGCTAGCTAGCTAGCTCTGCTAGCTGGCGGTAGGTAAGGCGTATGCGGATATACAGACCAATCCAATATCCGGAATTTTGGATTGTCCGGATATCCGGCTATAATTAATGTGTCGGTTCCACGCTACAAAGCTACATTGCTTTTCAATATATTATTCAAATCATTTATGAAAAACGCAGATAAAAATAATATGCGGTTTCGATATCCGGGTAAAAAGTTATCTACACTTCTACACTAATATTATAAAGAGGAAAGATTTGTATTTTTGTGTGTGTGTATGTTTGTAATGAATAAACTCAAAAACTACTGGACCGATTTAACAACATATTTTAGCATTAGAAAGCTACATTCACCCTGACTGAGTCACATAGGCTTTTGATCCAGATATTTCCACGGGATAGCTGATATAGGAAAAAATATCAAGATGTCTCCCGCCACCTATGCTGAGGCCCATTATATGGATTTAAGACGTCCATTAATAACGTTTGTCACCGTCTGTTAACTTCGAAACTTTATGTCACAGTAAAATACACACGATGGACAAACGTTACTTAAAGTTAGTCTTCGTTTATAAGTAACGGGGTAGATAGATAGTACGGTTGCTGGTTCACAACGCGGAAGCAAAGGTAGGTACCTACTAATGACCTAATACCTTAGTGCCCTTTGCACACTTGATCACATCAACACGACTTTACGTATAGGTATAATTAGACTATTAAAATGTGGCTAAGTATATAATAGTTTGTACCTACATATTATTCACTTTATCTATATATCTTTGCACAGTGATAAAACCGACTCGCAATCGTCTGAAGCCTGACTGTAGCGATAATTGCTTAGTCATTTAGAGGAAACAAAACGTGATAGTCGCGTCAACGAATTTACCAATTAATTTTTGACAAGTTTTACATAAATTAAGATAAACAATGAAATGTCAGTCGTTATGTTGTTCTTTTGAAAAAGACTTCGATGTTAATGAGTGAGTTTCATTAGCTTTTATTCATTTACTGACATATTTATTTATATTAATTCTTTCATTTACATACAATACTTAGTATAAAACTTCAAATTATCTAACTACTTTTCTTCGGTATAGGGGCTCTATTTTTGAATCCCTTGTGCCATTTCGAGCGTTTTGCATTAGCTTGATTTCTATTGATTTTCGTTCGATGTCGGTATTTTTTCTAAGCAAATCGCACGAACGTAACGAGAGCGATTCAAAGTAAGGCTCAAAAATCATAAAAATAAAGATATTATAGATCAAATAATATGTTTCTACCATAAATCGTATACTTGCCAAGGCCATGCCCCTACGTTTTGTATTTTTTTCATTCACTAATTAGATTAGAAATTAAATTTAGAAAAAATGTTAAATGAAAAAAGTCAAAACGAAGGGGCATGGTCATGGCTGATATAAGTTTTATAGCATAAACATATTTTTTCTAATGTCTTTATACAGGGAGGAAAAAGTCGACTATGTTTGTAAAGTTTGCATGGAAAAAGAGTAGGTACCTATCCTTTCTCCTTAAGTAATTAAAATGTTATAGCTGACCGACTGACACACATAGGTAGGTATTTATGTAGGTATACGGTACCTTCTTGCTTAATTGTTTACAATTACTTTTTATTTATTAAGTAGATATAAATAAGAAGCTACAATAATATACTCCCTTACTAAATTATAAACGTTGATTAACAACTCCACTAGCTATGTATCGTTTGTCTTTTACTGTGACATGAAGTTCCAAAGTTGACAGACAGAAACAAACGTGACATACCTAACTTACTTAGTCATCTGTTAATCATCGTTTATAAGTAAGGAGATAAACTTATATATAAGTGTCCACGAAGTGTAGTAGGTAAGTACACCTATCTTTATGTTATTAGGAAAATGTCTTATGGGTACATTAGGTATGTACTAAGTGTAAGTATTATATGTAAATTGAACATCACCACACACATCAAACACTACTACCTACTCAATATTTTTCAATAATTATAGCGTAAGTAACAAGTAAGAACACAGTGTTCTTAGATGTTTTTAGTGAAACAACATATAATCAGCAGAAATAGTTAAAATGTATTAAAATATTGATCAGACGCTATAATACTGAACACTCACGCATAAGTCACCTATCAAACATAAAAACTAAACACTCACCCATAAAATAACCATAAAATAGTTTTTTTTTTTAATCTAAGCTTATGCTTAGATTTAAAAAAAAAACTATTTTACAAAAAATATTTTTGTTTTAATCTAAGCCCATAAGTCACCTATCAAACATAAAAACTATATCAACACCGCTTCATCCGTTTGGGGGCTACGATTCTACAGGCACGATTCCCTCTTTTTCCGTCAAGGGTTAAAACACGACTAGTTTAACCCTAGACTTTAGGCAGGATTTTCCAGCGGCTGGAAATGTACCCAAGGGTATTTATTTTAACCCAACAGGTAGGTAAGTACCTTACCTAGATAGATAAATCACCGTCATTTACGTCATCACCCACCATTACGAATGTTTAAATAAAACGTATAATTGTCTATTTAGTGGAGTTTGTTTGTTTACCCACGTTATTCATTTTAAGCATGTTTAATCGCCGGATCGTTGGCGTTAGCGTAAAGCGGGAAAGCCGTAAAAGTTTATCACCTACCTACGTACTATATTATGTATTTACAAGGGAAAAACTGTGTAATTCTGCTTATCGTAATATCCGTAATACGATCATTTCATATTCATTCAACATTCGTTCATGTACCTACAGCAATAATCCTAAAAGAATGTCGATGTATAATACAAACATGTCACTTTGGGAGTTTAACCAATTTTCTGTTTTGTATTTCGGTCTCTTAAACCTAAACCTAACTCAAACCTCCTACCAGCTATTATAAAATGAGTTTTAAGGCCAGACCTGGTTTAAACCATGTTTTAGGCATAGTAAATCATGGTTTAAACCAGGTCTAGCACTTAAAACTCATTTTGTGATAGCATGGCTAGGTATAGATTTACATCCGTATTCATAAACGACACAAACGACACGGTGCGGCCGGCGTAGCTTAATATTTTTGTCTTGCTCATGTTGAGTGATAACTGTTTTTATTACGTACTAGCTGACCCGACAGAAGTTGTCCTGTCTTTTAGTATAAAAAAATAAAATTCATTAAATAGGTTTAGCATTTTTTCTTTCATAAGAACCTTCTCCTGACAATAGCAAGCACAACAAAAAAAGAATTATCGAAATCGGTCCAGCCGTTCACGCGTGATGTCATGACAACGGAACGGGTTTCATTTTTATATGTATAGACTAGCTGACCCGACAGACGTTGTCCTGTCGGTTAGTATAAAAAAATAAAATTCATCAAAATCGGTTTAGCATTTTTTCTTTCATAAGAACCTTCTCCTGACAATAGCAAACACAACAAAAAAAGAATTATCGAAATCGGTCCAGCCGTTCACGCGTGATGTCGTGACAACGGAAAACGTTTCATTTTTATATATAAGAAGAAGATAATTAGTTAGTAAGTGCTAAGATACTTTATTACTTTTAGACACGAAGCCTAATTTAAGCTCAAATTGTCCGATATCTTTAATTCAATGAATCACCGATGTCTACGATACAGGCACTTAGCCTAGTGTAGATGTCATAGTTAAGCATCTTTGTAACTGTGGACTATTTAATAAAGTTATTTTATGTTTGTTTATGTTTATGTTTTATAATGCCAAACGATAATGCTGATGAACGTCAGCGAAAATATGACAAAAGCTAGTACTTATAGAGCCACGTATAGAGTTGTTAGTGAATAAGGCTGTTAGAATATTAAGCCAATATCTTTCTAAATGTATGCAAATTCCAATGTTATCCCGGAGATGGCCAAGTAGCGATATCTATCTATAAATCCCCTTTTAGGTGCAAAGAAGAAAATTCTAAATGGTAAAAATTCCCACGTAGTCAGGCTCATCGCAAGTAAAACTCGAAGGCAAACACTACTATTAATTCTATTGTATTATTGTCTCGATATATATTTTCCGAATTGTCCACTTTAATCTTTGGCAAGCAACCAAGCAACTGTCAAGGTCTTTTCGTATCGAAAAATACAGACATAATAAACAAACCGAGAAGACAAGTAATATTTCTATTTCCTTTTAAGATTAAGTATTATTTTTGCAGAGGCAGTCACACTATGCCTCTGGTCAAAGTGTCTGAAGGTATCTTACAAGGCACTGTCTGTGAAGGCATAAATAAGTACGTGGCCTTCAAAGGAATACCTTACGCGAAGCCACCGGTTGGAAACTTAAGATTCAGGGTGAGTACCAAATGAAGACATACCGATAGAGGTTGTTACTTAAACATTTTTTTTATTTCCGCCGTATGCATACGAAAGTGGATGCCTATTTGGACACATTAAAATTCAACGTAAGCCGCGAGCACAAGTGGTATTTGATTGTATGAGAGCATATATTCATAACTCACTGTACCCTGAACGGTTTCGCAAGAAAAAAGGCGGTTAGGTGACGTATTTGAGTAATTAATTAATAAGATGTCAATCGTAATGTGTTGATGTTAATCTTTATTTGATTTCCAGGCACCGGAGTCTCCTGAAGCATGGGACGGTATTCGGGACGCGTCAGAACATGGCCCCGTATGTCCACAGTTCAACGAGCGGTTGGACCGAATGGAGCCCGGCAGCGAAGACTGCCTCTACCTCAACGTATACACCAAGACCCTCAATGGTGCTCCACTCCGCCCGGTCATGGTCTGGATTCACGGAGGAGCATTCTACACCGGCTCCGGAAATTCCGACTACTACGGTCCAGACTTCTTCATAGCCCACGACGTAATTCTAGTAACGATCAATTACAGGCTCGAGGTTCTTGGCTTCCTCTGCCTTGATATCGAAGAAGCTCCAGGAAATGCCGGTCTCAAAGACCAAGTGTTAGCCCTCAAGTGGGTCAAAACTAATATAGCAGCTTTTGGAGGAGATCCCGGTAATATCACGATATTCGGGTGCAGTGCGGGCGCTGCTGCAACTTCTTACCATATAGTTTCGAAAATGAGTGAGGGTTTATTCAACAAAGCTATATGCCAAAGTGGTGTGTGTCTCAACGAATGGGGCTATAATATTTACGCACGCGAGAGAGCATTCCAACTTGGTAAATTGCTCGGGAAAGAGACAGATGACGCAAACGAACTCCTTGAATTTTTAAGAAACACGCCAGCTTCTTCTCTAGTCAATATCAAATTACCTTCTTTAGATAATAAACACAAAGACATTACGGACGGCATATTGTTCGGGCCAGTTATTGAGAAAGCCGAGCTGAATATTGAAAAGTTTATAACCGAACCACCGCCTAGTTTGCTCGAAACTAGTAAAGTAACGAAAATACCTGTTATCTTCGGCTACACTTCGGCTGAAGGCATAGAAATTGCGAGAAACCTCGAATATTTACTGAGCTTTATGTCAACCGTGGGTGCCGTCGTGCCAAGAGAATTGAAATTAAAATGGCCTTCGGAAAATATAGAAAGTGCCGATAAGGCCATAAGACATTACTACTTCGGTGACAGGGACATTACCATGGAACTATTGCCGGAGGTGGTAAAACTAGAATCGGATAAACTGTTTATTTATAATATTGTGCGTTTTGCACGTTGGTATTCAAACCAAACAGCGGCACCAGTCTATTTGTACAAATTTAACGTAGAAATAGACAGAGTTTACTATAAGAAACATTATAAAATGGAGCATATCGAGGGAGTGTGCCATGCGGATGACTTACCGTATCAATTTCATATTACCAATCTCGACATTCCACTTACAGAATCATCGAAAAATGTGATGGAATATTTTACAAAACTGTGGTGCAATTTCGCAAAAACAGGGTAAGGCCAAATAATACTAGTAAAGAGTTGTAGCATTAAATCCTTTACTTCCACATAACAAAATAAGCTTTGTTTCTGCCCTAGTAGATATGAGAAAAACGACCCTACGCTGTAACCTCAGGCTGTAACTATTTTACATATTTTTCCTACACTCGATGGCTTGTGACGCGTGGGAACGGGATCACATAGGTTCAAATCCTGACAGGATTTTGTCAAGTTTTTATATCAAAATGAATTTAGAATCCCAATTTAACTCTGTTTACTTTTATACCTATTTATACCTACCGTAAAACGAGGCTAATCGGGATGTTTTGCGATATTAGGAATGATCAAGAAATTCGAACATAAAAATTCGCGAAAGTTGCTGGGTGTAGAGCACAGACAGCCGATCATTCAGTAATTCTATTGGGGAGGAAAAAATACAATATAAAGGTATAAAAAGTATAGTTTGAAAAATGAAATATTTTAAAGGAAAAATACATCTACAAAAACGTTATTTTTTTCCTTTAAAATATTTCTATTAACGCCCAGTGCAGGCTTAAGTAAGCACATAAAGTAAAACTAGAATTCCTTGGTTGTAACAAATATCGCAACACATCCCTATCAGCCCCGTTTTACAGTACCAATAACGACCACAAAACTGCAGTACATACCAGCATAAAAATAAGAAATGCATTCATTATAATTTAGCTAATTAATTGGTATTGGATAACAAACATCGTTCACTATTACAGGAACCCGACGTCCATAAACGACGCGGAACAATGGACACCATTTACTGACCACGACAGACAATGTTATATCATCGGAAACAAAGGGTCCACGTGTGAACGAAATGTCGACGGCAGCGCTATCGAGTTCTGGGACGAGATTTACAATAAAAATAATAACGGGATCTCTTTGGAATAATTCGTTTATATTCCAGATGAAAAATCAGAATTTAGAATATGGTAGGTTACTGCTTTTGAAATAGCGCTTATAAAATGTTAGTACCTAGCGCGGCGGGACTCGAACCCGCGACTACTAGTAATCCGAACCAGCACAATGAATTGCCTCCTCGTGTTCTTGCGAATAAGGCCTCGTAGCTTTCTGAATTTCGGCTTGGCGGGAGGCTAACGCGTAACGGAGCGGCGAGCGCTAAATTGGATTACCTACTAGTAGTCGCGGGTTCGAGTCCCGCCGGGTACTGAAATTTTTTAAAACATGTTTTGCAAAAGCAGTATTTTTAAGTGTGGTCAACACTTAAGAAATAATGTTTGTTATGGTAGGTATTTATAATTAACTAGAAGCACTCCACGGTTCCCCCGCGCAAGTTCCGATCACGTGGAAATATCGGGTTAATAATGTGTTTATACCGATCTTCAGCTATCTGCATACGAAGTTTCATCGCAATCGGTTTCGTAGTTTTTGCGTAAAGTAACAAACATACACACAAACTAGTAAAATTATAGTAAGATGTTCCAGTCACTACAGCGTAATTTTCAAGGATAGGTACTACGTATTAGTTTTCAGTTGTTAAGAATACCTACGATTAAATAGAACTGTATTGACATTCGACAAATGAACTACATATAATTCCGATATTCCCACGGGATCCGGACTTACGCAAGTAAAACTGAGGGGCGCAGCTAGTAATATAAAGGTATCTGCGTACTAGGGTATAGAACCGGGAAATCCCGATACCGAAAATCCCGGGATTTCCCGGTTCTTACCGAGAAATTCCCGGAATAAAAATCTGAGAACCGGGATTTTCGGGACTTTCGAGAAAAATATATTTCGTGTGATGGAAAGCAAAAAGAATGTATTTTTTAACTATTTTTTTTTTTACACTTAATTTATATTTTCTAACTTGTTTTTATATTTTAGTACTAATTGAATTACTTCATTTAAATGATTGGTCTGATTTTAACTAGATTTTATGCCAGATACTGCTAAATGATGAGAGACTACGCAATTATGTGATTTTAGAATTTGATTTTGTCTAGCTAATGATAATAGAGACTTAATATTTTTTAAATTATAATTTGTGATTAAATTATTGATTTATGACGTAAAAAACCGGCCAAGTACGAGTTGGACTCGCGCACAAAGGGTTCCGTAACATTATCACAATTGGGTACGGAACTCTAAAATGAACACTGGACCTATTGAAATTCGTGAACGTAATGTTATTAATTTCTACGACTGGCGCGAGTATATTACTAGATGGCGCTAGTGGTAAAAATAAATAGCACTAATGGTGTTGTTGATATAGCGCCAACGGAAAAACATCATGTATAAAAACTTTAACTGTCTAGCTATCACGGTTCATGAGATACAGCCTGGTGACAGACAGGCGGACAGTGGAGTCTTAGCAAAAGAGTCCCGTGTTTACCCTTGGGATACGGAAACCTATAAAAGGTTATTTATTTCAATAAAAAAAAATGAAGCGAAATAATAAATATAGCATCGTACAGATGTTACAAAGCAAATCTTAAAGCATCTTACAGAGGTTTACACAAAATCCCGGGAAATCCCGGTTCTTTCTTAGGCTGGTACCGAAAATCCCGGTTCTCGATACCCTACTGCATACGTAACGTTTCCCGGACGGGACGTGTCAATTTCTAAATACAAAAATCCCATCCGGGCGACGATGGAGGGGATGACACGGGATTTTTGTCAACCTCTGTGGTGTGTCTGGCGAACTCCCGGCTGCGATGTAGACGGATGCGAGTTCGATTCCTGTCGGCAACAAGTATTTATGCTGGCCATAAATGTTTGTTTCTGGTTATGATTTTTATAATATGTAAGTATTTACTACCAAAGTATTATTTTAGATGTAGTATGTCTGTTGTGTAGTACCCAAAGTACAAGCCTTGGGACTAAATGGCGCAGTATGCAACTTAATGCAGTACTTATACAGTACTTACTGCTCAGCAGGATATGTAACGTTTGTCTTTTACTGTCACATGAAGTTTCAAAGTTAACAGACAGAGACAAACGGTACATAAACTTAGTTATGGAATAGATATAGAATAGAACATAAGTTCTACAAAATGTAATTCAAAGTTTTTAGGTTCTAGTTGTTCAGTGTTTAAAATGTAATCATTTTAAAGAAACATTTTACAACTCGTTAATTCATAAATCATAATTTAAGTTAATTAAACGAAAACGTTAGAATTCAATGACCCGATATATACTTCAAGTTCTTCTGCAGAGCGTGCTCGTTTACATGCCGTTGCTCGATGGGAATCGGGTCTTTGGTTACAGGCGCTACCATCCCGTAATATTGGTAATCTTTTAGAAATTCGCAAAATTTCTAGTGTATCTTTGCCAGCTTTCTTGTCTTCCATATACAGTACTTCTAGCTTAGTACACACAATTTTAGAACCTATAAGTCCAAATTGCCAGTTAAACTATTTAAATGAAGCAACAGAAAGCTGGAAAAGAGTCTGCCCAACGGAGTCGTTACCAAAAGTCCCTTCGTCTCAGAGGCAATGGGACGAGCCGCTCTGCACGTTAGAATTCAATGACCTGATATATACTTCAAGTTCTTCTGCAGAGCGTGCTCGTTTACATGCCGTTGCTCGATGGGAATCGGGTCTTTGGTTACAGGCGCTACCATCCCGTAATATTGGTAATCTTTTAGACAATAACACATTTCGGTTGGCCGCATCTCTTCGTGTAGGTGCTTTCTGTACAGCTCCTCACCGGTGTGATTGCGGAGAGCCTGTAGACCGGCTCGGTCACCACGGATTATCCTGCCCAAAGAGTGCGGGCAGGATACCACGGCACTCCAGCCTGAACGATGTCATCCGTCGGGCCTTCGGCAGTGCCGGCGTCCCGTCAACTTTAGAACCTAACGGACTTTTACGGGACGACGCACAGTGGGCCGAAACGGGAAATCAGCGGACTTAGGAATCAAAGTTGATAATTCTAATTTTTTTAAATGGCGATCGCTAGAGCTAATTAAAACAATAAAAAATTGTTCTACAAGAATACTTAAATATGAATAATTCTCGAGGAAATCGACTTTGTGTGAAAAAAATGTATGAAACGACATATGTTTTGGTCTCTAGCTTCTAACTTATGGTCGATCCCGCACTTTGGGCAGCAATTTGTTATAGTATAGGTCTTTACCTTTCACCTGTCACCAAGAAGTCCTGCCCCGACCCGCCCTTTCGGAAAATAGAAGCGATTGAAAATGTTGTGTTTTCAAGTTAACCATTTACGATCAAATCTTTACAAATTGTATTTTGTATGTTGTTGAATGTGACTAGTATATCATAAAACAATGATAGGACACCTATTCTACATAAATTTTGATAATAGTACAATTTCGAGTTAAGCTAAATGTTTTTTTAAACCTTACCGCTTCTAAATCGTTCATCTCCGATGGCCTGGCACTACATATATCGCAAGCTGCAGAAGACGTTTCGGATATGATTGAGGTAATCTTACCGTCAATCATAGTAAGTAATAAATTGTGGCCAATCGTTGTCTCTTTGTAAATTGTGGGCATCAGTGTTTCGATCTCCTTCTTTATTCTATTCATCTCTGTTGTTACCACTTCTTTGGTTTCTCTTATATATTTAAAAGATATTGGACGGCAGTAAAATGTAGATGAAAGTCTGTCGTTTTCCCAAATCACGATATTTTCTTCATTGGGCAGCTGAAGAGGCACCAAACTAGCCATAAAAATGCTGGAATCGTCGAATTCTCCTCTTTGTTTATAATTACTCTGCCCTGAAGCTCCATCGAATCCCCATTTGCTAGTAAGCTTCAACTCTGCACGGGAATCTGCTTGAATGTTATTAGCTTCCATTATTCGTGTGATCGTTAAGTTCAAAAGTGCCTGTAATTTAATTTGAGCGCCATCTTCACTTATGCTGATATCTTTTTTGGGCGGATAACAATCTTCTTTTGCTTGTTTTATCGCATAATAGGATGGATAAACTTCGCATCCTTGCTCACTTGCCGAGTCCCTTAAATTTATATACTGCCACTTCGATAGTTTAAGGGACACAAAAAGACCCAAAGCCTTATCGGGAGTGTAGGCTTCTTCTCATTTCTTTCCCTTTAAACTCGCTTCTACTTTAGCTGCATCTTCTGGGTGTTTCATAAGGTGATCTAAAATTTTGCTTACCCGTAATTCTCCACTGTTACGAAAGGCCCTCACTGCAGTAGCACCCGATTCTTCCGACGAAAGCGATTTGTCAAGTGAATGACTTATACGCCTTATCTTTTGCCGTTCACCAAAATCTTCAAACTGCTTTCTGGGTGTGAAGGTCGAAGTAGATGCTCCCGAAGCGCTAGGTTAAACATTTTCTTTCTGAGCATCAACCGGGTCAATTTCTTGAAGAATTTCCTGAATATTTTCACTACATCAACCATTCTATTGAACTCTCCAACCAATCTCGGTGTATTTTTAAAAATCTTTGTAGGGTCCTATTTGCCTTCCGCCACTTCAAAACTATTTTCGATGAATATTTCTGGCAAAACTTAACTAACTGTCCACTTTCTTCTTTATTGATCTCTTTTCCCAATCTCTCCTTTAAAAGTTCAAAAAGTTTTGCAGAATCTGAAAACGAGTCTAATTCAGTTCTCATCAACACAAACAGGTCAATATTGTTCACTAAATTCTCCATTATCACCACGAATATTGAAATGTTTATGGGACAAATGACAAAATCCGAATGACTGTTGCATTTACATTACATCCCTTAAATAGTCGCACCCCCAACAACCTATTTAGCATGCCATATTCATAAAGTACCTATCTAATCCCCTTTTACAACTTATCAGTAAAACCGCAAGGACACTCATTATCACAGGTAGTCTTTGAAGGATGCCGCAATTTCCTAGAAACGTAATAATAAGTGGGTCTTATTATTAAGACTGAAGTACTACGATACAATAGGTAGATAGGCTACCAATTGTTATTTAGTGAAGTACTTACCTATTGTTCCTTCACTAAGTATATCTATACCTGGAAGAGGTTGTTTACCTTGCTACTACATTACTATGTTTTTTTTTAATGTTTAAAAAAACATTTAGCTTAACTCGAAATTGTACGATTTTCAAAAAGTTATGTAGAATAGGTGTACTATCATTGTTTTAGATATACTAGTCACATCCAACAACATACAAAATACAATTTGTAAAGATTTGATCGTAAATGGTTAACTTGAAAACACAACATTTTCAATCGCTTCTATTTTCCGAAAGGGCGGGTCGGGGCAGGACTTCTTGGTGTCAGGTGAAAGGTAAAGACCTATACTATAACAAATTGCTGCCCAAAGTGCGGGATCGACCATAAGTTAGAAGCTAGAGACCAAAACATATGTCGTTTCATACATTTTTTTCACACAAAGTCGATTTCCTAGAGAATTATTCATATTTAAGTATTCTTGTAGAACAATTTTTTATTGTTTTAATTAGCTCTAGCGATCGCCATTTAAAAAAAATAGAATTATCAACTTTGATTCCTAAGTCCGCTGATTTCCCGTTTCAGCCCACTGTGCGACGGCAAGAGACCCGATGGAATGACTCTCGTTCCTTGGAAGATGGGTAGGCCCCTAGTTTGGGATGCCACTTGTGTGGATACGCTGGCTCCTTCCCATCTTCCAGTGACCACGGTGCGGGCAGGAGCTGCCGCTGATAAAGCTGAAAACCTTAAACGGCACAAATATAGTAATCTAGATAGGGGTTACATGTTTGTGCCGTTTGGGGTGGAGACTTTAGGTCCGTGGGGGCCGGCCGCTCTGGAGCTGTACAGAGAGCTAGCTAAACGTTTGGTGGAGGCATCGGGTGACCGGAATGCTGGCTTGTATTTTGCCCAGAAAATAAGTATTTGTATACAACGGGGCAATGCAGCCAGTATTCTGGGCACTTTTCCCTCCACCAAGTTTTTAGCTGATTTAGATTTAGTTTAGTTTTTAGTTTAGTTTTATTTTAATCAGTTTTAGTTTTAATTTAGTTTTTAATTTTAACTGTGTTTTGTTAGTGTAAGTTTTATGATAATAAAGAAAGTTTAACGAAAACACAATGTCCAAAATGTAATATTATGATTTTATTTAATTAATAACGTACACATATTCTTACAATTAAACTATCATAGATAGAAATAGACACTGCAAAACTGTCCTCTTTGTTTAAAAACTGAAAATTACCAACTTTGGTGCTTCACCAATCACACTTACGAGGTCGTTACACGATCCGATTTATAAGCTTCCTTCCACATCTGCAGGACACCTCAAAATAAATGAATGGAGGTGCTACTACAACTACGTCCAAATGGCCTCACTACGTAGGATGCCGAAGATCGTGCGAAGTGGAGACGTAAGAGTAGGAAAGTGGACCCCGGGCTCTCGAGAGAGATGCAACCGGGAACATCGCTCGGATGATGATGACTACTAATTCTACTGCTACTACTTTAACTGTGTGTTTCCGCAACTAGCCCTATAACTGGGCCTTTTTGCGCGACTTTAAGCCGTAGGTTTCCTCACGATGTTTTCCTTAATGGAGGTACACATCGACATTTGTCTTTCGATGAGTACTGTAGATGTGAACGAAGGAAGGCTTCAAATCGGATTATGTAAATGACCACTTTATGAAGGTCGATGTCGTGGCGATCTGCTTTTCTAAAATCGTTTTTTCTTTAATGAAAGAAGGCTTTCCAAAATTCTGCACCCGACAGGACTTGAACCTGCAATCTTTACAGTTTAGTTTGTTATTGAGCAGTTAAAATTTTCACAGATGATGTATATTTCTGTAGCCGCTATAACAACAAAAACTAAGAAAATAATAAAACAAGTATGTAACGGGGGCTCCCATACAACAGACGTGTTTTTTTGTGATAATGGTACGGAACCTTTCGTGCGCGAGTCCGACTCGCACTTGGCCAGTTTTTATTTTAAAATTAATTGTAATAATGACTCTTAAGTCTATCTACGGTTTTGTCCATACAAAGTTTACAAACGTAGTCGACTGTTTCCTCTCTGGATAAAGATATTAGAAAAAAAGTGTTTATGTCATGAATGAGTCCTATATCAGCCATGACCAATATGACCATGACTTTTTAATTTACTAATTTTTTTGAATTTTATTTTTATTCTAATTCTAATCAGAATTAGATATAAAAAAAACGTAGGGGCATAGTCATGGCAGATGTAGGTTTATGGCATAAAAATATTTGCTCTAATGTCTTTATCCAGGGAGAAAACAGTCGACTACGTTTGTATGGAGAAAGAGTAGGTAGACTGTCCTGTTAATAAATACGATAGCCACTCCACCAATCCCGCACAGTGAAACCATTTCTTAAACCAAAACGAAAAACTTTCATAATGACATACATACTTAGTTCACATACAACAGTTTTTGCAGTACTTCATATTATTATAGAAATGCTGGGCGACACGCGGTACCACATACTTATAATAATTTATAAGTACAAGAATGATTTAAGTTTTAGTTATGAAAGCACAACAAGGGCTGTGGGTCTATTATGTAAATCTATACTAATACTAGCTGACCCGGCAAACGTTGTTTTGCCTTATAAATTATAGATAGTAGCCGTTTCTCAGACCTACTGAATACGTATACAAAATATCATAAAAATCGGTCAAGACGTTTCGGAGGAGTACGGTAACTGTGACATGGAAATTTTATATATCTTCTAATATATAAAATTTCCATGTCACAGTGTTAGTTACCGTACTCCTCCAAAACGGCTTGACCGATTTTTATGAGATTTTGTATACGCATTCAGTAGGTCTGAGAATCGGCTACTATCTATAATTTATAAGGCAAAACAACGTTTGCCGGGTCAGCTAGTATATTATAAAGAGGAAAGATATGTTTGTAACCAATGGGCTCCGAAACTCTAGGATCGATTTCAAAAATTCTTTCACCAATAAAAAGCTACATTATCGAGGAGTAACATAGGCTACTTTTGGTCCCGATATTCCCACGGGATCGGGACTTACGTGGGTGAAACTGCGAGACGCAGCAAGTTTTATAGAAAATTGAAATGGTTCAATGGTAAATAGTGAACGATTTTGTTCCTTCACACATTTTGTGGTAAGTACTTGTGAAATGTTATGAGTTTCGTCCCGCGGTTTTACCCGCGTTAGTCATGATCATGTACGTACAGGGCACTGGAGTAACACATAGGCTACTCCTAAAACGGTTACAGACCTTCAGTTTTAACTGTACAGTCAAACAGTTTTATATAATCATATTTAAATTAGATTGTCAGTTCAACTGTAAGTTCTCAGTTTTGCCAACAAACAGTTAAAATTGAAGTTGTGTAGCCGACTCCAGCCTAATATTTCCACGGAGTCGGGAATTTTGCGAGTAACCATATAAGGCCCAAAGTATTGATATTTATTATAATTTTAATGAATAATCAGTTTTTTTAAATAATTGTGCTAATGACCTTTTCAAATTTAGTAAAACAGA
>OY292397.1:12946357-13148269 GCA_958496205.1 Idaea biselata
CTAGATATAGGTTTGAGATGCATGAAGTTGCAGAAGCCGCTGCGCGTGCACTCTCCCATCTCATACTGTCGGCAGCACGCCTCGCGGAAGTCCGTCACGGGCGACAGCTCTGCGTACACTGGCCGACCTCCGAACCAACGGTTGTTTAGATCATTCACAGCCTTCTCAGCGTCCTCTTCACGGCGAAACTGAAACATTCACAATATTAGCAAGGGTTTCCAAACGTTTTTAGTTTGTAGCACACTTACCTACTGGGAGGCTACCGCGCTAGTTCCGTCGGCATCGGCATCGAATTCATTTGACAGTTGACAGCCGAATTTCGCACCGCGAAAATTGACGCGTCGATTACTCATGCCGATACCGACGCCAAATTGAATGAATGAAAATGCATGGTGTCAAAATTGAAAACCCCGCTGTCAAAGATCTCAAACTACCGCGTCGACATCGAGTTGATGTCAACGGAAATAGCGCGGTAGCCTTGCTGGTATAGTATTGTGTCAGTGTGTACTAGTTAGTCGAAACTGAAAATTTCACAATGTGAAACACGTAATATGTGGCATTGTCCACATATTACACATAATTATGAGATAGGTGCTCCACTGTCCAATTTTAATGTTTTATGGTCAACAAGAAACCCCTAGGGTTTTGATATGCATCTGTCCATCTGTCTGTGGTTTAGCTCAGAGAAGCTTAGTACTAAGAAGCTGTAACTTTGCATGAGTATACAAATTGATTTATTGATTACCATGTGGTAATCAATAAATCAATTTGTATACTCATTTGTAATTTGGTTTAGTTTTAGGAAGATTTGTGAAAGGCTTTTCACTTCATTGTGATTTCCTCTAGTGCTAGACACACTAGAGGGGCAATCAAACTGAAGAGGAAAAACTTAAAACTCATTGTGGAAATAGCCCGCAATTCATACAAATGAAAGCAGCACAAGATAATAATCACCTTAATATAAACATTGCCGACTAGATGGTCCCCAAGGTTGTCACAAACATTCATCTCTTCAATTTCACCATATTTGTCTTCACATTCAACAAACACATCTTCAAAGAAATTGTCGTAATGCTCCTGCATCTCTTCATCTGACACGTTGGCAACAACCACTGTAAGAATTAGACGAGGTTAGTACATAAGTTAACAGTGATGGAACATTGACAGTGTTGATTTTCTAGCCCTTGGCTTAGTTTAGTTTCACTGGACTTTTTCCGCACTTAATCTATGATTAGGCCATGGTATGTGACTTATAATTACCGGTCTAATGATAGATACCTGGCCTTCTGGCCAGGTGACCATTTACCATTGCATGGTTGTAGTACTATGCAACAGTATTTAACAGAATTTAGAACACAACTGCATTGGGGTTTTGTAGACCCTATTTACTAGTACTCTACTGGTGGAATGACGACATTCTAACGGTCGCAGGGAGTCGTTGAATGGAGGTGGCTCATAATCACAATTTGTGGTGTCCTAAGAGCGAGGCCTATGTTCATCAGTGGACGAATAAGGGTTGGGAAGATGATGAAACCTTTGAGGTCCATAATTTTGGTACTACACATGGTACTTTTTAACATCAAAAATTTCTCAAACATAAAACTGTAGTGACTGCAAAAATAATGAATGGAACTGTTTAATTTTCATTTATTCCATGGTTACTAAGATGTAGGTAAAACGTATCAAGGTACTTACAATGGCTCCCGTCTGCAGACTTGGCCGAGTTTTGGGGATTCACATACAAGTTCTGCAAGAGCACAGTTTGTGAAAAGGTCGGCTTGTTGTGGATACGAGAACAACGATCCCCGTGTCGACATGCTCCTATTTTAAAGTAGAACGAGCAATTGACCCTGAAATACAACAAAAATACTAGTTATAATGCAAACTATCAAATGAGTTTCGAGTGAATTGCGAGACAACTGTACCAAAAACATAACCTAACAAATATGCTTAAATTCCGTGAACTTGTTGCGCGGCAGTTTTGTTTGGAAGGATTTTTAACGTTCATAACGATTAATTAAAGGAATTTCCACTTACTTGTCCTTTTCCGTCCCAAATATAGCCGCCAAGTACTCTGCCATGGCAAAAGCAAAATCCTTAGCTCGGTGGCATAAAAAGTCGTAACATAAACGGTGTATTTGAATAAATTGCTTTAGAAATTACTTGTTTGTATCGACTAATTATTAACTCAAGCAGTAAATAAATCACAAAACATTAAATCAGAAGGCAAAAAACGTAGAAAATAGCAGACGCCGCTACCAAAATCTCCGCTTGTAATAGTGATGTGATGGGCGCATCGATATTGCAACTTATTTCGAGTTGTGCGATTCGAGACGATATTCGTTTTTAATATTTTATTCCCAAGTGTTTTGTAGTGAATACAAAACACTTGAGAATATAATATTATTTCATTCCTACAAAAATAAAGATAAAGAGCGGTGTTGGTCTAGTAATAGATACCCCGGCTTGCATTCTGAGAGTCGCGGGTTCGAATCCAGGCCAACCGCGCACCAATGTCTTTTTCTTTAAGAAAAAAGTATGTGCGCTAATAACATCGCACAGTGTTTTTTTGGCCTTCATTTTTGGACCTCCCCTTTTTATGTCCCCTAACGATACTATAAGTTACTTAGAACGTAAGAATCTAATTTTGGTGGATCTAACTTGGATACAAACAGACTCATAAGCTTTTCTATGTAAAAATGAATTTTCATAGAAAAACGTTTTTTTTTAAATCTGCCAACTAATTCTTTGCCTTAAAAATATCAAAGTAGGGCTAAAAAAAAACCTTTCGGTTGGTGGAGTCAGTTTTATTTTACATCCACTAATTAAGTCGGTAGGATTATTTTTCCAATTTTTTCTATTTAATTTTTTACATCGAATACGTGACTCATTAGGATTTTCTTGGCATATGACTGTAATCCTTAAAATGTCCTTAATATGATAAAAAAGACCGTAAATCCAAATCACGAAGGTCTTCGGAGTTATTGACTTTTTTTTAAATTGCTCTAGGGTTGACACAAAGCCTTCCGGTATTTGTGTTTGCATTTTTTTAGTTTTTTTTTTATTCAATTTTTTTTTATTTGTTTCGTTTTAATCAGACTATTTTAATCACGATAAAAAGCAATCATTTTTATGGTTACTTGCATGGTAATCGTTAATCATTAATTATTAGATGAATAAACATAAAAATTCGTTAATAAAATCAGGGTACCCGTCTTTCGCTATTTTGCATTCATTAGAATTACAAGTAATCCGAGTTCTTTCAGAAAAGTCAGTTAATTATTTGCATTCATTTAAACTCGGTATGCAATTCGAATTTCCATAAACAATTTAAATTAATAAATTAATATCAATTCCAAAGATAGGGGTTTGTGGCATAGGGAAGGGATCCGCCCTCGTTAGGTTTTAACTAAAACCCTATGCCAATACAAACTTTCAGGAGGAACGGGGGTGAGGCTCCATGGAGCCGTTAAAGATCCATGGAGACAATTTGCCTCAACAGGACTTGACCCCACCTGTTGAGGGATGTCTGTCCGAGCTCCGATCGGCTGACTTACTGCAAGGAGGGCAAGAGGGCGCCAACCCTCTTGTTGGTCCACGAGAGGCAATTGAAGCTGTGGATAGCGCCACAGCCGGTACTCTTCAACCTCCGGGAGTTTTCGCAAGTATTCGAGGAGAGGATGACATTTTGCCGCTGACTTTTACCAGATTAAAAGCTTACAATTTAATGGTGCAACTGGCCAAAAACGTAGGTCCAAAAGTCCGACCGCCAGACTTATGTAGAAACGAGCTTACAAAATTTTTCATTGAAGAACTCGGATTACCTGTAACGCAAAATAATGAAAAACTAAATATTTTCGTTGGCAAATTCACTCATAAATGTGAGACCTTATATAAAAATTGTAAATATAATATAATTTTTTTTCTGAAAAAAACACGAAAAATACCTGCAAGGTGATTTTGGGAAAGAATTTCGCAATTTAGTACCTGATATTAATATTGATGATAATAGCACTGTCACTAGCCAACAAGGTGAACCCAGGAACATCACCGCAGAGCTTCCTTGGCTCGAAGCAAGTCCCGAACCGGGTCCCAGCTGTAGCTGGCACCCGGTGGGAACTCAACAGGCTCTGCAACTGGAACCAAGTCCCGAACCGGATCACAGTCAGTCCACTCTAACTGAGTCTGTTCAGCCTATACAACATTATGAACGCCATACTGGTCACATTTCCGCCACTACTAAATATGATCAACTTGGGAGCAACAACAAAAACGCGTGCGAAAACAGTTAAGTGATCATTTGAGCACAGAGCCGCAATCAAAACTCATCAAAGTTTTTGCTGAGACAGTCAAGGTTGAAGGCCAAAAACTACAAAAAAAACAAACGAAAAATCTCGAATTTGTTTTAGAGTCTTGTTTGTTAAGTCCTAAAAGGCCAAGTAAAGTTGCTTCTCAACTTCAAATGACACAAAACCCCTACACTACAGAAACAGCTTTGGCTATTTTTATAGATAGAAGATTTACTGTTGAAACCTACAAGTTTTTGCAACAAGACCTAAAATCGCGTGGCTATAATGCATTCCCCCCATATTCTGCAGTTTTAGAAGCAAAAAAACAATGCTATCCTCGTGACCTGGTCACAGTCAATGAAAGAGAAGCATCTGTTTCATTGTCCAGTTTACTTTCTCATACATTTAAACGAATAGTTGACTCATTTGATGACACCTTTTCACATTACTGTGAGGACAAAAATCTTAACAGGTTGAATTGTATATTTGAAGGGTCTTGGGGGTTTGATGGTACAACAGGGCAATCTCTTTACAAACAAAAATTCACACAAGGCCAAGAAGATGACAGTAATTTATTTACTACAACATTTGTCCCTCTTCAAATTAAAAGTGAATGTGGTCAAGTTTTATGGCTCAATCCAACTCCACAATCCTACAGATATTGTCGTCCAATTCATATACAATACAGAAAAGAAAGCAGTGATTTGATTTTAAATGAAAAAAAATATGTTGAAGATCAGATTAAAGAGCTAGGTCCACTCGTAACAGAAACATCTAAACAAGTAATCATTTCAGCTGATTGTAAACTATATCTTACAATAATTGACGGTAAAGTCCTGAATATTATAACAAATACGATGTCTCAGCTTCGTTGTCCATTTTGTAAGGCCACATCAAGTGAGTTTAATAATTTAGAAATAATTTTCTCAAAAACCACCGACGTATCTTTACTAAGATTTGGCTTGAGCCCACTTCATGCCTGGATACGAGTCCTAGAATTTCTTTTACACCTAAGTTACAAAAAACCGGTCAAAAAATGGCGGGTTCAACAGAAATCTTCAGATGCTCTGATAGTAGATGCGACAAAAAAAAGTATCCAAGATCAAGTAAGGTCTAGATTGGGTCTTCTAGTTGATATTGTTCGTCCAAATTTTGGCACAACCAATGATGGCAACACGGCACGAACTGCACTTTCAGATAAAAATCGTGCTGTGTTTGCTGAAATCCTAGGACTTGATCTATGGCTTCTAGAAGACCTACATACGATACTGGTTGGCTTGTCTTGTGGATTACCCCTAGACAGTGCAAAGTTCGGACTTTATTGTAAAGCAGTAGCTTATAAATATGTTCAAAGTGGATATAACTGGTACCCAATGCCAGTGACAATCCACAAGATATTAATACATGGCGAAAAAATAGTTGAAAATTCTGCTCTCCCCATAGGCCTACTATCAGAGCAAGCTGGCGAAGCCAGAAATAAATTTTGGCGAAACGATCGAGAGCACCACACGAGAAAAATGAGCCGTGAAAAAACAATGCAAGATCTATTTCACAGAGCACTTGAGTCGTCTGATCCATTTATTTCAAGTATAGGTGTAAAACAAAGACTTCAAAAACTGAAACGACAGACTCTTCCAAGTGCGGTTTTAGAGCTATTAAAACCATTCGAGGTAACCCCAGTAGAAGTAGAAGAATGTATCTCAGAAGATTTTTCCACTTCTGCTGGAGATTGTAATATAGGCATGGATAATGATGAACTATGGGCGACAACATTGATTTCAGAAGAAAGCACTCTGTGAAATAGATCTCACAATAATGAATACCTACTGTATCAAATTAGAAATATATAATTATTTATATATTTTTTCTGTTTTATTATTAAACTTGTGCTATATAAACATAGTAAATTAAATAATTTCATTAAAACTAATAACAAAAAAATTACGTAAAATAAAAAAATATATCGTAAAATAAAAAAAATAAAAATTAGGTAAAATAAAAAAAAAATAAAAAATACGCAAAATAAAAAAAAAATACGTAAAATAAAAAAAAATATAAAAAATGTTTAAAAATCGTTCAGGGTATTTAAACTCGAAGTCGTACAAGTAAGTTTTATTCAAAAGTTTCTACAAATTGCAAAAGTCGTAGGTACTTTTGAAATTTCGGTACTAAAATAAAAAATATTGAGCGTATATCTTGTATGGTATCGTGAATTTATTCACTGCTGTCTTATCTCTCAAAGTGTCGATTTTCCTTTCTTTTCTTATTATTAAGAATTAATATTTTTTTTTTAAAGTTGCTGATACTATTTTATTAATATGAATAACCATGTACGACCAATCACATATTTTTTTCGTTGTGCTGCATAAATAAAAGCGAAATATAATAATCAGAATTGGGCTCTATAACAAAAAACTGTCCCATTTATAAATTGGTTAAAATTATTAACATAAAAGTCATCGTTAGTACGACCAACACAAAATGCATTATAATAATATTTTTTTACAAACTTATCCAAAATTATATACTATACGCGCTTAATTTTCACGTAAACCTCGTTTCGTTTGTACTCTTTGTATCTTATTCCTTATTTTTCTGTTAAAAACATTAAAAATCATAAATTTGCATTTAAGCAGATGACGTCATTTGTACCTGATTAATTTGTTAATCAGTATGTGACATGACAACCCTATTTCACAGAATTTTCTATGAAACTTCCAATCCTATTTACTCTGGAAACCTTTTAGATATAGACTTTTTTTATTTTTCTATCGATAAACATAGAGTTATAGTATATGCTTAGCTAAATAGAAAATCCTAATAATGCACGATAAAGGTGTACAAAAATTAAAACGTAAAATTGAAAAAAAGTACCTACCACCCTAATTACTGGATATAAAATAAAACTGACTCCACCTACCGAAAGGTCATTTTATAGCCCTACTTTAATCTTTTTATTACCAAGAATTAATTGGCAGATTAAAAGAAAAACCTAATTTTATGAAAATTCATTTTTACATAGAAAAGCTTATAAATCAGTTTGTATCCAAGTTTAAAACACCAAACTTAGATTCTTACTTTCTAAGTAGCTTAGAGTATCGTTAGGGGACATAAAAAGGGGAGGTCCAAAAATGAAGGCCAAAAAAACATTGTGCATCGCTCTTACGGTGAAGGAAAACATCGTGAGGAAACCAACATGTCCTAGGACTCACCACGGTCCGAAAACATGGGATATTCAGTGTTTTCTATGTAACATATGTATGTATTTACAAAAAAAAAAGTATAATATGTAGTATATCCGTTGTCTAGTACCCATAGTACAAGCCTAGTGCTTAGTTTGGGGCTAGATTTTGACGACCTCTGTGGCGCGTCGTGCGAGAGCGCGACTGCAATGCAGGAGGTTGCGGGTTCGATTCCCGCCGGGTGCAAGTATTTATGCTTAAAAATAAATATTTGTGTCTGGTCTGGGTGTCCTTCTATGTATAATATGTATGTATTTACAAAAGAAAAATAAATATAAGTATTATATCCGTTGTCTAGTCACCGTAACACAAGCTTAGTCGCTTACCACGGGGCTAGATGGCGCTGTGTGTTGTTCACAGAATTTATTATTATTATTATTATAGATTGCGCTGTGTGTAACGTCGTGCATTATTTATTTATTCATTTATTTATTTTCTAAAAAAAATAGGCGGACGAAGTCGCGGGCACTGCTGATTACCTATAAAGCTCAAAAATACACGATGACACCGACACCTACACTGATTGGATCATAGTGTCGATAGCGTCCACATTGTAGCAATATTTATGTGTCGACAAGTACATACAAAATATTACTATCGACCTGACCGATTCCGTTGCCATGAACGTGTAATTTTTTTTTCAAGGTAATCGTGCTACATCTTGGACCCCGTTCGCTCACCGAAAAAGATAGAAGACGGCAGGACTGAAACAAGCAACACAATCTCACGTGCATTCGCTCACTAGGTACACGACAATGACATAATTTGATGTACTTAGAGCGACACAATGACACAACTGATACAAATAGATTGTAACGGTCGCGCGCGGTGTACAGACGACGGCAAATTGCTTTAAAAATCGAAGTTGCAGTGTAAGTGCCATCTGTGTATTTTGACCTTAAAAATAAAAGTTTTTGTATGTGTGTGTGTGTTTGTTGCTCCGTCATACAAAAACAGCCAAACCGATTACGACGAAACTCTGTACTAAGTAGATAGTTGAGAGATAGAGAGACTTGTGAATATAGCATGGTCTACTTTATATCTGGATTTTCCCACGGGATCACGATCGGAACATGGTATATAATAGTATTTGTAAGCGATCGATTTCAGAATCGAAATATCGATAACGAAATAGATCGAGATGTCGTGTAAAGTGACATCCCTATGGATTGTTTTTTTTTTCAAGTTCATAGAGTATAGAAAATGTTCAGTACCATAGAGCATTGTCTGACATATGACTTATCGTCATCAATGTTGCCAGAAAAAACTATTCCACCATTCCTTTATTTTTTTTTTTCTTGGTGTCCTTTTCGAACTTATTCAATTTTATTTTCTTTTCGGTCTTGGGCGATCTTATCACAACCTACCTGTAGGTAGGCTTCCTTTCTCCACCAGCTTCACACATCGCAAGAAATTTATGTATACGTTGACATTTTCCTTTGCCCTAATTATATGCTTTTAATAAAAATAGGGCAAAGCAAAATGTCCACGTACAGCTGCGGTTTTTCCGTGCCGTAACGCAGCGTACTACGTGGACGATTGGATGCGAACGCGATTGCGAAGCTATCCGATCCGGTGCGGTGCGGAAACAAGGAACAGTCGATAGCTATTGAAGTGTCCTACGTGGTCGTGACCAAATGCACGTAAAGTGCGATGCGGCGCGATTCTCGACTGTTCCTTGTTTCCGCGCCGCACCGAGCCGCATAGCGTTCGCATCCGATCGCCCACGTAGGACGCTGCGTTATATCGAATGCGTTTTTGCGCACCTTTGTGAGTGCAGTATTGCCAGGAGGCGCATGCGGTATTGCAACTGTGTGAATGCGCTATTACACCTGTGTGATACCACGCGTCCTGTCAATACTGCACCCTACAGGTGCAAAATTGCATTCGATTTTATAGCATGATAAATGCAGCAGTGTAGGGAAGTTTGTTAAGGAAGTTTGTATTTTATCATGTTCTAATTCTACTGCTACAAGTTCAAAGTGAAGCTTTCTGAGGAACTATTCTGCTCATGCGAAAATCCTTGTCATAATTCTCATCAAATTTTTAAGCGACTTTTCCATCAAACCTAAATAAAAACATAACAATCAGGCGAGCCGTCTTCGAGTTATCGACAAACATCCATAAATAAATGAATAGCCTTATTAATTTTTAAATAATATTTTGAAGTCTGTGTAAGTTAGAGTTTTAAACATTTATAAAAAGAGCGCAGATTTGAATCCTGCCAAAAAATAATTAAAACGAATTATGTCGTGTATCCGGAATTTGTAGAATCTAAATCTTTTTTGGCAAGATCTAAGCAGCAACACTGTAGAGGGACGAAGAGGAAAGAGGGAGTCAGCAGAGGAGTGAAGGCGGAGTGACGGAAAACGAGTCGGGCGGGCGAGCGAGCGAAAGGCCGAAGGCGGATTTTTCACGTCTCTGAGCGAGCGAGACATTTTTGTCAGATGCGGGCGGAGTGCGAGTGAGATGAGAAGTGTGTGATTTGCGGCGATTTAACAAATGAGATGGTTTTGGTCAAATAGTTGGATCGACACGTTTTTGCAAATTTTTTTATTATTACAAGCGTATATTTCGTAAATCTCATTGAAGTGGCTTTATTTTGTGAATTAACATTGTAATGGTGAACGAATTTATAAATTTAATATAAGTGTACATTAGTGACAATGTCTTATAATTCCACGCTTGACGAATTTTGTGGATCAGTATTTTGGGTAAGTACCGACCTAATAACTGTGCCGAAAGAGAACTTGGTATAGTATTCATGAGTAGGCACCATTACCAGTGTTTTGGTTAGTAAGTTTATCAAATAGGTAATATCAATGGCTCAAATAAATACAAGTTGGCCTCTTACCCTTTTAGAAATCTTATAGTAAATACCCACTTAGTTCTAACCAATTCCAATGGTCCTAAGTAGATACCTACCTACCTACCTAAAAAACCACCTTCATTCATTGATTGACTATAAATCTAACTTGATTCCAATTAGGGATTCAAACTTACTTAAAAACTTTTCTTATTAAGTATAATTATGCTAAATCAGTGTGCATATAACTGTAGAAAATCGCTCCACAAAATCAAAATATAAGATATGGAAAATCTCTATCCCTTTTTAAATAGATTTTATTCATTTAAGAGGAAAGGATACCTACTCTTTCTCTATGCAAACATAGCCGTTTCATCTCTGAATACAGACATTAGAGTAAAATATGTCTAAGCCACATATAGCCTACATTTGCCAGGAAAATATCCCTGTGTTTTTTTCATATTTTAATAATCATTATTGTGGTCCTACAATAATGATTATTAAAATATGAAAAAATATACTTCCCATAATAATTAGAATATTTAAAATTTGGTACATCTAGGCACATGAAAATAGCACTGTAAAGCTTAATATTTCGAAAACGGAACCCTAAAATGGAAAATGGTTTTCTAAAACCCTAATGGTTTTAAAAGACCTATCTAACGATGCCCCACACGAGGGTCTAAACAAAAAAAAAATCATTTCACATGTGGGGGAGTTACCCTAAAAAATGTTTTTTTTTAATTGTAGCACTTTATCGGGGTGATCAATATGTATACTCATGCAAAGTTTCAACTTTGTAATACTAAGCGTCTCTGAGCTAAGCCACGGACCGACAGACAGACGGTTATGACAAAACTATAAGGGTTTCTTGTTGACTAAACCCTAAAAAACGATACACAGGGTCATGATCATGGCTGATATAAGTTTTATTGGCATAAACATAATTTGGTCTAATTTTTTTTATCCAGGGAGGAAACAGTCAACTACAGTTGTATAGAGAAAGCTGGTATTGTTTCCTCTTCAAATAAAGCTTTATTGAAAACTAGATAGATAGCTGGGTACTAAAGCCCTGCTAAGGCTAGGACCTTATTTAACTGCTAATTTAATAATACATAGTATAAAACATTTCATATAAATAGAGGGTAGGTCAGTGTAGTTCGAAGAACAGTTGATCTTGCTTTAAAATATTTTTAAATTGAATTTATTTCAATTTTATTTTTAATTACAAGGAACTCCTAACTTTTATGATTTTTCGAGATGTTATGTGAGACGTTTTAGGCAAAGAATACATGCCCTAATTACAATATTTATAATACAACATTTTAACCCATATTCATCCATTCATGTTTTAAAATATTATAAAAACATTAATCATATTAGAATGGACATGACTATGAAAACCTAAAGTTCAATAAGTATAAAAATACTTCTCACACAGTGACCATGTCCGTGACCCATAGTCATTTTCTTTGATGAATAATGATTGCTGTTTCCACCTACATTTACATCAAGTAGAGATACGTAAATTACAGCTCAAATATGTTATTTTAACAAACTATTATTAAGGTTACAGACCATCAGTTTTAACTCATCATCATCAGCATCCGCCCTGAGCTTTGTATAATACATTTGAAAAGGTCTCATGCAAATCAGTTAAACAAGTTTTGTAAATGAAATAGGTACCTACTTAATATTAAAGAAAATGACATTGGTGTGCAGTCAGCCGATATTCTAACCCACCCCATACACATAAACAAAAACATTATCCGAATAGATCACCTCCTCCTTTTTTGGAAGTCTGTTAAAATGAAGTAAGAATGCAAAAGATGGATATTATGCTCTATGTTTACAGCTTTTTGGTTAACTGGGCTGTGTAGCCCCGGCATAGCCTCTTAAATAAATACCCACTTAAGAGGAAAGGATACCTACTTGTTCTCCATACAAACATAGTGAACTGTCCTCCCTGGATAAAGACATTAGAGCAAATAAAATGTCATAAACCATATATCTGCCATGACCAATAATGACCATGTCTCTGTTTAGTTTTTTTTTTTCTTCAAATTTCTAATTAATTAGTATTATTAAGTATAGAAATAAAATTATGAAAAATTAGAATATGATAAAAATCAAAACGTAGGGGCATGGTCATGGCTGATATAGGTTTTATGGCATATTTGCTCAAGTTTTCGAAAGGCATTTTTTTTTTAAGTACCTACCTAACTAGTTCTAATATATTTAGTTGTCCCATGAATTAGTAGGTCAGCAACGAATTTTATAGTAAATAATAATAATAATAAAATTTATTCAATAAATCTGTTTTACAAAGTAAACTATAGAACTAAATATATCAAGAAAACAATAAAAATACATATGCCTGAACTAGGTTAATCCTGTATTTCAGGCGAAAAAGGACAAACATATTTTATAAATTAATTCATAAATCAAATTAAATTACACATACTTGCAATTATTTAACCATTCTTATAAACTAATGTTAATAACTATTAGGTACCTTTATAATATTTAATGTAAAAAGTTGGTACCTACATAAAAAACACATAAACAAGGATATTCCAAATGCAAAAATAAAAGAATAGAAACAAAATAAAAACAATTTCTTTCATTTTAAAATTATAAATAAATTCTCTGTATCTTCGTATGACATACTTTGCAGAGCGTCTTGGACAAACTTTTTAGCTATATTATTACTGAGTGGATATACGTATACGTACTGAGTAGTAATTAACGCTGCATTGTTATGTATGCTAATTTCTACTAATGGTTTTATTAAATGGTAGCGCCAAGCGGACTCGTCCGTGGACCGTGTCCCGATACGAAGACCGGCGCCATCTTTCGGACTTTCGGATCTTGGTCCACTGGCGTCTTCTTGATAAGCTCAATATCTAAGCTACATTATGTTACTCACATAGGATACTTTTTACCCGACTGCGCGACGCAAAGAAGGGTTATGTGTTTATCAGTCTATGTATGTTTGTTTGTATGTTTGTTCCTATGTGGCGCTCCAGAGGCCAAACGGCTGGACCGATTTTGATGATTCGCACGTCAATCGATTCGTCTTAATCCTGGGAGGGATTTTGATAAATGTCATATCATTGAAGATATGACATTTATCAAAATTCAAAATGGCGACCACCAGCCGCCATATTGTAAAAAATAAAAAAATAAAAATTGTCTATGTCGAGTGGGGTATCGTTGAATAGGAATTTAAAAATCATTCTTAGGTTTCCTTTATCATTTTTCATTTAGTTTAAAGGACTGACATTACTGAAAAGGTAAACGATGAGCTAGATTATAGGTAGTCAATGGGTCCTGACTGTTTAAGTCGATATGTTCTGTGACTACACTGGGACTTGTTTTATTTTCTTTTCAGTATTTATTATGTATATGTTTTTATTTAAAGTTTTTTTAAGCAGGCGGGTTTTTTAAATTTTTAACCGACTTCCTAAAAAAGGAGGAGATTCTCAATTCGTCGCGTACGTATTTTTTTAAGGATGTTTATCCCCAAATTCCCGCGGGATCGGTACTTCATGCTGACGCGAGAACGACGGATTGCACCTTATCGTTTTTTTTTCGTAATTAGTTTATTACAAGCCTTCTTATTTTTCCCGTCCAAAAACTACAACTTGAAAATTTTCCTTTTGTTACAGAACAGCTCATCATCATGGCACACAGAAAGTCCAGAGCTCACAGACTGTTTCCACAAAACGGTTCTAGTGTGGACGCCCTGTGCATACCTGTGGGTATTCGCGTTTCTCGAAGCGTACTACATACTGAACAGCAAAGAGAAGAACATACCATGGAACCCCCTGAACATCACCAAGTTGATCATAACCTGCCTTCTCATAGTGTTAAAGTTTGTAGATTTAGGTGTCGCTGTTCACACATCATCTAAAGGTGAACAGGAAGTCTACAATGCAGATTATTACAGTCCTGTTGTAAAAATATTAACATTTGTAAGTATTCTTATTTATTTTTCTTATTTAAATGATCGATCATATCGCGAAATCGCGGGTCGCGATTTTTCAAATTATTTTGGAAGCTTGGTTTTATTATAAACATAACATACCTACTTACAATGTATGAATGTATATTATTTACCTATCTAATTTGTTAGCACCTGACTTGACTGACTGACTAATTTGGTAGACTGTTCACCTCCCTTTGCTGATCACCGAAAGTTGTTTCCCACATTGCGTATCAACTATCCTACTAATTGTCTATAATTCAGGAATCACGTAGAGATACCTATACCCAGAAGACGTAAGATTTTAAAATCTTGAAACCTTAGATACTTACGTAAAAATGTTAGTAAGTTTCTGAGATTAGGAGTTCCAAAGAATATCTGGGGTTACATTAATAACCGGCTTGGTCCTAAGAAGGGTTGGTCTCAAGCAGGTGGCCGGCCGTAAAAACATTGCCAAATCTAAATATTTGCAATAGGTGTGGTCTATGAAGACGTACTACACACCCACAAAAAATTTAACAGACCCTGGACTCCCGAGAGCGATGCAACCAGAAACATTGCTCAGATGGCCTATTCGCGTTATTCAATTATCCAAAATATAATTTCAATATCATTTGATCAAACTTGACGTTTGTCAAAAACGTTCAACATTTTTTGATTAAAAAAAATTTGGACACATTTTTGAGTCAATGCAGTTTTGACTGCAGTCCATTTGCAAGTTATAGATTAATTTTGACTGTATTGTTTGCAATTACAATGGTGTTGAAATTAAATTTTGGACAATTATATTCTAAAAGAATTATGAGAAGCCTTGTGTAAAAATGTAAAACACAGTTTAAGATTACCAAAAAAAAACTATATTCTAGCTAACAGGAAACGGACTCGAACACGTAAAAATAAAAATTACACGTCATCATTATTTATGTACTTCGTATTTCACAATGTTTTGTTAAAAGTATTACAAAACTTTTGTCCTATCTCTGTGAAAAACCCTATTCAGTATTTGATTTCGGTTTCAGCAAATATCTACTTATTGTGCAATTATTTTCGTGTTATCTGTTACCATCTTGTCTTATTTGTTTAGGATTTAATTTTAGGTATGTATAGGCAGGTTAGTAGGTACGTTCTTGTATTTCGCAAGAACTTATTTTGTCTTGCAATTTGATACTGGACTTAAATATGGAACTGGTTTAAATTCGATACTCTTATTAGACAATGAATAATTAGCTTTGGTATCTTGTGGTAATATTTCGAATCAGATGGCCTATTCTTGGAATAAAATAATCCAAATAATATCTTTTGAATACCATTGCAGCCAATCTTTGATTTTAAATTTTATGGTTGTCAAGTAACTTTGTCGTTTTTCTTTGGAGAATATAGTTTTCCATACATTTTTAGGTCCATAAAGTTTTGATTGCAGTTCAGTTGCATGTTAAAGTTTTATTTTGATTGTATTGTTTGCTTGCCAAAATTTTATGTTGACATAAAATTTTGTACAATTATGATACGGGAATAACCCCCCTGAGTCCCAAAATATTTAAAGATCTAACTAGCACAGAGTTGACCTCATCGAATCCTTATCATCTCTACTTAACATATTATCATATTATAAGTTAACATATTATCTCTATACTATCAGATTTAAGAACACATTTACTTCCGAGATAAAAAACCGGGCAAGTGCGACACTCGCGCACGAAGGGTTCCGTACCACTATGACATTTGGGTACGGAACCCTAAAATGATTTCATCCAATTTTTAAATTTTGATAGGAAAATGTGAAATATTTAGCTTCGATCCTTACTCCCTTCATACGACCACACTACTCAAAAAAAAGAAAAAAAAACTTTGGCACAAAGAAAATCTGAAACTTTTATGAAACTCTTTGGTAAGTGAAGGCAGACTCGTAAATTTGACAGACAGGGCGGCCATTTTGAATTCCACGACCTACTCGATTCCCTTGTAGTTTTTGAAACACGTTTGTTGTATGGGAGCCCCTCTTAAATATTTGTTTTATTTTGTTTTTAGTATTTGTTGTTGTAGCGGCAACCGAAATACATCTTCTGTGAAAATTTCAACCGTCTAGCTATTACGGTTCATGAGATACAGCCTGGTGACAGACGGACGGACGGACGGACGGACGGACAGACGGACAGACGGACAGACAGACAGACAGACAGACAGACAGACAGACAGACAGACAGACAAACAGACAGACAGACAGACAGACAGACAGACAGCGAAGTCTCAGTAATAGGGTCCCGTTTTTACCCTTTGGGTACGGAACCCTAAAAATGGAATTTATACTATAATTTATACTCAAAAGAAATATCCTTTAGTTGCAGTAGCTCGGGCAAACGAACTACATGAAACTTTTAACATTAAATGTTCTTTGTACGGGCACGTAATGGGGGTAGAGCTATGGCAGCTATGCTCTAAAATTCGCGCGTTTTCCCGCAAGTTGTGAACAATTTGGGGCTTCGCTCCGACTAGCGACTGCGCTAGTATTAAATGACCTTAACTTAAACCAACATGTTTTGTCCTTCACTCAAACGGTTTAGGCTCTAACTACACATTTTCAAAAGTTATCTATTATACAAGGTTTTGAAATTCACTCATTATAGTTACTGTAGAAAAAATGATGATTACATCAAAGACCATGACTAGTTTTTTTGTCGTCAACTTCAATCTACGGTACTCCAAACGGATCTTCACTCAACCTTCTCGTTTCTAGCAAAAAACTGGCCATGTGCGAGTCGGACTCGCGCACAAAAGGTTCCGTACCATTAAAACAAAATAATCAAGTTTATTGCATTAAGGAGCCTTTCTTAAATATTTATTTTATTTCGTTTTTAATTTTTATTGTTAGCGGTAATAGAAATACTGTCTGGCTATCACGGTTCATGAGATACAGCCTGATGACTGATGTGATGACTGAAGACAGACAAAGACACGTATAGCGGAGTCTCGTTTTTACCCTTTGAAAATTGAAATTGAAATAAAAAATATATTATCTAACAAAGTCCATAGTGTTAGTAACAAGAATAAAAATAAAAATATGATCCTACTAATCCTACTAATATTATAAATGTGAAAGTTTGTGAGAATGGATGTTTGTTACTCTTTCACGCAAAAACTACTGAACCGATTGCGATGAAACTTGGAATATAGATAGCTGGACACCTAGAATAATACGTACCTACTTTTTATCCCGCAATTCCCGCGGGATCGGGACTTACGCGGGTGAAACCGCGGGGCGCAGCTAGTATGTTTATATGTATATATTGATGTCCAGTATGGAGCTTCACCCAGTGACGTAGTAGGGGAGAACGAAGGTATTTTGGTTGGGTACGGAACCCTAAAAACTAAATGGTTTTTAAATGTTGCGGTTCAACGCATGACATAACTTTACAGCGTTGATTCGTGGGCTCTTACAAGACATTGAACTATATTTTTACGCGCTCGTTCTTACATTGTTGTCGTAGAGAAGTTTTATTTTAAGCCCTCCATAGAACAGTGGGCGAATACTCGCATTCTATTGTCACATGCAGATTCGACCCATTCCCGTAGTGGCATATCAATGTCCAAATCATTTTCTGATTTAGATAGATAGATATTGTTATTACTCTACATTTGTTTTAACTCTATAAACAGCTTAATGGTTTGCAGATCTCGCGTTGGTTCAGTTTTGCATCTGTTTGGTACTTATGTGCAAAACTTAACCTCTTTTTAGGATTCTGTAACCAAAGGGTAAAACACGTCCTTCTATCAACCTGTCTGTCCCCACAGTCATCTTTCTGTTACCGCTAAAACAACAAATACTAAAAACATAACAAGATAAGTGTGGCTCCCATACAACAAACGTGATTTTGGAACCCAGTCCGACTCGCACTTGGCCGGTTTCATTGAATATCATGAGCGCTCTTTTGCACCTATACCTATGCTATGACACATATCGATCGAATTCAAAACGATCGACGATCGATACGAAAACAAAAGACGATTGAATCGGACACAAAACACGATCGATACGGAGACAAAAGACGATCGAGACAGAAATAAAAGACGATTGAAGTTTCTGTAAGACAAATCTTCTATTATTATAAAGCTGAAGAGTTTGTTTGTTTGTTTGAACGCGCTAATCTCAGGAACCGCTGCGCTGGTCCGATTTGAAAAATTATTTCAGCGTCGGATAGTCCATTTATTGAGGAAGGCTATACTTATAGCCACGTATATTATATACTAGCAGCTCCCCGCGGTTTCACCCACATAAGTCCCGATCCCGTGGGAATATCGGGATCAAAAGTAGCCTAAAGCCTTCCTCAATAAATGGACTATCCAACACCGAAAGAATTTTTCAAATCGGACCAGTGGTTCCTGAGATTAGCGCGTTCAAACAAACAAACAAAAAAACAAACAAACTCTTCCGCTTTATAATAGTAAATAGATAGATATAGGCAATATTATATTTTAAAAAAAAATAGGCCGACAAATTCGCAGGCACTGCTAGTAATAAATACGTCTACTGATGGTTGTTATGTTTTCAGACGTCTACTGATGGTTGTTATGTTTTCAGGGTTTATCAGCAACATTACTGTTTTACAACCGAAAGTTCGGTATGAGGGCTTCGGGGGTACTCTTCTTCTTCTGGATGTTGCTAATACTAGCCGGTCTGCCGCAACTCAGATCGGAGATCGTGAAGCACACGAACTTGTCCGACGATGAAAACGTGCGGTACGGGTTCGTCAGCTACATGATCTACTACTCTCTCATTTGTATTATGTTCATTTTGAATTGTTTCGCCGACTTACCGCCTAAGGATACACCGTACAAATATGAAAAGGTAAATTATTATAGAACTTATGGAACAATGAAGTACTAATAGAAATTGACTTATGTTTTTTTTCAGTCTCATTTAAAAATATAGTACCTACACGTAGTTTGTGTCAATTTATTTTTGAAACTTACACGATTTGTACTCATATTTACATTTTCCCCGGGTCTTATTCGCGTATTGTTGTTTTTAAATTAGCTTACCTCGACGTTTCGACTAAGTTACAATAATTTGACATATTAAAGTCTCCTCCCGAGGATACTCCAATGTGTTAAGTGTCAACTCCTTGTAAAATAGTTTGCCCTCAGCAACAAAGATAAGGAACAAATTGACTCATTGGAGTCTCCTCGCAACCAAGAATATTGTAACATAGTCGAAACGTCGAGGTAAAAATGTACGCCGTCCATTTCTGTCTAATACCTACGTCTTTTTCTAAAAAGATTTTCTTAAATTATTGACTGTTGTTTCTTATTAATCGTCGACTTTTGTCACCACAGAATCAGTGCCCGGAAATGGCGTCAGGGTTCCCTAGCCGGCTAACTTTCAGCTGGTTCGATCCGCTCGCCTTAACAGGGTTCCGTAGAGCATTGACCGAGAAAGACTTGTGGGCACTGAACCCTCAAGATGCATCCACAGAAGTAGTTCAAAAGTTCGATAAACATTGGGAGAGGTCACTGAGGAAACGGGAAATGTAAGTTCATATCTTTATTCACTTTCACTTGTATAGCTAGGTAGGTACCGTTAGTGCTATTGAACAACCGCAAACAATGCCGTGCGATGGCGGTATAAAAGCAGTTTCAATTCTTAGCAAATGGAGGTACTTACTTCTTACTTGATATTAATCTGTATCCCCTTAGAATACCTAGATGGTGGGTATTCTAACAACGACGGTTAAATTTTGATCCATCTTTTTCAAAGATGTGCGAGTAATTTCCCGAACAGTTTGACGTTTGGAACTGGTGAAGCTCGTCCGTCAGAGACGAGTTTGAAATGGATCACCATCAGGCGTGTGTCATGATCAGTGGTCGGAATAGGTATATTGATGGAGACAAGTACTTTAAATGTATATGTTAACATGGACATACCTTGGAAGACATGACGTCAATTCGAAAATTTAATAAATTTCGCCGTTTATATTATTTTGTTTTTATTTAAATAAAAAGACGAAGAATGTTATGTTTTATTAGTTCGTCGAAGAAAAAAAATTGGGAGCTCTGTGTCTATGAAGTAAACTCCAAGAGATCATAAAAATATGTTAAAACCAGACTATTATAATATGGTTAGCAAGCAATTTTTGTCGCCCAATGGAAGCCGACATATTTGTTTACAAACAAATGGCGTCATGGGCGCACGCATTAAATTAGCTTTCTAAGCTCACTCTCTTGCATCGGTTCGTAGAGTGCGCTCGTGTGTTAGTGTTTTATTGCGTTTTGTCGTATGTAACTTGACTTAACTTATGCAACGGATTCCAGAATTTTCTCAACACAATAACTTGCGTTTTAACTCGCGCTTTAAGCAGGTGAAGTACTGACTTCAGCGTTCTAAGGAACTAGACCACGCGAGTTCCCACTCGAAGCGGCGAATTTAAGAAAAAGTATTTTCCTCTGTATATACTTTTTTCGATTAAGGCTCGATTAAACGCATCTACAGGAAGCACTGTCCAGTGATTTGCCTATTAGTCAGGTCAAATTAGACATTCAAGGTTACATAAATTCCCACCAAGCTGAAAATCGGTGAGATTGTTTAAAATATCATTAAAAATAAAATTTGAAAGTTCCCCATCTTTCCCCTGTGAGGAAAAAATTTATTAAAGGTCAAAGAGTTTTTCGCGATTTTCAGCAAAACGGTAAGTTTTATCATAAAAATACCTCAGACAAAAGTTGTAGATCATAAAATTATCTACAAAAAATTATTAATACTTTTTTTCTACGAGCCACCGTTTTTGAGATATAACGATTTAAAAAGCTGTAAAAGTTTTATAAATAAATAAATAAGTAAATATTTTAACATATATTACAACTATAGAAATGTATACATACGTGGCGTACTCATGCATATTATGACGATTACAACTTTACAATTTTTTGAATCGTTATATCTCAAAAACGGTGGCTCGTAGAAAAAAAGTATTAATAAATTTTTGTAGGTAATTTTATGATCTACAACTTTTGTCTGAGGTACTTTTATGATAAAACTTACCGTTTTGCTGAAAATCGCGAAAAACTCTTTGACCTTTAATAATTTTTTTTCCTCACAGGGGAAAGATGGGGAACTTTCAAATTTTATTTTTAATGATATTTTAAACAATCTCACCGATTTTCAGCTTGGTGGGAATTTATGTAACCTTGAATGTCTAATTTGGTCTAATTTGACCGGACTACTATGCGAATGATCAACTTTACAGTTAACATATTTCTAGTAAAAATGTCTACAGCAATAAAAATCAAATTACAAAATATATTCTGTGATTGTCTTTAATGTAATATTTTTGTATTTGTTACTAAGATAAATGTTGATTTGTACGATTGTTGTTTTTATAATTTAAAAAAAATGTAACGGTTTTAGAATTATTTAATTTATTTATTTTCATTTGCTCTTCTTATTTAATCACAACAATCTCGAAAATTTCCTAACGACGAAAGGCATATTCATATTATGACTACATGGTCCAAGTACAAAAAATCAATAAACCTATTTCGACCACTCACTGGTCATGATTTGTTTACATGTGGATACCTTGATTTGATTTTCCTTGTTGCGGTTGAAAATATTTAATTAACTGAAAATAAAATTACTAAATAGGAAATATACGAGTACTATTATCTATACTATTATTATAAAGAGGAAGTATATACATATTTGTTTGTTTGTAACGAATAGGCTTAGAAACTACTGGACCGATTTCAATAATTATTTCACCAATATAAAGCTACATTATCGAGAAGCTACTTATTCCCACGGGATCGAAACTTACTCTTGTGAAACAACGGGCGAAGCTATCTATTATCTTATATTTTAAATTATGCTGTATGCATTTCTCCCTCCGTATTAATTTAAATATCAATTGTATGGCATGCATCTAATCTACCTAATTAAAAAGCGTGTACGGAAGAATGACTACACACTGTCAATGAAAAGATAAGATGAACATTATGTACTAATAATTTTCGTTAAAAAAGACCCGGTTACTGTTTTCAACATTTGATTTCACAAAAGTTTCAATATCACAACGATTTTCCCCAGCAAAACGTTGTGCATACTTTACCGAACGGTTTTGAGATTCCTTTTGTGTCTCCACCGATATTCACAGGAACGGGTGGAACTAGCAAGTTGGAAATTATACCAGATATTGAGGTTTATAGTCCCTCCCTATTAAGTCTATAAAAGTTATAGTTCTGAGTCAACCAACACGACTAGATTTTTGCACTAGTATCAAAATGTACCATAATCAGCAACTTTTTCATTTTACTTAAATAAAAAAATACGTTTATTGCTGCACAAAAATAAAGTATAAGTACATTATAACCTACAATTATGCAGAGAAAAAATCATTAAAACAAGACAAAGAGATATCTAGCGATCCCTACACTAGGCCTAATTCGCCTTTACTTGTGCTGTATTTTTTTTGACTATTGATTTACACTTGTTTTAAAGGAAAAATGCAACGAAGGCTACATATCGTAAGACGTCGGCGAGTGTGAACTTCAAGCCTGAGAGTGAGAAGAAGCCAGCGTCAATTCTACCTGCATTGTGCTTAGCGTTCGGAGGTCCGTTCCTGTTTGGAGCTCTCTTGAAGCTGGCCAACGATGTTCTGATGTTTCTCTCGCCTCAGTTGCTTAAGTAAGTTTAATTCTCTTTTATTATAGTAATAAAGCTGCTGTAGGTAGGGTTGGGCGGGTTGTGTGATTGTGGATGTGATAGTGTTTTTTTTTTAATCCTATTGTAACATACAGAGTTACTTTCGCGCTTATAATGTTAGTAAGGATTTTAGTATAGATTGATTTATTTGAAGAAATGTTTTTCAAAAATTGCACCCGACAGGACTTGAACCTGCAACCTCGACATTCCGTTGCGCGCGCTTACCAATTGCGCCACAGGTGTTTGTTATGTCTTGATGAAATTATGAACCACATCTCTTTGTTTTCTTACGACTAAGGCATGTAGTTTAGTACATATAGATTGTTGCTCCGGTTCCACCATTCAATATGTGCATCACAAGATCACTGAAAAAAAAAACTCTATGTTTCTTGTGTCGTTTTCTCACTGGAGGTCTCGTTCCGAAGACACACTAGATTACTGACGATTCAAACGATCATGTGAACCTCTTTATAAATAGACATATTTTTGATTTGATTTGCGAAACGGTTTTTGGGGTTAGGCTCGCCTATATACATGAATTCTCTTTATTTATGTTTGTATGTTTTGTGGTGTGTACACTGAACTTTGACTGACCTGATGACGTTAGATCTTTGTGCCGATTTGATCTGCGCCATGTTGCGCTGTTGTCGCGCGTTATCTATTGAAAGTGATGGTGGTGCGCTAAATGGACAGGTCATAGCGCGAGAAAATTCAGTGCGCTATGACCTGTCCAGCGACTTGTACCATGGAGGTCAGTGGAATTACCCCATCAGATCTCCCTTTGGTTGGTCACGTTGAGCTTACACAAAATCTCGGTCCACATTTCGGTACGATGACGTCAGCAACAGTCAGTCACGTTGAGCTTACACAAAATCTAAACAATGACTCCCAACTTGATAATTTAATTACTTTTAACTTTTGTTTCCTAACTTGGTATTTTTCCGAGTAGCTTGCTTTTGAAATGTCGACTATGTGAAATGACGATCTTAGATACAATTTTTACGCGCGAAAATATGCCACAAATTACCTGTTTTTTTTTATTTAAAAATTACCATTATATTTGAAAGGTCCTGTTTAAAGGGTAAATATGAAATTTTACATTCTAAACATTAAACGATTCCACCCGCACAGACATACATTGCAAGTTAAATAAAATATACTAATCACAATGTTATGTCTAATTTTCAACTATAATCAATTTATTTCTAAATCTTTGCGTATAACTCAGTCAATATTTTAATACATAGTATAAAACTATATTACTCGGGTACTCTTCAAAGTGCTTTGATGAAATAATGTACATTTTACGAGTAATCATCGTTTTTACGAGAAATCATCGTTTTTTTTTTCATACAATTCTATCCCACTTACTCCTATGCAAACGAAAAAGGACAGATAATTACCATCTATCGCCGTCTTAAAGTTAAAAGGGCCTTCGGACTTATTGCAACATCTTGCTGGTTTTACTGACTTCTGATTATTCAGCGTGATTGTCTCTTCTCAGCAGTTTTTACACACAGTTGAATGACTTGCGATATTCTTTGTTGCTATCTCAAAGTTTAATATGGATATGACTCACTGCCACTGATGTTTCGTATCATATTATATGAGCTTACAACAGTGAATATCTTAGACCCTTTTACTATATACTTGTGACAGTCAATGTACATCCATCATAGTTAATGTTTTGTATACTATATACATACTATAATCTATACTAATATTTTAAAGACGAAAGATTTATTTGTATCATTGTTTGTTACGAATAGGCCCCGAAATTATTGAACCGATTTCAAAAATTATTTCATTCAAGCGTGTCCCGCTTGAATGTAATAATTTAGCTAGTGTATTATATTTTTATAATGTAACGAAAATAAATAAATGGTTGATGGAAGATCGAATAAATCTTCAAATCTGCAACAGTTGTAGAACTTTTCAATGTTAATAACTAGGTATTACCGCGTAGGTTCAGTTTTGCACCTGTACTTCGCACCTAGGTGCAAAATTGAACAACATTTTTTAAGTTCATCGACTCACTTTTGCATCCACGACCCCTATACAACGATCGAATCCAAAACAAAGGACGATCGAAACAGAAAACAAAAGACGATCGAAACAGAAACAAAGACCGACCGAAACAGAAACAAAAGACGATCCATACAGAAACAAAGTACGATCGAAACAGAGACAAAAGTCGATCGATATGGTATAAAATACGATCGAAACAGAGACAAAATACGATCGAAACAGTGGCAAAAGACGATCGAAACAGAAACAAAAGACGATCGAAACATTAGATAGATAGATCAACGCTTTGTTGTACCAAGAGAACTCAAATAACTTCTGATTATGCAAAGAAAAACTTAAACATTCCTGTATGCTATAAGATACTATAATATTAATAACCATAATACATAAACATTTGGCTATGCTATGACCGCCTCATCTAGAAATGTTGTAACTGTTAATAAAAACCGGATCTACCTACAATAATCTACAGCGGTTGGATCTTCTATGGAGATTAGAAACAGAAATTGCTATTTTTATATTTTGTTATCACACATAGGTACATCTTAGTTCTTACGTAAGTAGATATAGGATTCATTTTCAGACTATGCTAGAAATCCTTCCGTAAATTACTTGAGAACTAGCGTTATTATAAGTATGCCCAAGCATCTGCAAATTACATGCGAAATGACCTTGACTGCTACAGTTGTAGATTTTTTGTACACATTTGGGTGAACTGAAGAATCGCGGGGGAATTTTAACTGTACGTGTTCGCGCGATTTACTGATCAAAGTCCCTAATTTACCTTTGTTACATTTTCTTTGAATATCACTTAGAGTCAGATGAAGGATTCCTGAGGTTGTCGTGATTCTGATACAAAATTAAACTCATTCTTTGGTTTTAATCCTGTTTCTTCAATATTTTTATATATTAAGTGCCTCCTGATCACGGTTAGATTGATCTAGAGTCTAGAGGTACGTTTGTGAAGAAAAATGAATTTAATTTTCTTGGAAAAGTATCAAAAGATGGTCTTACTTACAAGCGTATTTATAGACGTATCTAAGTGATTACTTTAACTAAGTAATGCCCTATCTCGCTCTTATTAGTAATTTTTAACGTCAACTAAAACGTAACTTAGAATTGACTCTAAATACGGGTGTTAATGTTTAAAAGTTCTTCTTAGAATACCGTTATCCGTACAATTTAGAGTCAATAAAGTTTCGATTGCACTACAGTTGCAAGTTATAGTTTCATTTTGAGTGTATTATTTGCAATTGTTATGATTAAAGTGTAGAAAACACTTTAAAAAATACAAGCCGGTAATCTGCAAAGAAGCCAGTAGATGTCGCGACGTGCCTCAGTCGTAATAGAAGAAAAAAATGTAGTTCATAATTTCATTACGACATCGGACACCTGTGGCGCAATTGGCGAGCGCATGAGACGGAATGTCAGGGTTGCAGGTTCAAGTCCTGTCAGGTGTTAATTTTTGGAAAGCATTTCTTCAAATACTCATTGAAATGATGTTGCAGCTAGGCCAATGAGCTCCTCAAAGTTGGGACTCTTGAGCGACATGTTTTAAAAAATGCTGCTACATCATCATCATCAACCGAGCGATGTTCCCGGTTGCATCCCTCTCGAGAGCCCGGGTCCGCTTTCCTACTTTTACGTAAAAAACATGCTGCTACAATTGACCCCTAATCAATTCGTGGCTTTAACCTAATTCATGCGGGCATTGTGCATAATGACCGGTCATTATAGGAAGGTCGAATTTATCAAGTGGCTCGTAACATTTATTTTATAACTAGGTACAACACCTAATCTTTGAATCAAATAATGATTAAAAGGTCCTTGCTCTCTTAGGCCGACGTTGAGATATCAAAACACGTACATTCCGAAGTATTTTAAACTTAATTATCATATATTTAAATTAATTAGTTAAATGTACTACATTTTAATTGATTTTACGAGTAGTACTTCATTTACAAAAATGTATCTATCTATACTAATATTATAAAGAGGAAAGATTTGTTTGTTTGTATCGAATGAACTACTGGGCCGTTTTTAAAAATTCTTTCACCAATAGGCAGCTACATTATCGAGGATTAACATAGGCTACTTTTAATCCCGATTGTCCCACGGAATCGGGACTTACGCGGGTGATAAATTTTAATATAACAACTATGTAGGTACTATACTGCAGTATTAACTTAAGTAATACCTATTGATAATAATTTAATTATATGAACTGACTAACTTACATTTTACTTTACCTTAGAAGTAAATGTTAAGGTTATTTGGACGTTGTTAAACAAGAAGGCCGAAAAGTTCTCGAATGGAGACCGCGGATCGGAAAGCGCAGCGTTGGACGTCCACCAACGAGATGGACGGACGACTTAGTTAAGGCCGCGGGTTCACGATGGATGCAGGCCACTTATGACCGAAGCAACTGGAAATCTATGAGGGAGGCTTATGTCCAGCAGTGGACTTCTTACAGCTGAAATGATGATGATGATGATGAAACAAGAAGGATCCAAACCACAAAATGTTACTTTGTAGTTGTTGCAGTTTGTACCTCAAAATATTACTTAATTAAATAATTATTAAAATATATTAAAAAGAGAAAACGGAACCCCTATATCACTATATTTAGATTTTGAGAGGCCCCTATTTATTTTAGTAAATTAATGAAGATACGTAAGAATATAGTAACATTTTCCCGGGTCCTAATCGCTTATTATTATTTTTACACCTCGACGTCTCAACCATGTTACAATGGTCGTGGTTCCTCTCGCGTCCAGGAAAATGTAACTATGTTATCAAATCGTGTGAATTTAAAAAGTTTATACGTAAGAACAGGTACCAGCTGATATTACAACGCATACTTATTTCACAATTTATTTCCAGACTTCTAATAGGATTCGTAGAAGGTGGCGAACCAGACTGGAAAGGCTACATGTACGCAGTAGCCCTGCTCGCCTGCGCCACAGTCCAGACCGTCCTACTCGCCCACTACTTCACGAGAATGTACCTTCTGGGCATGAGAATAAGGACGGCTCTCACCAGCGCTATTTACAGGAAGTCGCTTAGGATGTCCAACTCGGCAAGAAAGGAGTCCACTGTGGGTGAAATTGTCAATCTCATGTCTGTTGATGCTCATAGGTAAGTTCTTTTAAAGTTATTTTTATTACTTACTAGCAGCGCCTCGCGGTTTCACTCGCGTTAGATAGGTAGATTAGAAAGAAAGAAAGAAAATACGTTTTTTCAGACGGGAACACAACTCGCACAGTAGGTACACAAACACATTAGTAATGGACACAACTTATAACAATAAAAAGCCAAACATAACACAAAACAAATAGGAAAGTAAAGAAAAAGTAAGTAATTACTACTTAGGTACTTACTTACCTACGTAAGTGATTAATACTTTATTTACACAACAAACAATAAAATTACAATTAGTATACCTACGTCAAAAGTAAAACAAATACACGGAAAGCTTAAAAGTAAAACGTTGTACAAATGGACGTTGTTATCGCTAAAAGCGATTCTCCTATCCCCAATCCCACGAGAATATAGGGATAAAAAGTAACCTGTGTTATTCTAGCACCCGTATTTATAGACAAATCTCACAGATTACTTTGTCTGTGTAATGCCCTGTCTCGCTCTTATTAGTGATTTTTCACGTCAACGAGAATGTGACAGACACATTACTTAGACAAGTCATTACTTAGAATTGACTATAAATCGAGTGTAAGACTCCAGCTGAGACATACTGAGTTTCATTGCAATTAGTTCAACAGGTTTTACGTGAATTAGCAATAAAACACTCATGCATAACCTTTCATCTTTATAATATGATTAGGATTCTTCATACTTCTTCTTCAACGTCTTTTTGACTATATTACAATATAGAGTTTTCTTCTGTTTTCGGATAGAAATTAAACTCATTTTTCGGTTTTAATCGCGTGGTGCTTATGCAAAAATGCTAAAAGTAGCATTGTTGGTGCTAAAAGTAATAAACTGTAAGGGTCAACGTTTCGAGACCTTTACGGGTCTCCTAGATTCAGTCAATGAAATTAGTTAATCGCTTAGTAGAGTTTAGTTTTAAACCGAAAAATGAGTTTAATTTCTATTACAATCGACTAGTTCACGAGGAGACACGAAATAAAAACGCGATTAAGATCCGAGAAGCTGTTAAAAGTAAATTTGACCTCGGGCTCTCTGGCCCTACAATTATTTACCGTTATGGTCTGAGCGACACGGTAACTGCTTTGACAGCTCGTTGGGCTTTTTACTAGCCCAAAGCGAATTATTTGTATTGAATTCGTAAATAACCTCTGTAGTCTGGGAACAATACGTTTTAAAGTTTACAATGTTACGTCAATCTGATTTTCTTGGTAATTTTGTCGAAGGAAAACAAATATTACGTAAAAAGCTTAAATGTACGAGATAGCTTTCTTCTTATCGTATCTATAGTGATGTGGCTTACCTAGTGTTATGTTAGAGGTTACAAATAAAGAAAGAAAGAAAATTCTTTATTTGTATTAGAAAATACGTTTATTCGGACAAGCTCACAACAACATTAAAAAAATAAACTATTTAATAAAATATTTTAATAGAAATAAAATTTAGAATGGTCATGGCTGATATAGGTTTAATGGAATAAACATATTTATACCCGACAGCCGAAGAAGGGTTATATTATATATCTAATGTCTTTAAGTTTACAAACGTAGTCGACTACGTTTGTAAAGTTTGTATTGAGAAAAGAGTAGGTAGACTGTATGTATATCAAAGCAAAACATAATTTAACAAAACCCACATTTGCTATCTAGTGAGAGCAATGTACCTACTTACCTACAATGATATCTGGACACACCTAGTGTCAATCAAACATTACGTAGTTCAGCTTTATCAGAGAACTTGCCGCGGTACCAGGGTTCTCTCGCATAAGTCCCGTTTCTGTAGGAACTTTTGAATTCAAATTAGCATAATGTTAATCCAGGTTATGTACTCTCTAACTAAATCGTAACTTTGCAAAAAAATACTAACCCGTCAAAAGCTTTAGCAAAACTCATCAAAGGACCTATTAAGTCTCTGGCATAGTCGCCAGTCGGCCATTGACTGTTTGCTCCCTGGATAAAGACGTTACATCAAATATTTTTATGCCATAAAATATATAACTGCCATGACCGTGCCCCTACGTTTTGTTTTTTTTTTTTTCATTTTCTGATTGAAATAGAAAAAAAAACAAAAAGTTTGTGAAGTTTGTATGGAGAAAAGAGTAGGTAGACTGTCCCCTTAACTTTGGAACTGGTAAAGCTTGTCCGTCAAGAGACGAGTTGGAAATGGATCACTACCAGGCGACCTTTCTCCTTCTAGTCTCTAAACAGTCCAGTTCTATGATAATAAGGTTATCTCTAAAATAAATATAATTCTTTAATTCAGTTGTTAAACAAAAGACCTGAATTTACTATTTCGCTTACTTCTATTTGAAAATGATTACGTTTATCTTTAATGACAAAGGAGCCAGATAAAATACATGTTTTGTTATCTGAAGGTCATTTTGCTTCTTCCTAATTCAGTAATATGTTGCGTAATATACAGGCCGGAAATTTAGAACACCTCTTTGAAGAAAAGTAGGAATAGCATTTGTTTTTCTAAAAGAAATCATTCCATTAATGTAGGTATTTTTAAAAGAAATAGGTACTACAGCATTCCACGGAAATGGATAGGTACGTACACTGGAAATCGGACTTCTTGGAAAAAATGGTCCCACTTGATACTTAAGAAAAGAGATTCGATGAAACTCGATGTCCTTTTTGCACTATAGGTGTCGTCGGTTAGTTAGACAAGATCTTCTGCTGGAACGTTTTGATTTATGAAAGCAAAAACGTAAACTACGTTCAAACATTCCACCTAGTCTTCTCTACACATAGTAAAACAGTAACGAAGCCGTGTCTGTACGTACACTTAATATTTTTCGAAAAAACGAATTGGAAGGGACTATATGCATGAAAAAGATCACGTTAATATGGTTTAAACATGTATGTCTTTCTGTCTGTTGGTTTGTGCGCGAATCATGTACCGAGAACTACTGAACCGATTTCAATAAAATTTAATATGAAGTAGCTTTAGACGTGGATTTAAAAATAGAATACTTACCTTTTATCCGGATATCCTGAATTCATATTTTTTTTGCTTTTCCTTTACATACCTACCTCAAGAGGAATAATATTCCAATAAGGGATAATATTCCAGCTACTTTTATCCGGAATAATCCGGATATCGAATCCGGTTATCCGGAAATTCCCAATTTATTTAGCACAGCTAGTATACAATAAATCAGGAACCTACCCAATGTCTTCATGGTCTATGCGTACCGTTGCATGAAAGATAATATAGTCGACACGATAAAGATTGACTGAACGGAAACTAAGCAGAGGAAATCGTGTTTGTTCAATAAAAATAATTGTTTAAGGTACGCAGGTAGGTATTTCATTCATTGATTTTACGTTCACAATCAATTATTTAAGAAACTAGGACAACTGAGAAACCTCGCACTCGTTATTTTGTTTCGGCAGTTTTAGAATTCTTTGTTTAGTCTTGTGGATGGTTATTTCTGTAATAGAAATGTCATTTCAACAAGGTTGTTTTATTGGTGTAATCCCTACCAACCAGGATTGACAAGGATAGTGAGGAAAACACCAATTTGTTTTTGAAAATTGTTGAATCCCCTGGTGGAGAACTTTTAGTGGGGATTATGCCAATAAACTGATTTTAAATTGCAAGCAATACACTCAAAATGAAGCTACATATTTGCAACTGGATTGCAATCGAAACATTATTGACTCAAAAATGGATAACGGTATTCTCCAAAGAAAACTTTATCGAGAAATGTCAAACGTTATTCTACAAACGTCATATTTGATATTGAGATTGACTGCTTGAGATTGATTGATGATATTTTGGATAATTTGATTACGACAACAGGCCATCATGAAAAATGAGTTATCTATATCTATACATATAAAATTCAAAGTCCTGAGTGACCTATCAACACAGAGCCCAAACCGCTGGTCATAGAGACACGAAATTTGGAAATCGAGTTCTTTGTGATGTGTAGGGTTTTTGGAAAATCCAACGGGATCCATGTGAAACCGTGTCCTTAAATTCGCTAGCAAATACTTTGTCTGTGATTTTATATATATTTTTAAATAGAAACGAATACAATGTATTTATACAGTTGACGGGCTTTGTGGCGAAGGCCCGACTGTAATGCAGAAGGTTGCGGGTTCGATTCCGGCCGGGTGGAAATTATTATGCGTGAATATAAATATTTGTTTCTGGTCTGGGTGTTTACTATGAATCGTATATATGTATTTACAACAAGAAAAAAGTATACAATAATATGTAGTATATCCGTTGTCCTACTATGGGCATGGATGGGAACCATGGGTACTGATTGCGCTGTGTTTAACGTTGTGCAATATTGTAATTCATAGTAATTTTGTGTTATTAGTGTTATTACTAACAAAAATAACTTGAGAACTGCAAAATCATTGTTGTCAACCGCACTACTGAGATAACGTACATTGGTTTACTTAATTCATAAGTAATTAATTTATTATTCAAACACGATATATTTTAATTTCAAACAATTTACAATGTTTTTTTCCAGTATTATGACAGTAAATATAATTAAAATATAAAACACTAATACTAAATAAGAATAACACAACATTTACCCCCTTATTTAAAAACAGCTGCATAAACTATGTATCGTTTATCTTTTATTGTGACATGAAGTTTCAACGTTAACAGACAGAGACAAACGTTACATTAACTTAGTCATTGTTTATAAATAAGAAAAGTAGGTACATAATTGCCAGTTATTATTTGTCACAAGCTACATAACGTATTTTTCGATGTTACATGTTTCAACCGACTATATGAGCATGCGGGTACTATAATAGTAAAATAGATAATCTAATCATTGGCCACTGGAATGATTTTCAGTACCTACCTACTCCTATCTCACTTCTGCTTTCGTGTAGTGGTGTGGCTCACCTAGTATTTGAGTTTTCAGGTCGGTCTAAGCCCTCTGACTTGACCTAACGACTGCTATCAGTGATAGATAACAACCGAGACCAACTGCTAAACGTGCCATCCGAAGCACGGAGGAGCTAGAAAAAAATATTTCACCCACGAGTATATCTCACAAGAACATGGTTATAGCTCCTATTACTTAAAATAACTTGAATCCAAAAATAAAAAATGGTTACCTCTAGTAAGTCTGGTCAAAGTTCAAGGCTAACTGGTTATGCACTGTAACTATTTTTAATAACTACATAATACCGTTTGTATAAATATTCTGAATTTTCCTGGACATCTAATTTTCTTGTCTTTGAATCTTCATCACAATACCTAAGTTTGAACCATCTATCAAAATGTATCGCACAAATATTATAAATGCGAAGTTTTTCATGTTTATTTGTTTGTGTATCAATCACGCAGAAACTACTAAACCGATTGCGATGAAACTTGGCATGCAAATAGCTAGGGATCTGGGCTAATACATAGCTACTTTTTATCCTTTATATTCCCGCGGAATCGGGACTTACGCGGTTTGAAACAACGCGCTGCTAGTAGGAACTATATTTTAAGAAATCCTCATTAAAAATTTAATGATTGGTACCCAACACACTCAAGTCTTGATAGCTCTTTATTGATTGATGATCGCAACCTTGGATACGTGAATGAGTACATAAAGTTAATTCTTCTGTGTTGCTTTATTGTACCGGTTCTTGTGTTAAATCATAAGTAGACTTATTTATTAGAAAAAATTAGTTAATAATTTCCGATGACGAAATTGTTGTGCTTGGATTTTGTACCTATTCGAGTAGGAGTTGGGAGTAGGTTTCTATTCGTTAGAAATGACGTCGTTTGTAAACTGAAATTAATATTGAACGCTACAATTTGTTGTCTCCTTTATGAGTATGAGTAATCGTAATTTTATGTAATGACAATAAATTCGCTGACTAACCTAGTTTTGTATGTTAGTACACGCCACACGGCAAATAGATGGCCTATTCGCAAATCCAAGTTATCCAAAATTTCATTTCAACATCAAATCAATCAATTTTTAGCTTCAAATTTGATCTTTTTGATAAAATTTTCTTTGGAAAATACCGTTTTTCATACATTTTCAAGTCAATAAAGTTTCAATTGCAGGCCAGTTTCAAGTTATACTTTCTATTTGAGTATATTGTTTGCAATTGTAATGAGATTAAAATGGAATTTCGAACAATTTTAACACTCGTATTTATGTCGGTCCCATTCTCGTCGACGTAAATAATCACTAATAAGAGCGAGACAGGGCATTGCTTTGCCAAAGTAATCACTCAGATTCGTCTATAAATACGGGTGTAATATAGGAATAGCCACCCAGATGATATATTTAAGTAAATACTTACCAATCAGTAACAGTCATTTGAAGAAACAAAAAAAAACAGTTGAAATTAAGTCAAGTACATCGAGTCGAGTAGAAGAATGCATAGTCATAGAGCTCTATCGCACAGGATGTTTGTATGTACCAAAATTAATTCCTCGAACGCCTTACCGGCACATATTTCATGTTAATGTGTCCTGCTTAACCTAACATAAACAGAAATCAAAAGTATGGTAAATTCATTTAATCTTAAAAATATACATTTTTTGGTTTTAGTAACCTACCCATACTTCAGAGAACAAATGTATTTTAGAGAAAAAAAAATGTTTCAAAATTGAATAAACGCACCAAGCACCTCTTTTCTAGCGGGGCGCGCTAACCAAGAGCTAACCTAACCTAACCAAAAGCTCTATTTTTCAACCGGCACCCATGACCTTTCGTTTCCGACCTTCCGTTCTCTGTGTGTTTACTCTCCACAGTAGCTGGTAAAAACAGCACACAGGTTGATGAAATCTGATCCAGCATGTTCGCCTGCGATTCCGATTTCCCATCGACTAATATCATTATTGTCTCATTGTCAGAAAACGGCGGACAAGGTCAATACCTAAAAGCCCCGAGCCATCGAAACCTGTTTGGTTGGATACAATATTATGGTCGAAAATACTTAAATTACCATATTGGACCGAATTTAATTATCCTATGGGGCATTGGAACTTGCGCATCCACATTTGTAGAAATTGTTTGCGCATTTTTACTAAGTTTTAAAAAATTAAACTTTTTTGTTTTTCGGTTTTCGCGATGCTGATATGAAATTAAAACGTTTCGATTTTAATCGCGTTGTTTTTATTATATGAAGCGTTTTTCTAAGCTCGACGTTTCGAGGTCTTTCCTGACCTCCTGGTCACAGGTAGATAAACCTCGCACGAGAAACCAAAAAAATAGTTTAATTTCATACAATATATTGCATGAGCCCTGAATGTGATGTGTTCGCAGACGAATAGAGATCGATATTGTCAGTGTGTTTGGAGTTTTGTGAGATAAATATGCGACCAACGACTGTAGCGTGAATGTTTTTTTGTCATTTATTTATTTATTAGGTACTTTAGGTACATTAGACCTGTCCTTTTGTATGGTAGTGAGGCGTGGCCATTGCTTGAGCGACATAAGCAGGAGCTGCGTGTCACGGAGATGAAGATGCTGCGCTGGATGTGTGGAGTGACGCGAAAAGACCGCGTCAGAAACTCCCGCATCAGGGGCAGCCTTCATGTCCGAGACATTGCAGACAAACTGCAAGAATGCCGCTTACGGTGGTACGGCCACGTTCTACGGAAACCGGCTAGTTACGTGGGAAACAAATGTCTTGCTATGGCGCCTCCGCCCGGCCGTGGCAGATTGGGAAGACCCAAGAAGTGCTGGCTTGACGTTGTAAGATCGGATATGCGTGCTAATGGCCTCACTACACGGGATGCCGAAGATCGTGCGAAGTGGAGACGTAAAAGTAGGAAAGCGGACCCCGGGCTCTCGAGAGAGATGCAACCGGGAACAACGCTCGGATGATGATGATTTATTTATTAGGTACACCAACAGTAAAGTACACTATAGTTAATACAGAAAAACACATTTTTTGTAAGATGGACAAGTGTGCTTACCAATTAATAGGTATACACAACGTTATTTAAAAGTAAGGTACATTAAAGGTTCCTAAGTATAACCAGTTCTGATACAGATACTATTGTTAATATAAAAAAAAATATACCATTGTCATTTAATGTAAATGGTAATAATAATTGTATCGTGCTAACTGACAATAAATAAATAAAATTAAAGTCATATTATTTAATTCAAAGTTCTAATAAAAAAGTACGAATTTAAAAATATAAATGAAACAAATTTTGAAGGAGAATAGATAAACATCTCGTTGAGATAAAATTGCTACTTCAACCTTCGTAAACCACCGAATGTATTATGTAACCTACTTCAATTTTTATCACAGAAATCAATTCTTGAAATGCTTCCTGCATAAGAATTTCATTCTTTTTGTAATATTGTGAAACACTAATTACCCAAATTATTATGAATTAATTGATTAAGATAATAATCTATTGATTATCAAAATGTTTTAATCACTAATAATCCCCCTACTTATAAACAATGATTATCAAATACCTAAGTTATGTAAAGTTTGTTTCTGTCTGTCTACTTTGAAACTTCAGGTCACAGTAAAAGACAAACGATGACATAATATATAACTAAAGGTCTTATAATTACAATATCATGAACCCGGTAGGACACTGCAACATAAAGCTTAATGGGGTGGCACACGCAAAGCTGTGAGCAGATGGCGCTGGCATCGGATGATCTTTTTTTTTTGTTGATGGTCCCCCACGAACGAAAACGCCGAGTTTTTTTTTCTTTCGGTCTGAGACTGATATGGCCAATTTGGCGCCGAGAGTTGTAAAAAACACCTGTTAAACAGTTCTTAATTCAAACCTAAGATCATTCGACTAACGCCCTCTGCCGGGATAAAAAGTTAGTGTTCCTCCTCATTCTAATCCTATTAATATTGTAAAGCTGAAAGTTTGTGAGTATGTATGTGTGTGTTTGTTAATTAATCACGTAAAAACCGCTGAACAGATTACCATGGAACCCGATATATAGATAGCTGGAGACCTAGAATAACACATAGGCTACTTTTGATCACGATATTCCCACGGGATCGGGACTTACGCGGGTGATACCGCGGAACAGAGCTAGTTACTTAAAAAATCCATTCTTATTGTATGTATGTACTAGCAGCTCCCCGCGGTTTCACCCGCATAAGTCCCGATCCCGTGGGAATATCGGGATCAAAAGTAGCCTATAGCCTTCCTCAATAAATGGACTATCCAACCCCGAAAGAATTTTTCAAATCGGACCAGTGGTTCCTGAGATTAGCGCGTTCAAACAAACAAACAAACAAAAAAACAAACAAACTCTTCCGCTTTATAATAGTAATAGATAGATAGATTAAAAATAACCCTAATTCCTTCCAGGTTTATGGAACTGACAGCGTACATAAACATGATTTGGTCGGCGCCCTTACAAATCGCCCTTGCCCTGTACTTTCTTTGGGGCATCTTGGGCCCGTCCGTGCTGGCCGGGTTGGCGGTGATGATCATCCTGATCCCAGTCAACGGTCTCATTGCCAGCCGAGTGAAGACCCTGCAGATCAGACAAATGAAGTACAAAGATGAGAGGGTCAAGCTGATGAATGAAGTTCTTAATGGAATCAAGGTATGTATGTTCCTTCGGCCCCTACTTTAAGGTCCAGGTCCGTCAGCACTACAGCAACCAACTAAAAACCGACTTCAAAAAATCATAAAACTACCTCCTATATACAGTGCCACCGACTTATCTGTTATGTTATCTGAAGTCGGGCAGCCAAACTACAATCAGACCGGAGTAAATGACGGACTGGTCTGGGTGTTTTTTGTGTATCATTAATTCATTATGTATGTATTTACAAAAAAAATGTGTACTGTGTAGTATATCCGTTGTCTAGTACCCATAGTACAAGCCTAGTGCTTAATTTGGGGCTAGATTGCGTTGTGTGTAACATCGAGCAATATTTATTTAAGTTATCTTTTAGTTTCCGAAATATCCGAAAGTAAATAGTTACATTTTTCACGAATGGGTCACTAAGGATTAGTAATAGTACTGTAGTAGATACTGTAATAGATTAGTTACTTGATTAGTAATATTAAAATGAAAAATATCCTGAATGAAACCGGTAAGCCCTTTATTAAAGATAATTCTTATATCATCGATAGCACGATATTGATTTTGTTTAGTTTCAGCAGGCCTGATAGTGCATTATCTATTGCTATGGAGATATGTACACCTTGCCGCTGATATCTTATCGTGGCTACATCGTTACATAGGCTACAAACCTCCTGCTTTTGCTGACATGTCGCACCTCTAGAATTACAATGACGCAAATGCAAAAATTGTCCAACTACCGAATGCAACATAAGCAAAAGACGACTTTTGCTTAGTTATCGCAAATCAGAAAAGAGCAATTGAAAAGTTTCAAAATCATTTTTCTCGATTTTATACAATTTGCACTTACGTCAATGTAATTCTAGAGGTGCGATATATTGAAAACAAATATCAAGAGAGTCAAGAGTCATTTCAAAAGTCAATAAAAATCTTTAATTCCATAGGAACTTGTACACAAATCTATATCTATCTATACTAATATTATAAAGAGGTAACGTTGGTAACATATGTACACACATCAACAATGTCTAGGGATATTATAGTTTTTCTTAATTTTCACAATATCAGTAAATAATTTCTTAAGACACCTGTATATGAAATAAAAGTTTATTTTAATGTGTTATGCTGTGTTAAAAAAAATAGAGCTGCCGCAAAGATTTTTATTGTTTTTTTTTTATTAACCAAAACCTCTCATGTTTACTTAACACAGAATCGCGCTTAATTATGGAATAAAAGTATTGAATATCAAAAAAAGTCTTCATTTACAAAAAAAATATGCATTTTATTAAATTCAATAATCGGTATTTCCTCCTCTGACATTTATAAGCGTGCGGCATCGATTATTCATACTTAAAATGAGGTTGTCCAAGTCTGGCTGCGGAATAAGGTCCCAGGTCCGTTTTAAGTGTATGAAAAGTTGCTCTTCTGTCGTCAAATCTGGAGAGAAATTAATCATAGTTCTTCTTTGTAACATGTCCCATGCATGTTCGATAGGATTCATGTCGGGGGACTGAGCAGACCAGTCCATAACTCTGACATCATGTTCCCGAAGCTCATTTGATACCAGACGCGCCGTATGTGCGCGGGCATTATCGTGCATAAGTTAGAACTCCGGGCCCATTTGCACCCTATGTGGGATAATTACAGGTTCCACTACCTCATTACGATATTTCCACGCAGTTATGTTCCCTCTGATCCAAATGAGATCGGTTCGCGCACCTATTCGAATTCCAGCCCATACCATGATGGTCCCGCCTTGATAGGAATGGACTTCTTGCACATGTTGGAGACGGCGCTGTCGACCTGGAAGTCGCCAAACTCGTAGTCTTCGCGAATCCGGATGAAATCCGAACCGAGACTCGTCAGAAAACAGTACCATCGACCATTGCTCGTTACTCCAAACAAAATGTTCTCGAGCCCACAAAAGTCTTCGCCCGCGATTGCCACGCCGTAAAGCTGGAACTCGAAGTGGTCTGCGAGAATGAAGACCGGCTTCATGTAATCGTCTTCTCACAGTTTGGTCGCTTACTGACAATTGGTGGTCAGAAGCCTTTGAACCATTTGCATAGCCGTAACAGTGGGTTGTCTCCTAGCGATATTTTGTAGAAAACGGTCTTGTTTAGGAGTTGTGACACGACTTCTGCCAGAATGCCGTTCCGCAACATCACCCGTAACACGATAACGTGACCACAACCTAGAGATCACATTTTGGTGGGTCCGTAGAGTGTCAGCAACTACGCGTTGAATAGCGCCAGCTTCCAACATGCCTACAGCTCTAATCTGTTCTTCTCTTGTTAAATGTCTACGTGACATAACAATAAACAATACACACACTCTATTGGAATAAAAAAAATGTGCAAAAGCTTATTATTTACAAAATCAGCTGGGTTAAATGGTAACCAAAACTAACTGTGAAAAAGCCAAATTCGAATTACCGCGTATTCTTTTGTTTTTAAAATGATTTTTTATTTTATTTTTTTGAATTTCGAAAGAAGAGACGGCGGAGTTTATTTTTCATATAGAAACTTTTTCGATACTGTAAATAGTTTATACCTAAGCTAGGAAGTCTAAAATACAATATCCCTAGACATTGTTGATGTGTGTATATTGGAGGTAATCTCCTAAACCACTGAACTGCTTCAAAAAAATCTTTCACTAATAGTAAGCTTCATTATCGAGGAGTAACATAGGCTACTTCTGATCCCGATGTCGGGATCAGGACTTACGCGGGTGAAACTGTGGGAATCTGCTAGTACATAATCGTTTTGAAACGTAACTACATTGTGTCTTTGGCAGTAACATAGGTCACGTTTTGTCCCGATATTTTGACGGATTCGTTACTTGCGCGGGTTGCAGCTAGTTGTTGATATTTAGGGCAAAAACAAAACTAATTACTACAAATATTATTTAAAATAAATTATTTTATTATTTTTGCACAGACCTTTAAAAAAGTGTAAATTTTTCGATTTCGATATATTCAACAATAAATAAATAAATTATGTAAACAACATACAGCGCCATCTAGCCCCGTGGTAAGCTAATAAGCTTGTGTTATGATGACTAGACAACGGATATAGTACTTAAATTTATTTATCTTTTGTAAATACATACATATTATAGATAGAGAGACACCCAGACCAGGCACAAATATATATTTTTTTAATCATAAATACTTGCACCCGGCGGGAATTGAACCCGCAACCTTCTCCAATGCAGTCGGGCATTCGCACGACGTGCCACAGAGGTCGTCTAAATAGTATAAACGATTGAAAGATTGCTAAGAATACGCTATAGATAAGTGATAAAGAATAATGTATTTCACTGGGCCAGTAGGTATATCGATATGACGAACAGATAAATATATCACATTTTTTTTTATTTCATAGATAGGTATGCAAATGCGACATTTGATCAAATTGCTTTTACCATATTAAGCATTTTTCAACGCCTCAACGGTCCTGACTAATTTTTAATGACTGATAAACGCGCAGCCTAAATCACTGATAATAGAGAGCTGAAATTTGGGGAGTGTGTTCTTTATAAATGACTAGCTGCATGCCGCGGTTTCACCCGCGTAAGTCCCGATCCCGTGGAAATATCGGGATCAAAAGCCTATGTTACTCAGGGTGAATGTAGGTTTCTAATGGTGAAAGATTTTTGAAATAGGTCCAGTAGTTTTTGAGTTTATTCATAACAAACATACAGAGAGACACACACACGCACACATAAAAATACAAATATTTCCTCTATATTATTAGTATAGATGTAGGCTATACTTTTTTTTTGGAGGGAAGGGTTTTTCGGAATTTCCACGGGATCGGGTCTTACGCGGGTGAAACCGCGGGACCCAGGTGGTGCTTAGTATAATAATTGTAACGCGATTAAACTGAAATACATGAAACTACACAAATAGAGGGCAAAAACACAAAAACCACACTTTTCTTTTTCTAGACAGAAAAATGTTTTTTTTATTAAATTTGGGAGTGTACCTATTGCAAGTATTTGCAATGTATGACGCAACAATGTTTAAATTGTGATTCTTTGGTAAAGATTGTACTATTTTGTCTTCCTTAGAGATAGCATTATCTTTTCCTTAGAGGTGCAAGTCGAACGAAAATAACATAATGTTGGGTAACATTGTGAAATAAGTTGTCTTACGACATTGCACTAATGACTATCCTAAACTAAGACGCTAGGCTTACGAAATGGAAAAATTATCCCCAACATAATATAATCTATACTAATATTATTAAGAGGAAAGATTTGTATTTGTGCGTGCGTGAGTGTGCGTGTGTGCGTCTGTATGTTTGTTATGAATAAACTCAAAAACTATTGGACCGATTTCAAAAATTCTTTCACCATAAAAAAGCTATGTTCACCCCGAGTAACATAGGCTACTTTTGCTTACATACATACGTAATTGTTACTAACGTTACTGTATTGAAAACGTAAATTTTCATAGGGGTTCCTTATCTGTCCCTTAGCGATAAGAGATTTTCGGAATTTCCGTTACAAAGTGTTTTTTTTATCATTGTTTTTTTTTTAATCTTCAGGTTCTTAAGATGTACGCTTGGGAGCCAAGTTTCGAAGAGCAAATCCTCAAAATAAGGAATAAGGAAATGAACGTGTTAAAACAAACAGCATATCTCAATTCTGCTACCTCATTTATTTGGTCTTGTGCGCCTTTCCTGGTAAGCTTTCATACATTTATTTATCTTACAATAAGCCCTCTAAGACCGTCAGTACCGTCACCTGTCTTTATAGACGAATCTAAGTGATTACTTTGGCTAAGCAGTGCCCTGTCTCGCTCTTGCTAGTGATTTTTAACGTCAGCGAAAATGTGATAGACACATTATTTAGACGAATAATTGCTTAGAATTGGCTGTAAATACGAGTGTAGGGCTATAACGCCCGTAATCACAAACTACCCCATGCGTGACTTACGTCAGAGAAAACGTGACAAAAGCTGAGGCCACGCATAAGTTCGTTTGTAAGACTTATTATTCCGAGGGTAGTGGGTTCGAATCCCGCCCGATCGCGCACCGATGTCTTTTTGTTTGAGAAAAAGTTATGTGTGCCTATAACATAGCTCTTACGGTGAAGGAAAACATCGTGAGGAAACCGTCCTTGGACTCACCACGGTCCAATGGCATGGGACATTCGCCAATCCGGAGTAGGCTCCCGTGGGTTCTTACTGCCTAACCTCTCTAAGAGAAGGCTCGCGCCCTACAATGGGGCAAAAAAGCTCTCTGGCGCAATGGCGGTTGAGCTGCATAGGCTTGCTACAAGGACCGCTATAGTATAATATGACGTACATAAATTTACCTTTTAGCGCGACAAACACTAAATTATAGTAAGTATTACTAAACTCTCTTTCTTTATGCAAAAATATTGAACCGATTTCGATGTCGCTTAACAAACCATCGATTGATAACTTTAATTTTTATCCCAATTATTCAACGGACAAGTGAGAAAACTTCATATTTGTCGTGTCATTATGATTTTCATAGACATACATTGAATTCTAACTAATGTATGCACTGATTTGATTTGAGTAGATATGTCAATAAAATCTAAATCTATGAATCGAGCAAACACAACTGAACCTATACTCACGAAATAGGTAATACACAATATGGCAATAAATACCACTCAATATATTTAACCTTTATAAGTAAATAAAAATACCCATAATTTCTAAGTAAATAACAAAGCTATGCCAGTATTTACTTTGCTATATACTTATCACGTTATTAGTGTGTATAAGATAATTTGTTGCTATAAAATAAATATCTACTGTATTTACATTAGACTGATAAGAAGTACTATCGTTTCGTTATTAAGCTGTACGTAATTATCAACTGGCAGTGGAAATCTGTGCAGTTATATCAGCAATCTATGTTTTTATTACTTGTATTGCTGTTGATAACTTTAATCTCTCGATTATGTGTTTATTATATTCTTTAATCCGTCATTGTATTGTATATTGAGACGTCTCGATATGATATTGATTTATTTAATTTAAATTTATAACTGGTTCTTTATTTTTTTCGTTTTGTTGAATAAGTTCAAAATGGTGACCGATTTTTGATGATTGAACCCCAATAAAATTGCAATTTTCTGTTGATAAATCTCAAAATTATTTGTTTCAAAATTCAAACGTCCGTTTTTAGTAATTCTACCCATGCTGTTGTATAACTTGATTTTAAAGAAATAGGTACTTGAGAAATCAGTTTGTGTATTTTATATTTTAATTTTAAATAAATGTTATTGCATATTTGGATCGATTATAAATAAATGGGTTATCGACTTCAATTTTCAAAAAGGTTTATCAACAAGTGTTAAATAATTTCTGAGATATAAGCTGGTATGTTAGCATCAATCAGTCTATCGACTTCAATTCAATAGTATTTAAATAATTCCTTACACCTACCAAATATTTAACGTTTCTTTTACCTACCTACCTATGTAGAATGTATGTACTTACCTATGTAACTCCAATTTTTGTATTTTCAAGGTGACCTTCCTTACCTTCTTCACATTTGTGATGACAGCTGAGTCTGACAATGTCCTGACGCCCACTAAAGTGTTCGTCTCGATGTCCCTGTTTTACACAATGCACTTGCCTTTAGGTTTACTCCCGCTCATCATAGTGTCGGCGATCGAGGTACACCCTCTCACGTGTACTCTGCATCTCTACAATGCAACCTTTTGAGGCTATGTTCTTCCCATTCCGACTAACACTATATTTTCTATAAGATATTATTATAAGTACATATAATACGCAGTTTATGCCATACCTATACACTTTATTAAATTCGATATTTGAAAAACAAAGCGCTCGCTCATTCATATGGTGAATTTTAAGATATATTTATAAAATTGTGAGTCGATAATACACCGAGGTTTTATAATTCCAAGTTGGATTTTCGTTGCCTGCTTCGCGACATATCGGTGTATATCGGCTCGCATGTTAATTGTATCATAATATCGTCGCCTAAATAAGCTAAACTGCTAACTGCCATCCATACGGTTTGTGGGTAACATAATTACAATAAACGACTCGTACATCATGATAATGAAATAATTTAGTAAAGGATGAATTCAGCTTAGAGCGCAATTTGACACCTGAGGAGTTGGCATAAAATATTTCAGAGCAATATTTAGAGGAATATTTCAAATAAGTAATTATTTTTTGTCGTCGCAGTTATCAGTTTCTTAGTTATGGCCTTCTGCCAGCGTAATAGGGCAATTTCGGCCAGTATCACATGTATATAATGGAAAGCCAGGAGCGAACAATTAAGAGCAGGGTACGGTGGGGGCTCCATCGTTTTTAGGGTTTCGTAGTCAACAAAAATGGGGATAAAATGGGGTTAACAGCTTGGTAACTTTAGCCGACGATATGCATGTCATATCAAACCTAACTGAGTATATATCGTAGGTGTCACTGATGTCGTTCGGCTGCTTTGTATTGGTAAACGATACTGAAGTTCTGGACTCTAAGAAGGCTTTCGTAGCGTTGTCTCTTTTCAACATCCTACGTTTCCCTCTATCAATGCTGCCTAACGTTATATCCAATGTTGTTCAAGTAAGTTTACGATTGGAAGAGTTCTCGTCTGTGCTGTCAATTGCTTTATAATCTGTACCGACGCGAAATATTGGCGTATCGGTAGATATTATGTTTGGATGTTATATAGCCAATGCTAGAACATACTAACTATGTAATGTAGCCAATACTGTATATTATTTATGTATATAAAACTCTTGTTGTCCATGTCATATTAACTTTCCAAACTCGCTAATAACTTGTTATTAACAATTACTTAAGGCGCTGTGATAAGTAAAACTTTAGTTTCGGTCAAGGCCATCAATGTGGAGACTTTGCGTGACATTAAAAATATCAATGAAAACCTTACTGATCAGGGACTCGATTACTGTAATATTAGTTACATTTTACCGTTTCTTAATCGGGTATTATTATTAATTATCTTACCTCGGCATTTCAACTATGTTACAATAGTCTTGGTCGCGAGGAGATGCGACCAAGACTACAAATCAAATCACAAATCGGGTCAATTTAAAAAGTATCATTTAATTTATTTTCCTGGGTCTTTACTTTTTTATTCTCTTACCTCGGCGTTTCAACCATGTTCCAATGGTCTTGGTCGCGAACTGACTGTAATGATTATCTCAATATGGAAAACGATGTTAATATGAATATTTTTATTACCTCAACATTTTAATAAGCTCCTTAATATGACCTTAATAAGGTTTAAAAAAAATAAAAGAATCATGTTTTCATCTGACATAAACAGGTCAAAAATATCATACATTATACCTACTAAAATTTATCATTGTACTAATTGGGAGGAATGTCGTCACCTCCACTAGACCTCGTTACTTATTACAGCGCCTTAACGCATGACAATGGTTGCGGTAGGTTTAAACTACTAATTTACTGAACGTACTGTAGTCCATAGATGTTACTGTTATAAAATTAAGGGCGACTTGCATAAGACATTATAAAAATAGTTAGCTAAATTCATTTAAATATAATTTACGGAAAATCGTTGTTGTAAGTTGAAGATTGCAAATGTTGTCACACTGTGACATTTTTGATATTTTGACAGTTCAAATTCACGTTTATTTAAGAGCTTAAAAAACATGCTGAGGTATCGTTATGCAAGCCGGCCGTAGTTTTAAAGTTTTTATCCACTTTTAGAGATTTTTTTTAAACACGGTAGATGATCGTTTGACCACTATTTCACCTGATGGTGAGTGATGCTATGGTCTAAGATGTAGCAGGCTCGTTTAGAAGAAGAATGACGGCAGGGGAACAAAATCGGACCCGTTTTCTTTAGTGGCTACATCAAGAAACCCCTTTTGGTCGCCTTTTACCGCTCCGTATCAGAAGGTCTATCAAGGAAAATGACGTAGTTTGCAGAACGACGGCATATTAAAACGTCTATATGGTGGCAATGTCTTGAGTGGCAAAACGACTTACTAGTAAAACGTCTAAAATGTGAGATTGTCAACGATATAAAACGTCAAGGATACTCAATAACAAAAACAGAAAATAATTTAAAATATTTATTAACAAAAAAACATTTTTGTCAATAACATAGAATTTCGATTCCTATATCATTACATTATATAGGTTTTTTTTAAACAAATTAGTCTCCACAAAATAATCAGTTTTATATGAGAGACACACAAGCGTTATATAGAAGAAATCTTCAATAATTATGGTGTTGACGCAGTTGCCATTAATATGTCATAGTATAACAACATTTCGTTCATACTTCATCAGGGGCGTCTCTAGGTCATGTAGCGCCCGTGTGCAAATATCTCCTTGGCGCCCTCTAGTAAGAGTTAAGAGTGATTCCAATATGGAATAATAAAGGTACAAACAGCAGTAGGTACTAACTTGACGTAGGTACCCCTAATATTATTTTATTGTGAAGTTGAAAAAATATGTCGGAAAACAATAGGTACCTACATACACCGATATCTTTTGAATGAAATGTCCGAATTGAATAATTCAAAAGGTCCTAGAAAGGTATTGAACTTGTCTTGAATATGTTATTTTACCATTAATTAATACCAAGGTACAAAATAAAAGGTTATTAAAGCGACGGCATGTTCACGAGTTCCAGGTCGGCAGTGGCACACGTACGTAGGGTTTTTTCCCCTTCCCCATTCCGACCGCCATATCCATAGCCTCCATGAACACGTTCAAATTCCATCACCATTTCACCCACATGACCGTTCAGATCACCACCCAAAACGATTCCCTGTGACAACGAGATAGCCCCAAGGAGCTCGCCGAGTTTATCCCAAAACCACCTCTTATCAGCGTCGCTACAACCGACTTGTGGCGCGTAAGTACTTACGACGCGTGACGTAAGTAGGAACCCCCCCCCAATAAGCACCTTCACGCACATAAGTCGATCGCTAAAGCGATTCACCTCCAAGATATCGCCATGCAATCCCTCAGCGAGCACCACAGCCACCCCGTTCTCTCCACCAGGTTCACCCGTGTAGATCAGTTTGTTGCCTTCCGCCTGAAGAGTACGTCGGCCAGCTCCCTCGCGCGTCCGGTTAGCGTGAGAATGTTCCACGTTGCGAAGCCGAGTTTCACCTTGTATTTCGGGGCTCGCGTCTTTGGCCGTACCCGCTCGGTAGCCCTCGTCCACTTACCACAGGAGTCGGGCGAAGCTCCTGTGCGCCGTCGTACGGCGGACAGGAGCTTCGCCCGACTCCGACTCCGTCCGAGCTTCGTCTCAGGGGCGCCGCGGCGCCCCTGGGACCGCTGCGCTGCGCCCGTGTGCTGTGCACACCCTGCACACCCGCTAGAGACGCCCCTGTACTTCATACTGTAAAATTTGAAGTGGCCAGCCAGTATAACAAAGGAGTATTAATCTCAAGTAGTACTTAAAACCTCAAACGTATAAAATATTATTCCCGCCCCATATTAAGTACTTTTCGGAAAAGAGCTAATACATAATGTTGATACCTGTACTTCATAATCGCGACAATTTACATTTTGGACGTTTTACTAGTAAGTAATTTTGCCACTCAAGACATTGCCACCATATAGACGTTTTAATATGCCGTCGTTCCGCAAACTACGTCATTTTCCTTGATAGACCTTCTGATACGGAGCGCCTTTTACGATGGGGATACCGTAGCCATATTACGGGGTCGAAAATGACAGATTTTTTAAAGCTTTTTGTTTTGATTTTGTGTTTTTGTTCTTTTTAAATTATATTTAGAATGCTTTACGTGTGTCTTTATTCTATACTTGATGTATGCTGTCTGATACTTAGAACATGAGCTATAATACTTTTCGTATATTTCAGACGTCCGTCGGTATACAGAGATTGAACAAATTCATGAACTGTGATGAATTAGATGAGAGCGCCGTCGAACATGACGCTAAAGAACGTAAGTATCAATCAATAGTCACTAAAAACACTTGGTATTTTAATCCGTAAAGGTGAATAAATGTTTCTGTTACTACAGCAATAAGAGATGCGCAAGAACAATAAAGGTGCCGGCAAACATCTTGAAAAATACTGACGCGCTTACCCCAGTTCGCGCAGTACATCCATGTGCGATTTCTATGCAAAATCGACTTTTGGCATTTTTTTTCAAGATGTTTCCCGGCATCTGCATTTCTCGTTTAAAATACAATTTGGTAAAAGTTCATCATCTAACTTTTTACGTTATTGTGTCCCCAGCGACCCCAATAGCAATAGAGAACGCTTCATTCTCGTGGGGTGACAACGACGAACAGCCGACCCTACGTAACATCAACGTGAACATCCCTCGCGGGTCCCTCGTGGCGGTGGTCGGAGCGGTGGGCTCCGGGAAGAGCTCGCTGCTGTCCGCCTTGCTGGGCGAGATGAACAAGGTGGCCGGACGGGTCAATACTAACGGTCAGTATACACAGGTGAACCATATCATAGTAACATCAACGTGAACATCGTGGTAGTAGCATCAACGTGAACATCGTTAAAGAAACATCAACGTGAACATCATAATAGTAACATCATAACCGTATCATCAACGTGAACATAATAGTAACATCAACGTGAACATCATAATAGTAACATCAACGTGAACATCATAACCGTAACATCAACGTGAACATCATAATAGTGACATTAACGTGAACATCATAATAGTAACATCAACGTGAACATCATAACCGTAACATCAACGTGAACATCATAATAGTAACATCAACGTGAACATCATAATAGTAACATCAACGTGAACATCATAATAGTAACATCAACGTGAACATCATAATAGTAACATCAACGTGAACATCATAATAGTAACATCAACGTAAACATGGTAATAGTAACATCAACGTAAACATGGTAATGGTAACATCAACGTGAACATCATAATAGTAACATCAACGTAAGCATTATAATAGTGACATCAACGTGAACATCCCGAGCGGATCTTTTGTGACGGTGATACAAAATAATTATAAGGTGAAAGGTTTCGCTGAAGATTTTCTTTAGGTACCCCGTGTCGTTGAGGCATTGTACGTGATTTAAAGTCGACGTAGGGGTTGAAGTAGGAATGGTACTCTGTAACTAATATCCCAATATTTCAACAAGATCAGCTGTTGTTGCTAAATAAAATTCGGATCTTATCTCATCTTGAGTCAAATAAAACGCAGATAAGTGACTAAAACTATTTGCCTGAATGAATCAATCACAGGAATGAAAGACCAAAATAATTCGCAAGTCACATGTTTTATTGTAAACAAACGTGACTATTGAAAATGCAAGTAAATTGTAAAAGCCGATATTGTTATCTAGTTAAAATTGAAAGCCCACTTCAAATTACTTGATAAACAATCCATATGGGAGAACTAGTTGTTAGCTCATTGGCCTAGTTGCGAGCTCCGATCTTGTATTATCGTGCGGTTAAGCAACGCCTGGAGCGGTTAGTATTTGGATGGGTTGGGTGACCGGTAATTTCTACCGTGCTTCGAAAGGCACGTTAAGCAGTTGGCCCTCTTGTTATATCTGATAGCAGTCGTTTTCGAGCAAGAGAGAGCAATTTTCGTTTTCGAAATATTAAGTTTTAAAATACTACTTTTGAAGAAATACTTCCAAAAAAGTTATTACCTGGCGGGACTCGAACCCACGACGACTGGCTTATTCGAACCAGCGCGATTGCGTATTTGTTTAAAAGCAATATTTCCTAAATGTGTTACACTTTCAGAAATAATGTTTAAAAGTTATAAAATGTTTGTTTCCCAAATAAATTAGTTCAGCAAAATGATTTCAACACTAGAACTTTAAAAAGTAAAAAAAATGTGAAAATGAGCTTCATTACAATCAAGCATCAAGAAAAATCTGAGTAAAATAAGTGACTGACTGACTGATTGATTCACCTATCAACGCACAGCCTAAACTGCTGATAGTAGAGAGCTGAAATTTGGAGAGTGAGCTCTTTATATAACGTAGGCATTCGATAAGAAATACTTTTTCAAAATACTCACGGGATCGGAACTTACGTGTGGTGGGCAAAACCGCGGGATTATCCACTGGTGGGGTAGATAGTGGGGATTATGACAATTAGGACCAGCGGTTCCTGAGATTAGCGCGTTCAAACAAACACTCTTCAGCTTTATATTAGTATAGCAGCTCCCCGCGGTTTCACCCGCATAAGTCCCGATCCCGTGGGAATATCGGGATCAAAAATAGCCTATGACCTTCCTCAATAAATGGACTATCCAACACCGAAAGAATTTTTCAAATCGGACCAGTGGTTCCTGAGATTAGCGCGTTCAAACAAACAAACTCTTCCGCTTTATAATATTTATAATAATATTAGTATAGATTATGCCAATAAACCGAGTCAGCTAGTAAAATATACATTTCCAGGTACGATAGCGTACGTGCCGCAACAGGCGTGGATCCAGAACGCGACGTTGCAAGACAACATCGTGTTCGGCAAGCCGCTCGACAGGCACCAGTACAACAACGTGATCACCGTGTGCGCGCTGCAGCCGGACTTCGAGGTGCTGCCGGGGGGCGACCAGACCGAGATCGGGGAGAAAGGTCACTATCGCATTTACACTGCTCAATACTACATTGTTACCCAAGGGATGAAACTGATACATTTCACCATTACATTTCATTTCAGTTTTTCATTTCATTTCCGAATTTAATTCCAGTTGTTTCCAGAAAATTTTCTAATTGAAATAGCAAAAAAAATTGAAAATGAAATAAATCTAAACGTAGGGGCATTGTCATGGCTGATATAGGACTTATGGCATAAACATATTTGCTCTAATATCTTTATCCAGGGAGGAAACAGTCGACTACGTTTGTAAAGTTTGTACAGAGAAAAGAGTAGGTAGACTATCCCCTTAATGTCCAATTGTCTCCTACAGGCATCAACCTGTCCGGCGGACAGAAGCAGCGCGTGTCGCTGGCACGCGCCGTGTACTGCGACGCGGACAACTACTACCTGGACGACCCGCTCAGCGCCGTCGACTCGCACGTCGGGAAACACATCTTTGATAAGGTAACACGAGAGCCTGTGTGGAGCCAATTTGAGGAGGTCTATTTGCGGAAAACGAGCCCGTAAACAATTACACTTACTATTGAGGTGACACAAGTCTTCGTAAGCTTTTTGCTGAATTGAGGGCAGTTGTAAAATTACCTACCCGTTTGATGGAAAACGAAGCTCGCCGCTCCAGTCTTCTCGGGACCACGGCCGGTGTGATCCGTTTGCCGAAACGATGAGGTAATTCTAAAACAACGACCTGTTTGATAATAATGATGGACGGACGGAAATCGTGTTAATTTTATAAGTGTGTCACACAAGCGAATAGACCACTTATTGGTCTTCATCTAGCGGTACGGTAAACGAAAACATCGCTCGGACACCGACATGTCTTTTAACTCACCTCGATCGGAAGGCATGGGACATTCGCCAATCTGGAGTGAGGTTATTGGACTAACCCCTCCAAGGGGGAAGGGAAGATTGATGTCATTTCCATTCATGTCTCCCGGTTGGCGCAGAAACTAACAAGAACCCTTGGTTGCTGTACTGTCGTCATTGTCCTCCATTATATGGACAGGAGGTCGCGCACTGAATTTTGTGCCTATTTGATCTGCGCCACGTTGCGCTGTTTTCTATTGAATGTGATGGTGACCGTCCACGGAACTATTACGCAGCGCAACATGGCGCAAATCAAATAAGCACAAAGATCTAATGTCATTTTGTATGACAAAGCAATTCCAGGGTACTTGTATAGATAGAGTTGAAATTAAAGACGTTTCGAGTCCTTTCCAGGTCCCTTCTTCAGGATTGAATTTCAGATTCAGTTTCTGTGTATTTGTCTTATGTATGTTGTTTTGTATATTGTTTGTTGTGCAAATAAAGCGTAAATCTATCTATCTAACCAGCGCGCTTCCCCCAGGTGATCGGCCCCAACGGGCTGCTCCGCGGCAAGACGCGCGTGTGGGTGACGCACCAGGTGTCATACCTGGCGCAGACGGACCTGGTGCTGGTGCTAAAGAACGGCGAGGTGTCGGAGGCGGGCACCTACCAGCAACTGCTGGAGAAGAAGGGGGCCTTCGCGGAGTTCCTGCTGCATCATCTCAGTGATGCAGAGCGGACCTCGCCTGAAGGTAACTACTGTTGTTGCAGTAGAAACAAGTAGTAGAATGCAAACTTGCCTGTTTTATGACAACGGGCTTTGACAAGACATGTGTCAAATCTTACCAATCTCCTCCTCCTGGATGTGAAACACTTCCTTGATAAGGTAACACGCGCGAACCAACCGCTGAACCGATATTGATGAACCTTGGAGACATAGGATACTTTTGATCCCGTAAATCCCTCAAGATCAGGACTTACGCAGCAGGACTACGAAGCGCCCGCGCGCGATTCGCCAACTACTAAGCAAACTGTGGTAATGCAGTCTGAAAAATACTACCCCTGGTTTTTCATACAACGATTGCGTGCGGACGAGCTATATACGGGTTACTGTTGACTTTGCAGCCTATACGTATTTGTTTTATAAATACATGGCAAGACGTAATAATACTATGTCTCCATAAGCAGAATCGGACCCCATATATTAATCAGTGAAAAGGTCATAATTATGTGTTATTTATATAATTCGTTGTAGACTACGATCAGACGCATTGATTTTCTTTTTTTGCGTTTCGAAGACACACTATGTTGATGACGATTCAAAACGATCGCGATCATGTGAATTTGGAAAAACATATTTATAAAGTTTGAATTTTGTTTTGGGTATTTGTATTTGTCATTTTTTCATGTGTCAAATCGTAGTCTACAACAAACTAAATATACAGGGTGGCCGGAGACCAGTGGATATCCCTGCACGGGTGGCTTGCGGGGAAGGGTTGGCTGCCCAGAATATGTTTTTTTTTTATCTCAAACGGTTCGAGCTGTACGTCACTTTTTAGTAAAAATTGAAAAATGCCTACTTTTTTGCACATTTCGGGGCATCACGTCCACAGATTAAGCGATAGCATTGTTTTTTTTTCGCCATGTGTTCACTAATATTGATGTTTGTAAATCACGTTTAAATTTTTTTTATTACTATAGGCAGTAACTCACAGGATATCCCCAAAGATAGATTTATTTTTATAAACTTTACTTTCTGCAAAGTTTGAGCATCTGTGGTGTAAAAAAAATGTATGAAACCTGTCTGACCGACTATTGTAAAAAATTGCCTATTTCATAAGGATTCTAAAACAGTATTATACTAATAACTTTTTGTCATAAGTTACTAAGCTAGTGCTATGAATGCACCGAAGGTACTATCTTACATGAAAAAGTTGAAACAAGTATTGTACAAAAAATGTCACTTATTAAGATTTAATATGTCATAATGTTACAGCAAATGCTCAAATTGTCCTCCTGTTGCCCTTATACAGGCCCTTAACCTTTTTATAAACGATCTCTAAAGGACACGATTATAAAAAAAAATTCTCCTATTTGTTGTGCTGCTTCGTGGACGCGTAGACGCAGGTCTTCAATTGTGGTTATGTTTTTTTTGTATACTTGTTCTTTTAAACACCCCCAGTAAAAAAAATCAAGTGGATTCAGATCAGGCGAACGTGGAGGCCACAATATTGGAACTAATCGGCCAATCCATCTTCTTGGATAACTTTCATTTAAATAGTTTCTCACTCGCACGGCATAATGTGCAGGATGTCCTATGTGTCCTACGCATAATGTCCTTTAGAGATCGTTTATAAAAAGGTTAAGGGCCTGTATAAGGGCAAGAGGAGGACAATTTGAGCATTTGCTGTAACATTATGACATATTAAATCTTAATAAGTGACATTTTTTGTACAATACTTGTTTCAACTTTTTCATGTAAGATAGTAAGTACCTTCGGTGCATTCATAGCACTAGCTTAGTAACTTATGACAAAAAGTTATTAGTATAATACTGTTTTAGAATCCTTATGAAATAGGCAATTTTTTACAATAGTCGGTCAGACAGGTTTCATACTTTTTTTACACCACAGATGCTCAAACTTAGCAGAAAGTAAAGTTTATAAAAATAAATCTATCTTTGGGGACATCCTGTAAGTTACTGCCTATAGTAATAAAAAAAATTTCAACGTGATTTACAAACATCAATATTAGTGAACACATGGCGAAAAAAAAAACAATGCTATCGCTTAATCTGTGGACGTGATGCCCGAAATGTGCAAAAAAGTAGGCATTTTTCAATTTTTACTAAAAAGTGACGTACAGCTCGAACCGTTTGAGATAGAAAAAAAAAACGTATTCTGGGCAGCCAACTCTTCCCCGCAAGCCGCCTGTGCAGGGATATCCACTGGTCTCCGGACACCCTGTATACATATCATATATACATAGTACCTATGTATAAATGTATGTGTTATCTATACTACTTGTACTATTTATGTATTCTGTGTCTATACTTACATTTTAAGAAGGTTTAACAGCCTCACGATTGCCATTTCACTGCGTGTTTTCTACGATACAAGTTTATTTGTTAGAATTATCGATTCGACAAACCAAAATTTAATTAGATTGAATAGTCAAATAATCCTACTAATACTGTAAAAGCGGAAGTTTTTGAAAGATGTGTGGATGTTATTCCTTCATGGCAAAAACCACTGAATCGATTGGAATAAACTTGGGATTTAGACAGCTGTAGTTCGAAAATAAACATATAGAACGCGGAATGGTGAGCACCTCGCAAATTTACCCACTCAACCGAGTTTTATTGCAATCGGTTTAGCTGTTTTCGCGTGAAGAAGCAATAATTAAATCACACATACACAGACACAAACTTTCACTTTTAAAATACTAGTAGGATATAAAGTCGATCTTGAGGCTGTATTCGCCGATATCCTCAACACGTCTATGTATTTGACATTTTTTTGATAGGGCTCTAAAATTTCAGCCAGAGATGAAGAAACTCGTTTGCGTGGTAAGAGACTTCATCGGTTTTTGCTAGTTTGTTTCATTCAGTATGAATTTAATTAATTTTTTGTCCATTAAAACGCATTTGTATTTTGGATACTATTATACTTAACGTACGTTAAAGTCCAGGCGAATAGGATGAAACATTGTCAAAGTAAATCAATCATTTTGATTTAAAATTAAAATATTTTTTCAACTTTAGGATTGAAGGACCTGAAGAAGAGACCTGTAAAGGTCTAAAAAGTTAAAACAATGCTAAAAGTAATAAATACCACGCGATTAAAATCGAAAAATGAGTTTAATTTCAATCTAACATCGCAAAAACAGAAGAAAAATCCATTTTGATTTACTTTGCAAAGGATCTCATCGCGCGCAGATTATAATATCCAAATTGCGACCGGCCTTTATCATTGTTTTGAATAAAATATTACGACTTGAGCCCGCTAGACTGATTTTTCATAATTAATAGTGTATGTATTTGATAATTTAGTTTGATTTTACCAATATCGTTTTACTCTTAGATTGTTTTATTTTTCCTTATGTATATCGGTGAGGTAATGAAAGCCGATAGGTGGTTGCTTTAGTTTAGACGTCTAGGTGAACTACTTTTGTTCCACGACATGTGATGAGTTTTTTTAGCGACCCCGAGAAGGATGGGAACATCACTGGGATGAGGGGGAGTTTATAATTTTACACGGAAAAAACCTGCTGTTTTCTAGAGTTACAGGTCATAAACCTTAATTTAACTTTTTATTTAATCTCTAGAGTCTCTACCATCTCTTTACTTACATAAACAGCGGTTTTTACAGTCAAATATAACATTAATATTCGAAAAAGTCTAAAACAACCACTTTTGGACTTGAATTAGCCTCACCGATACACATTGTATACTTGACAATACTTGGACATTATGCAAATGTAGATCTCATGCATAAAATGAACATATAAAAATTAACCCACTTCTTATAAACATACCTACCTACCTATATCTTGAACTCGTAGAACTCATACTTCTACTCGTAGAACAGATGGCCCATTCTTGTATTAGAATTAACCAAAATATGATTTCAATATCATTGCAGCCAATCTTTAATTTGTCTTTTGTCAAATGGCATTTGACATTTTTCGATAAGTTTTTCTTTGGAGAATACCGAATTTCCATACATTTTTAAGTAAATAAAGCTTCGATTGCAGTTCAGTTAAGTTATAGTTTCATTTTAAGTGTATTTAGATACGATTTTCAAATGCAATGATGTTGAAATGTAGTTTTGGATAATTCTAATAAACCCATAGTTAGTGAATGCTTAAAATTGAAAATGCTTTTAAAATCTCGTTCCACTGCCTTCTGACTTATAAGTCACGTAACTTGTCCTGAGTGTGAGCGTGCTATATCTCAGAAAGAAAAAATGCATTTTTAATTTGTATACATGATGAGACATTTAGACCGGCCTTCAGGAGGGTTTCCTAAACTTTTAAGAGATATTGCATAAGGAACTATTTATATTAGACCGAGCTACCTTTGTAAGAAGGCGACTTTTTGTTTAGCACGGACACGGCCTGTGGGGTTATTCACAGCCCCAGATCCAAAATCGATGATGGAAATAACAGTCCCTGCCACTGTCATATTGAGTAGCACTGAGCGAGACGGAGATACTTTTCCGATATTCAGTTTCATGTTCTCTGAAACTGAACCAAAGCGGGTATTCCCGCTTTGGTCCGGGCCCGGTCTAGTATAAATCATCTGTGAAAGCAGTTTCGCACTACGACCGATCCGAATCCGTGAAAATACAGATCCCTGTATTGGCATGTTATTCCTTTCTGAGATAGCGCAACGTGCTAAAAACAGATATAAAGGTCCTAATGCTGAAAGGAGTTGCATCCCCGATTTTGACATATTTCGTAATCTCTTATAGATTAGAAAATTTCTCTGATGGCCGGTCTAAATGACTCACCTGTATATGCCTGAGTGAGTTTAACACAGAAAATAAAATACCATCTAGAATGCTTTTGAAATAATCCTTATTTGTATTCATACATTTTCTAATTTTTTTTTCAATGTATTTTTCAGTTGATAACGTTTTAACACCGTCTTTATTTTCGCAGAATTAAATGAAATAAAACAAGACTTGGAGAGTAAACTCGGATCGGAATTCCAGAACAAACTGCAACGAGCGCGATCTCTTTCCGAAAGTGCTTCAGAATCAGATGTTGCTGCAGGTGACTATACAGGGTGTTTCGACGAGGGGGTATTAAGCCGAAAGGGGGTTGTTCTAGAGGTCTAGGCTAACAACTTTTATTCTACGACTTTTGGAAATTCAAACGTTTTTTTTTTTCGAAAATTTTATATTTGTGTTACTAAAAATAACAGCTGTTTTTTGTAAAAAAAAAAAGGCAATTAATGTTTAGATTTTAGTGATCCGAACTATAAAAGGGCACCTCAAACTCTAAAAAAACAGCTGATTTTCATGTAAACTTTAAACTAAAAAATTTCGAAAACTTCTTCGAATTTTCAAAACTTGTAGAAGTAAAGTTGTTCGCCTAGACCTCTAGAACAACCCCCTTTCGGCTTAATAGGAGCATCCTGAATCTAGCTAATCTAGTGAGCTCCTCGGAGCACCGTGTATATACATTGGAAATTAAACTCACATAATTAAAGACTAAACATAGGCTACTTTTTATCTTGATATAAGGGGTTACATCGGCCGTGGTCGCGAACAGACTGACACGTAGTTCTAATGATAATAATGGACGGAAAACGTGTAAGTTTAATAATTTACACCAAGTTATCTTTCTTTCATCTAAAAAAGGACCCGAACCCTCAACCTCGGGGATGGAAATACCGTCCCAGCGCACTAACAAATCGTGCTACGTAAGCTCTAATCGACTGGGTTAAATATTCGGATAATGAACCACTATGAAACGTTTTCAGGTGATCGTTCCAGCGCCGTGAAGGCAAAGACACCCGAAGGTTTAACGCCCAACGAACTCAAGGAACAGAATAAGCTCATCGAGAGTGAGAAAACTGAAACTGGCAGCGTAAGTTGTAGGAATTGCAATAAAGTTATACTTCTTCTTGGTCCCTTTCTTCAATACTGAAGGTCGTGCCTTTCTTGAAAGTCTAGAAAATCTATTTATTTCCAAATCTATGCGTAAAACCAAGTCAATATTCTAATACAGAGTTTAAAACTATATTACAATGGAACTCTTCTTAGTGCTTTGATAAATGTACACATTTTACGAAAAAACATCGTTATTTCTTGCAATTCTCTCTCGCTAATTCCTTTACAACAGGTTGTCATGTAGTATGATTGTTCCAGGTGAAATGGCTGGTGTACAAGCACTACCTGATGAGCGTGGGCGTTTTGGCTTCCGTCGTGACGGTGCTCATGAACCTCATCCTGCAGGTGTTCCAGGTGGGATCCAACTACTGGCTGGCGCAGTGGTCCAACGACGATAGGATGGTACGTACCACTCACCACAGTTGGTAGGTGCTCATGAACCTCATCCTCCAGGTGTTCCAGGTGGGATCCAACTACTGGCTGGCGCAGTGGTCCAACGACGATAGGATGGTACGTACCACTCACCACAGTTGGTAGGTGCTCATGAACCTCATCCTGCAGGTGTTCCAGGTGGGATCCAACTACTGGCTGGCGCAGTGGTCCAACGACGATAGGATGGTACGTACCACTCACCACAGTTGGTAGGTGCTCATGAACCTCATCCTCCAGGTGTTCCAGGTGGGATCCAACTACTGGCTGGCGCAGTGGTCCAACGACGATAGGATGGTACGTACCACTCACCACAGTTGGTAGGTGCTCATGAACCTCATCCTCCAGGTGTTCCAGGTGGGATCCAACTACTGGCTGGCGCAGTGGTCCAACGACGATAGGATGGTATGTACCACTTACCACAGTTGGTAGGTGCTCATGAACCTCATCCTCCAGGTGTTCCAGGTGGGATCCAACTACTGGCTGGCGCAGTGGTCCAACGACGATAGGATGGTACGTACCACTCACCACAGTTGGTAGGTGCTCATGAACCTCATCCTCCAGGTGTTCCAGGTGGGATCCAACTAGTGGCTGGCGCAGTGGTCCAACGACGATAGGATGGTATGTACCACTCACCACAGTTGGTAGGTGCTCATGAACCTCATCCTCCAGGTGTTCCAGGTGGGATCCAACTACTGGCTGGCGCAGTGGTCCAACGACGATAGGATGGTACGTACCACTCACCACAGTTGGTAGGTGCTCATGAACCTCATCCTCCAGGTGTTCCAGGTGGGATCCAACTACTGGCTGGCCAACGTGGTCCAACGACGATAGGATGGTACGTACCACTCACCACAGTTGGTACACTAAAGTCTCAAACTCAAAAATATGTTTATTCAATAACATACATGGTCGTTTCGAGTCGTCAATAATCTATTCTTATTTTATATCTTATTTTTTTAGCAGTGATCATGTGATTCACACTGTCGCATACTTAAACCTATAATGGAACAATACGAAACGGAGCAATAAAAAATTTGCGCCCCCACTTCGCACGATATTCGACATCCCCTGTAGTAAAGCTACCCTTTACCCCTCACCCCTCACCACGTGGCTTCACTTCGCTCTTTCTGGATCTACTCAATCCGTACGTCGTCGTACAAAATACGTCTGTCCCTACTTGTTTAAACGGTAAACGTTTCGCAGGTTGTTAACGGCACAGTAGACACGGCGCGGCGAGACATGTATCTCGGCGTGTACGGCGGGCTGGGCGTCGGCCAAGGTATGTTACACTACACTGTACATACAACACAACAATTGTTTACATATTATTATGTATATTATAACATGGACTCTGTCTGCCTGTCAGTTACGTTATCTCGTCTCAACCGATGAACGAAATTCGATCAATGACGATCGATTGATGGTGCACAATGCCAGCGACTCGGGCCAGCACGTCTAAAAAAGATAGTTTTACAACAACTCCACTCTAGAAATATTGTTTTTTGAAAGGTTTACTATAACTGTGTAATCTTAAAAAATAAAATAAAAATAAAAAAATCTTATATGCAGATTCAATTTCCGTCATTGTGCGTGCAACTATGACAGGTGCACAGTTATTGTAAACCTGTCAAAGGCAATATTGCTAGCAGAATTGCTAAAGCTATTCTTCTTCGACTATTTGAGCCTCGGAATCGTGGAATTTGAAAGGAATTCATTAAGGGCGTTTATTCCATTCTCTTTCTCCATACAAACGTAGTTTACGTTTTCCTCCCTAGATAAAGACATTAGAGCAAATATGTTTATGCCATAAAACTTATATCTGGCATGACTATTCATCTTCCGAATTATTTTTTTCATTTTTTATTTTTTTCATTTTTTATTTTTTTTATTTTTTATTATTATTTTAATTAGAAAAAAAAAGGTTCGTACATTGACAAGACATGACAGATATAGGTTTTATGGCATAAACGTATTTGTTCTAATGTCTTTATCCAGGGAGGAAAACGTAAACTACGTTTGTATGGAGAAAGAGAATGGAATAAACTCTCTTAACTGTATTAAACTGAAATTAAAGACATTTTTCGGTTTGAATCGCGTGGTTTTTATTACTTTTAGCATTGTTACAACGCTCAACGTTTCGAGACCTTTCCAGGTCTCTTCTTCAGGATAGGTTCAGGATAGGATAGGTCTCGAAACGTTGAGCGTTGTAACAATGCTAAAAGTAATAAAAACCACGCGATTGAAACCGAAAAATGTCTTTAATTTCAATACAACATCGCGAAAACAGAAGAAGAATCTGTATCAAACTGGTCTAAACTATGTATTACTTGGGTACAAACGCGGGGGCCAAGTCAGTTTTAATAAAACTATTATAGTTCAATCTAAACATATTACTAATTCTGCTAAGTTCATTGGTGACAAAATTAATGAAGATCAAATTAGTATTTTTTTTTTGTTGTAAAAATATGACAGTGGCAAAAATGATGTTATTTTGTAATCTGCTGCGGGTGAACTAAACGGCCGTAAGTGTAGGCTGAATATTTTATCGTCATCATCCGAGCGCTGTTTCCGGTTCCATCCCTCTCGGGAGCCCGGGTCCGCTTTCCCGGGGTTGTGGTCAGAAACTCTAGCTTCGCATTCAATATTGTGGCTATTAGACTTTACGGATACAATATGCCACGACGTTACCAGTTGATTCTAGTCATGTTGATATTGTTATAATAAGATACAGGAGATACTTAGGGATAATACTTACATATTCAACAATTTACTTGGCAAAATTAGTATTACATTCAATTTGCATCCATAACTAATATCTGATACATATTTATCGATAACGTCATGGTTTGTTTTGGGTTACATAAACATAAACATTGTAAATAATATGTAAAATGACAGTCAATATCTCGTGATTGTTATTTTTTGATATTATCTGTATTAAATTACCTGTTTATTAAACAAATTAATCAAAATTAATAATGAATACATATTTATTATCGCTTATTTTAAAATTTACATTATTTTTTTCGCATGGTCACTTTTAACAAACTTTAATTTGACATGCATGTAATAGATTTTTTTTCTATTATATTATAAATAGTAATAATTGGAAAGTGTGCTGTAAAACATTTTGACAATACCTACTCTAATTACATAGAAAAAATATATTAATTTAACGAATCATTTCTTTTTTCATAATTGCATGCGATCTCCTTTACATTGACCTACATGTAAATTGAATATCTTATATTTTGAAATGGGCATGCTTTTACTGGTGTTTTGATTTTGATTTACATATCAAAATAATATGTATTTGATAAGATAAGGATTATGAAAATATTAGGATGTTTCGGACAATCGAGCATAGCACGTCTTAAAGAATTTTGATTCATGCCCTTATGATTTTTTTTTACCACTAACGCAATCTTAAAATCATTGTGTAAATATAGGCAGTCCAGTGTATTGGGTTGTCCGCAAGCCATTTGTACTGGCTTATTTAGCGCAAATTATATTGGGCACTCTTAGGAATTGATAAATGGTCCATCACTGTAGTCACTATAGTTTGCATCAAAGCACACAATAACTGGGCCAATATACAATTTAAAAAACTACGCGAAACTACACTGCTGCTGCCAAAAAACTTTTGATTTCAAAGTCAGCGGGTAGCAGGCGCAGCATAACGCTAGCGAAGTGGCAGCGGGAAATTGCGCATCGCATAAGTGCACAGTTGCGCAAAACAACACATTACGGGGATGGGCGAGTTCCCGCTGGCACTATTACGCTCATGCTACGCTGCCCGCTGAGTTCGGACGCGGCCCAGGGTGTGAGGCGTGCTAGGCTCGTGTCGCGGGTCGGTTGGGTCGGGTCGGGTATGTGAGACTATACACCCGGCAGTGGTGTCGGTGTCGGTGTCGTCGCTGGCGCTGTACCTGGGCACGCTGGGCGCGGCGCGCGCGCTGCACGCGGCGCTGCTGGCCGGCGTGCTGCGCGCGCCCACCATCGGCTTCTTCGACTGCACGCCCGTCGGCCGCGTGCTCAACCGCTTCTCCAAGGACGTCGACGTTCTAGACAACGTGCTGCCGATGACGCTGCGCGGGTGGACCTCCTGCTTCTTTGCGGTATGACGTCCGCCGCGCCACGCAACGATACAACCGAGACGTCGTATAGCTAAGAGCGCATGCTACTCATACAGTGCATTTGTTCGGGTCTTTTTCTGATAATTACTTGCAGTTCCATCGTCGCGTCCTAGTGAGTCTCATTAAGGTCTGTATCACGATTATGTTACAAAAATTATTAACTTTGGTTGTATTTAAAGGTACCGATGATGTTTTAAGTTCGTATCGATTTACAGATTCTATTCTAAGTTTGGGTAAAATAGTAATACAGATTTGTGATGCGGACCTAAGACGATTAATGTACTATTCTGAGACTATCGAACTGCATGTGAATAGCGGAATAAGACCCCTGGTCGTGTGAGTAGCTTGCGCACTCGACGTCGCGTGTCTACGCTTCCGAACTATCGTATGAGAATCTCTTGTTTGAAACCCGGGATTTGAAAGGATTGACCGAAAGCATAGCGGCTAGCTCCGTACAACAAAAAACCTTTTTTTATGGTAATTTGAACTTGATACGTTTTCAATCGGGTTCGAAGATGTTTTATTCTATTTATAATGCGGGATCAGTTTATATTTCTTTTCTTTCTTCAACCATGTAAAACTAGAGCTTGTTTAGTGAGGCTTGTGCCGGCGGCATCGCTAGGCGGTGCATGTGTTGCATTCGAGTAGTTAATTTGTTCTGCACCCTTCCATCGTTTTCGTTAACCACCTCTGTAGTTTCCGTAGTGATTAAAAAAAATGTATTCATTATTAATTTCGTTGAGGATGACGCGTGTGATGGCGCGTTGAAATGTTAAAGATGGACGTTGTTACAGCGATTTCGTCGTTTTTCGCTGACTTAATGCCTTATCTGGCGTGTTGGCGCGCGGCGAGAGTCCTCCACGCAATATTGTTGGACAATGTCATGAAAGCTCCGTTGCAATTCTTCGAAGTGACCCCCATTGGCAGGATACTCTCTAGGTTTTCTAAAGACGTCGATGTCTTGGACACATCACTGCCATCGCAATTGAGCGACACGATATTTTGCGCGTTCGAGGTAACCCCCCTTTCATTTTAAATAATTTCATTACAATATGTGTTATGTTGGTAACGCTTAATTTTTTTTGTGTTAACATTTGTCTTGTGATAATATTCTTAAAAAAACGCACTATGTTTTTCTACCACGGTTTTTTAATATAAATTCGTTGCGTTAAGTTGATTTTGTGTATGTTTTCACTTGTTACTTAGAGGAGCGCATTCTGTATCATTGTAAACTGATCCTGATCATTTTCATGTCGTAGTTACGAGCACTTGGGCTTTTAAAATTTGGGTGACACTGTGAAATCTACTGAATGAACAATAGATTCTCGTAAAGAGCGGTTGCGGAGTAGAAAGATTTTCTTGCCTCTGTCTTGGAGTGTATGAAACTTTACTTATTTCGCAACTGCTCTTTAGCTACGGAACGGCAAATAAAAGGGTCAACTCATATTAGCGCAGATTCGAAGCGCCAATCTAAATATTAACACTACAAATTCAAACTTATATCTCCACTTTTATTTTATCTGATTGTACGTTTCGGCTCTGCGCTAATATAAATAGACCCTTAGAGTCAATTGAGAAATCACTACAATTGAACTTTGACAAATTACCTATGTTTCGTAAATCATACAAACCTTATGCCTTCCCTTAAACCTTCCCAATCGTCCCCCGCGACGCAAAATGACCTATTTTACGAACGCGAAAAGTCCTAATCGCGAAATGTCCTAGACGCAAAATGTCATAGTAGGTACTATACAAGGTGGAATTTTTTAACGCCATTTGCAGGGAAAGTAGTCTAAATATTAGAGATAGCAAATTTTACTCAAAAGAAACTTTCCTTTATTTTTGAAAAGAAACAAAACTGCATTCAAAGATTTTTTAAAATTAGCTTGTCTTACACGGGAATCGAACCAGCTAAACATTGAAAAAATTACATCCTGTGATTTTATGGCGTCAATAGACAGGGCTAATCATAAGGATCAAATCTCTCTAACAAACATGGTCGATTTAATGATAGCAAAACCATGAAAGACAAGGTAAAGCACTTTTTCGATTTATCTCGAAGAAGGTCGTATAATTTTTTTTGAGCAGAGAGGTGGGTCTCTCTGCTACTCATCATAACTCTGTTTCTAAACGTCCTACGAAAAACGTCACATGACCATGGCTATACTCCATCTCCACCAATCCGCCCTGAAAAGTACCCTCGGCCCACAGAACTAAAAAAAGACTCTTTTCTATGCCTCTGCCCGATAATTTATTGTGAACCTTATGGTATCTCATGGATCCCTGAGTAAAAGTAAAGAAAGAGGCTCAGTACAATGATCACAGAATTATGAAAAATGTCCTATTCACAATCTCTCATTGTTGTGAGATTGTGTTGTGTGTGTTCATAATTATTTGAGTAAATGAAGTTCAATTCTTCAAGCCTTTTATTCCAAAAATGCGATTTGTTCGTCTAGCGCCAAATACTTAGCTGTTTTCTCCAAGAAACTTTATACGGATTCTTTAACATCAAGAAATATCAAAATTGAAATTGAAAACATTTTTTTATGTAAGTAGGTATGTATAAATTGCGTACGATGTCATGTCACCGCCAGAAAGTATGACACGGATTCTCCCCAAACCCCCCAAACCCCGACTTTTACTTCAGACTTGTTTAGGTCATTATGCGTATAGGTCATTATGCGTTTAGGACATTATGCGGTAAGACTAAAAATTGGTTTTAGGTCATTATGCGTCGAAACGCAATCGTCTAGTATTTGTGCCGTTCTTTAAATATCCAGTTCGGAAAGTTTGTTTTAAAAAAGTTGAAAAGTTGTATTCCATCATCAAAATCATGGTTTCAAGGTCTCCATTTACGAATCATGGTTTACCATTTATGAATTATATTTTGTGGATTATGTAAACAAATATTCTTTGGCTCAATCGTAAAAAATCCCTTTCGAAAAATGTCCATCTTCCAGAATATCTCTTGCAAAATGCCAATTTTGTTTTATCCTATTCTTTTCTGTTAGTAAATTTAGGTATCTTAGGCTGGCTTGCAAAGCTGTCGTTGTCGGACTAACTAGTCCGGATTAGCTAGTATTAAACTTACCTAATTTACAAAAATAATTGCGTACTTCATGTGTGGTTAAGGTTTGATTCGACCAAAAAAGAATAAGCAATGAATAACAATTATGCGGATAAATCGTACTTTTTTCTATTGAGCTGCTCGACAGTCTTTTGAACAAAAGGCGATTTATGCGTACAAATATAAATAAATTTATTCAGCAAAACATGTTTTACAAAAATATTGATCAATCACAAAGTTATTGCTGCATATTAAATTTGGTACAGAAAGTACTGCTTATCCCAGATTGGTCGAGTCTAGCCTAAGACTAGCTAATACGGGCTAGTTAGTTATCCGATGACGGTAGATGTGCAACTGAGTCTAATCCGTTAGTTCGACTTATTTGCGACTGAGCCGAGTTATCCATTTTATAAATTACAATGCGAACAATGTACACATAGGTGCTAGGAACATTATTCGTGATCAGCTATTCGACGCCGGTCTTCTTGGCCGTGATTCTGCCCATCGGGTTCGTGTACTACGTGATACAGAGGTTCTACGTGGCATCGTCTCGGCAACTGAAGCGATTAGAATCGGTCTCCCGCTCGCCTATATTCTCACACTTCGGCGAGAGTATAACCGGTGCTAGTACCATAAGGGCTTATGGAGTTACTGGAAGGTGAGTTGAAGCTACATAGCTATAGGTACTTTTAAATATATAGTATAGTAAAAGGTGAAATGATATGATTTATTGTTTGTGTGTTTGAGATGGTATACATAATAAAAGTATCTCTAGTCCTACCACGTCGGCATACAAAATGGTACTTTAAAAAAATCCTCAGTTTATAAATCTCATTTTTTATGAACTTACCCTGTTCCCTTTTCTCTTTTACTTTGCAATACGTCGTCGTCGGCAGATAGGGGTGTTGGTGATTTGTGCATAATAAATAATAAATATTATTCTTTGCCATCTAAAGTCTACGTACCTATACGTTCAGCTTAAACTGTTGTTAGTAGAGCGCTGAATTTTCGGGACTGTGTTCTTTATATGATAGCATCCGAGGGTATTTCGAAATGCCGACGGGATCGGGACTTACTCGGATAGAACCATTGGACACAGCTGTTATATAACGATGTTTTATATTTTTCTTTCTATTAGCCTATAATTGGTCTACACAATGTATTTGTATTTAATAATTTTAGATTCATCCTCGAGTCGGAAAGATACGTAGATCTGAACCAAGCGTGCCAGTACCCGAGCACGATCGCCAACCGTTGGCTGGCGATACGACTGGAGATGATCGGCAACCTCATCATATTCTTCGCGGCGCTGTTCGCTGTACTCGGCCGACATGACGTCAGTCCTGGGCTCGTGGGGCTCTCGGTCAGCTACGCTTTGCAGGTGAGATATTGTAGAACTTAGATTACCTAGATCATGGGTATTCTAACAACGAGGAATTTTGATCCATCTTTTTTAAAGGTATTACATTTCCGTCCGAGACGAGTTTGAAATGGATCACTATCAGGCGACCTTTCTCCTTCTAGTCTCTAGTAGAGACCAGTCCAGTTCTATGTAGTGGTCATTCTATCTGCAGGTCAACTTGAAGGTACGAAATCTGGGACTATCCTCGATGCGGCCACAACGAACCGAGGAAAGTTATCCAATATGACCTATCAACTTAACATTTATCCTAATAATATTATGAATGCGAAAGTTCAGATGAACAATTGTTTGAATGTTTGCGTTTTAATCACGAAAAAAAACACTGAACTAATTGCAATAAAAGTTCATCGCAATCGGTTCAGATATCCAGATAGATAGCTGGAGATTTGGAAACACGTATGCGGATACTAGAGATCTGGATTAACACATAGGCTACTTTTTATCTCGATATTTCCTCGGTGTCGCGAGTTACGCGGGTGAATCTGCGGGGCGTGCATAAAATACTTATAGCGAGGAGCACGATTTGGCCGCAGAATCACAGACTTTCAAGGTCGTGGAAGAAAAAGTAGTTGAAAGTTTTAACTAATTTTCCAGATAACGCAGACACTGAATTGGTTGGTCAGGATGACGTCCGAAGTGGAGACGAATATCGTTGCCGTTGAGAGAATAAAGGAATACGCTGAAACTAAACAGGTTCGTTCAATATACTACGGTTTACGGTACTTACTTATTTTGGAAAGTCCTACTTGAACGGGAGTTTATACCTGCTCTTTTAAATTCCTGGTTGAGCTAATGCTGATAGACCTTTGAAGTCCGTTTCGTAATTTTTTTTTTCTCTTTTCGCGATGTTGCATTGTAAAATTAAACTCGTTCGACGACAATCCTGAAGAAGAGCCTGTAAAGGTCTCGAAACGTCGAGCGTTGAAACTTTGTAAATAAACTACACCAAGCGATTAAAACCGAAAAATGAGTTGATGTCCGTTTCGGGCTGTTCCTGCTGCAAAGGTTGTCGCTATAATACGTATCGAGTTAATGTTTCACATCTGCCAGGTGTCTCGTCCCGTTTGATAATAAGTTTCGTTGTAGTCATTGTATTTACTTTGACGAAATGACTTCCTTGTCTTTATAAATGAGTTTAATTTTATTATCTACTAGCTGTGTCCCGCGGTTTTACTCGCGTAAATCCCGATCCCGTGGGAATTTTCAAAAATCCTTTCTTATCGGATGTCTACATCACATAAAGAACACACTTTCCAAATTTCAGCTCTCTACTATCAGCGGCTTAGGCTGTGCGTTGATAGAACATCAGTCAGTCAGTCAGGACAAAGAATTTTATAGATATAGATTGTTAATATTCCGTGTGTGTCGTCCACGGTGTGTAGGAGGCACCGTGGGTGGTAGGCGCGGGGCCGGGCGCCACGTGGCCGGAGACGGGCGCGCTGCAGCTGGAGCGGCTGACCCTGGGGTACCGCGCGGCCGGCAGCGGCGAGCCCGCGCTGCGAGACGTCACCTGCATCGTGCAGCCGCGGGACAAGCTCGGCATCGTGGGCCGCACCGGCGCCGGCAAGTCCACGCTCACGCTCGGACTCTTCAGGTACTGACGCCTTTAGCACATCATTACACCTCCACGCTCACGCTCGGACTCTTCAGGTACTGACGCCTTTAGCACATCATTACACCTCCACGCTCACGCTCGGACTCTTCAGGTACTGACGCCTTTAGCACATCATTACACCTCCACGCTCACGCTCGGACTCTTCAGGTACTGACGCCTTTATCACATCATTACACCTCCACTCTCACGCTCGGACTCTTCAGGTACTACTGCTTTTCATTACAGCGTATGCTCCTAAAACATCGTTCTTACGGAAGGAAAACATCGTGAAGAAACTTACAGCTTAGTTAGCTCGAGACGTATTGACCTGGTCTTGCCTCTGGGCATGGCTGACTAGGCTGCGAGGGTCGTATAGGTGCTAGGCAAGCCTACTCCACCTAACAATGTCCCGGGCATTACACCGCTATGAATACCATGGGTTAAAAGTTGCTTGCGCTGTATAAATCATCTAAAAAAAAGGAAGAGAAGGCCAATTATGCTCCTAAGCAGCGTAGCTGTGATGACCTTTTCCATCCAAATGCAGTCGATCTACGCGTCTAACTTTACCGGTCTTAAGAGTAAATAAGAATTCCATCATTTGTGTCATTACAGGATAGTGGAAGCTCTCGGCGGCAAGATAATGATCGACGGCATCGACATCTCCACGATCGGTCTGCACCAGCTGCGCTCGCGCATCACCATCATCCCGCAGGACCCCGTACTGTTCTCTGGGACACTCCGCATGAACCTCGACCCCTTCGAGACGTACAGCGACACCGACATCTGGCGCTCCTTGGAGCACGCGCACTTGAAGACCTTCGTGCAAGGTACACTCAGATTATGAGGACAGTCCTACCTACTCTTTCTCCTGGATAAAGACTATTAGAGTAAATATGTTTATGCCATAAAACCTATATCTACCATGACCGTGCCCCCGCGCTTTGTTTTTTTTTAACTAAGGTCGACTAAGGTATCGCTCACTTCCTTTATCCCCAACCCTTTTATGCCTCCGTCTATCTTTAGGACCATTTACCTCCAAGGTCATTACCACGCCCATTTGCCTTTTCCACAGTGCGTTTCTGAGTCTCTGTATATAAATACGATGCTACATGTGTACGTATCCCCCAGGTCTCGGGTCCGGGCTCCGGCACGAGGTGTCCGAGGGCGGCGAGAACCTGTCCGTGGGCCAGCGCCAGCTGGTGTGCCTGGCGCGCGCGCTGCTGCGCAAGACGCCGCTGCTGGTGCTGGACGAGGCCACCGCCGCCGTGGACTTGGAGACTGATGAACTGATACAGGTATATCACACGACATACGTCACGGCATCTGTCCGCGTGTCCGTGGGCCAGCGACAGTTGCTCTGTCCAGACCAGAAGCCTAATTACTTGATTCCGGGGGGAATCGAACCCCCCAATCTACTGCATTACAGTCGCTTGACGCCACACGTAGGTCGACAAATAAAGCGTTCATTCATCCATACTAAACAGGCATGTATCTAAAGAAACGCCTTACAATTTGCCTGTTACAGAAAACCATCCGCTCCGAGTTCGCGTCGTGCACGGTGCTCACGATCGCCCACCGCCTCAACACCATCATGGACTCCACCAAGGTCATGGTCCTGGACAAGGGGCAGCTGGTGGAGTACGCTCCTCCGGACCAGCTCCTCCAGGACAAGAACTCCATCTTCTACGGCATGGCCAAGGATGCTGGCCTCGTGCAGTAATGGTCTCCGCACGGAGTATTATACAAGTGTAGGTACTTTACTTGGGTATAGTTGGCGAGTATAACTGAAAACTCTCAAACAAAAAGACGTACAAAGGATGACTCACGACATACCGGGTCCGAGCCGTAGCTCGGTAGTATCTTGGTTGCTGCTCGGTGCTCGGTGCTCGGTGTAGCGTGAGTGCTTTCATGCAGCATATATGTATCTATGCTTGACCGTGCTACGGCCGACGCTCGGCTCGGGCCTGCCACGGTGTAGAGTAGTCATTCTTAATTCGCGCGATGAGAATGCGATGGTACCTTGGCAAAGTAAATCATAGCTGACAACCTTAAGCAATCGTCAACACGAGTTTGCTGGCCGGTGGACCGCGCGCTTCATTTGCAAAACGTCGCATCTCATCGCGCGCGGATAATAGATGCAATCTTCGACTAAACTATTCCGAAATATTTTGTCTTGAAGCTAGACCTGACAGGTCAAATAAAACATAAATCCGAATTGGTAACATCTTCCTGTTTTAGAAGTCGCCCGCGCGAGGGTTTTCAGTTACTTGTTTTATCTGTACCATTTAATTTATAATTATGTCATAAGTGAGGTCATAGCATACAGTACAGGCCTTGTATTCGTTTGGTGACTAAAATAATATGACATACGTCCTTTATTGAAATAGAAATGTATTAAAAATAACCATCCACTCTTCTCATTTAACCCTTACGAATACCAGACTTCTTGTTCAAATTGTCAAGTTTAAATGACTGATAATGCGCCTTATAAACTTAAAATTACTGGATACAATAACATTCTTGAATTAATTATCCATATGACCCCACGTTTAGATAGAATTTATTGTGTAAAATTTCGAATATTATAACGATTATTTGAATTGATTTCTTCGTAGTAACTACGAACATTTATGATTTATTAAATGAAACCCAGTAATCTATTAAAGAACTTACTGAGATTGAAAGTTAATACTTTAAACTGAATCATGTTGTACAGTCACGCGACAAAAGTGGATGTCCACCGTAGAGGTTTTAAAATTGTCAATTTATCTGATGAAATGATTATATTCAATGAAAGAGTACGACTTTAATGTTTAAAGTTCTAGTAGCTTTTTCAGATGGATACTGACTTTTGTTGCAGATTGTCTATTAGTAGGTACTTATACGATTTGTTGACTTACGAATCTGTGACCTTTTTACATTATTATTGAATATAGGGTTTAATTTTCAATCTACAGGTAAAATATATTTGTGGAATATAATTAGAACCTTAGAAAGTTTAATTTCTTTTTAAAGGTGACTTTTTTATTCTGTGGTGTGACATTTTATTGGACATACATCTTTACCAGAAATATATTAAAAGAAAAATACATCTAAAATTCAGATCTGCACCCCAACGTATGTCTGTATGTCTGACATACGTTGGGGGTGTGTGTGAGTGTGTGTGTCGCGAATGAATCTTTGATGATATTTTTTTTAATAAATCTGCCGAGAGCAATTAAAACAAAAAGATATCTTTATCTAGAGATTGAAAAATTGACCCTTCATTGACAAATTCAAACGAATACCGATAACCAGCGAAAGGTCAAATTTTCGTGAGTTAACAAATTGACGCATTCGTTGTTTACCATTTGAATGAATTTGAATACCAGCAATGCGTTTTTAACTTGTACAAATAGTTAATTCCTTAATATCGGCTTGTTTGTCTTGTACTTATCTATTTAAAGAAAAAAAGTACTTAATTTTTTATATTTATTTGTTGTTTTTTATCGTTTTAAACGCATTGCTGGTCTGTTAGAGTAAGTGTTAACTTTGTTAAGAAAGTGTCGCGGTGTTTTGCGTCGGAATACTACTGCCATTTTAATCTGCAGTTGCAGCTACGTTCCTTGTTTTGTTAGATTTGAAAACTTAGCAAAAGATTTACAAATATATGTTTTCAAACTGTCATTGTTGTTTTCACTGCAAATATTTTTTACAAAACGGATATTTGGCAAGTTTTTCTTAATTTGTTTCTTAGGGGAGCTCGATAATAAGCTTCTAATTGCAACCGGATACTGTGGGTAGGCGGTGACAGTTACTCAATATTTATTTAACTTATATCTATCATTACACCCCAATGCTTAAATTATACAATGATGTAAAATTAATATTGTTTAAAATTATTACAAATAATACTTATGTAATAAAAAATAAAATAAAATTTTATACTAAATTACAATTTTGTAATATATAGTAAAGTAGATAATGTAAAACCAACAAAGATAATAAGTTCGCAAACACCACCAGTTTCGTCTGTCAAGTGCAAAAATGAGTGAGCTTAAACAAAGGGATGATGACGATACGCAGCAGACGTACGCGAAGGGAGGTAGTCTGATACGGGCGCCCCTAACTATCACCGCCTACACTCAATCTTTAGTTTCGTGATCAACCCAGTTGAGATTACTGGTGCAAAATCGAGCTCCTTAAGAAACAAATTAAAAACGTCGCAAACATCCCGTTTTAAATAATATGTCTAGTACAACAACCATGTCAGTTTGAAACAGTATATTAGCAATAGATATTTTACATTTTGATACAATATTTTAACTACTTAACTAACTCATAGTTGAAACAATTCCATTGTAGTTTTTAATCACAGTGACGGATCTAGCTTAAAGAAAATATTTGGTAATGTTCTATAGTTATAAGTTTTACATTTTTGACTACTTAGTTAATTTTGAACATCACATGTTACTGTGTTACGTACTTATTATTTAATTTAAGATTTAAGTACCACAGGGTGTCCATTGAAAGTACCTAATGTTATTATTGCATCAACGCAACGTTTGTTTACTTATGCTTCTTTTATACATGTATTATTGGAAATTAAGACTCCAGTTTAGGGCTAGGTCTGTACTTAAATGATATCAAACAACTTTTATTACATGACTATTAGTAAGAACTGCTGATTTATCTTAGTTAGGTATTTAAAAAGATCATAAAACAACTAAAACAAAAATTTAAACATGATTAATAAATCAGTAAGTGAAATTAAACTCTTTTTAGGGTTCCGCGCCCAAAGGGTTGGCCCCTTTGACCATAGACTAATATTATTGTGGTTCTTTAATCTATTCTATTACCTAATTAAGGTTTAAAAAGCGTCGCTTTTGTTATATTAAGCATTAAAACCGAAAAATATGAGTTAAATTTCATATCAACATCACTAAAACAGAAGAAAAAGTAAATGAACACAAAAACATTAACGTCTTCTATGTCAACTGCTTATTCTCGCGTGAACATAAACATCGAAATGTTTGAAAGAATACCTCAAAGTAGTATACAATATGTTGTTTGATATCATATAGCTACAGAATTACTTAGCCCACTGGTTTCTTACTATTCAGCTCAAAAGTCGCTTGTCATAACACCTGGCAGCTAAAATAACTTAGTATAATTATAGAAAATGTTAATTTCGCTACCACATTATAAACAAACCATGCTATGTGCCTTAATCGATGTAATTATGAATTCCGCATAAATCTTTCAAATATTTACTTAAATATAAAGAATAGACGCCTCTTACAAACGAGTGCACAATATTTACGTAGTTTTAATTTGCTTATTTAGTTAGTAGGTACTCATTAAAGATAGGAAATGGTACGAAGGTGCTACAGCAGCAATATTGTGTACTGAGACTCTCATAATGTACATTTATATCATAATGCATTTATTAAGCCTCCATAGGTTCAATTTTCTATACAACCGTAATATACTAAAATATTTGTAGAAAATGTTATCTCTTCACCTTAAGGGTTCACCTATTTTAGGGTTATTAAGATGATATTGCAGACTGTTTTTACCCGACTACGGCGAAGCCAAAAGGGAAGATAATGATGATTTTGGTAGTCTTTTAGTCGGTAGATTTTGGTATGTACGTACGCTTGTTTGTATGTTCCACCGTAAAACTAATTACTACTGCTTAAACTACTGAACCAACTTTGATGAATGAGGTGTAATTAATTATACAAGAAGACATGCTTTATCGAAACTTTCGTTTTAGGTGAATATTTTGGTAAAGAAAAATTTCTAAATCTGAATTAAACAAGTAAAATATTTTGGTAATTATGTTGTTGTATGGAAAGTTCTTGGAGGCCTCATGGTCTAATGTTATTTCATTAATCCTTGCAATGATCCTCCTAGAACAAAATGTTAGGTATTTTATCCGCGATTACTCATTGGTACGTACTTAACAGTACATTTTTGTACTTACACCTATTCCAGTTTCAATGATTATTATATTGATTATGTGTCTTTGGAAAGTCGGAAACACTACTTGTGCCTATAAGGCTGGTCACAGACGGCGGATAGGATTTGATCTGCTCGTCATTTGTGAACTAGGCCTTAATTAATTATGGATTTTAACCTATAGCAATAATACAATTAACTATCAATAGATCCAAATAATTATTTACATAACTTACGTACAAGTTCTATTATTACTACAGTAAAGACATTACAGCAATAAATTTATTGTATCATTGACAGATACATACTTGGGTACTTTTTAAATAAGTTATTTGCCGAATGTACAATGCCAGCATTTTCATTGTATAAATGTTTTTTTTTTAGTTTTTTGTATGATTTATTGCATTATTGTGATTGTTGACATGTCTTGTGTAAAGTGTTCTGATAATTCACAAAATATAATAGCAAATAGGAATTTTGAAAATTGTTTTTTTTTACCAAATCCTTCGAAATAGAATTAAATTATTATGACGGATGCTTGCTAAATGGGGGTGCGTCTGATTGGCCACCGAAGCAGTAGATTTACCTATACCAAACTATACTCAGTATTTGGTACTATACATTAGGTATGCCATGATTTTGTATCAATTTAGTATCTACGCATTTCTATAATTTTTAAGAGTTCTAGGAAGCTCTAATTAAAAATTATTACTAAAAACCATATAGCGCCTGCTAAAAATGTATTAGCAAGTATTATATACCACGTCGCGTCGCGGTGATCTTACCAAGCGCCCGCCTACAGAATTGGTAAAAGTTAACGCAGAGAAAATCTAGATAAAATACTCTAAATTAGACATTTCTAAGAGGTTACAAAGCAACGCAAAAGTCCCATGTTTTCATTTTTACTAAACTTTCACGGAAATGGAAATTAAGCAACATATTTCCTTAACCCGTTCCCGCCAAAACTCCTCGAGTAGCAAATATTATAAAATATTTGACACTGGCTAATACCCAAATTGCCACTTTCGCTTCAAGACCAAGAAGAAAATAAAAATAGCCCTTGCCCAAAATGAATGATTAGGAATGTCAAAAACAATGCAACATTTTGTTTGTGACCACCTCAAATAATACATACGGTTTAGTATTTATCGCTAAAAACAACACAGGAATGGATCCCCTGTTTGAATTGGAGCTGGATTTATTTCAAAAGGTACCTACATCTTTCTAATATATAAAATTTCCATGTCACAATGTTAGTTACCGTACTCCTCCGAAACGGCTTGACCGCTTTTTACCAAATTTTATATGCGTATATTCAGTAGGTCTGAGAATCGGCTACTATCTATAATTTATAAGGTAAAACAACGTTTGCCGGGTCAGCTAGTACATATATACAAACAGCCAAATAGATAACCCTCCTTCGGCTGTTGGGTAAAAACGGTGCTCTTTCTGTTGGTAAAGTCTTGTGGCTGTTTTGGATTTCTCTACGTGTCTAGTATGCATACTAGTCGCGTCTGTTTATCCGCTTACTTTGCATAAACCATCCAACGGAGTTCACAAGGGTTACACTTATCATTTTAGACGTTTTATTCTGGAAGGTCGGTAAGTAAATGCTGTAGATAAAAAACTGAGAAGTCTGGGCCAGCCGCCAGGGCTGTAGCATGTTTTGCTAATTTTTGTACAGCAGCATTATGACTTGCAAACCAATGCACTTTGGGTTAAAAAGGTACAGTACAGTAGCAGATTCTGTTAGCGATTCTCCTTTTGACACATAAAAATGATGGCACCTTATATATTTGCACCCACAACATCGGTACCTATTTGACTATACATAGCAGACCCATGTGAGCCAGGTGCACGGCCATTTATTATAACTGTATGAAACACACTTTTTAAACTTACACAATTTCCGTCCATCATTATTATTAGACACGGGTCTAGATCGCGTGATCTAGACCTGTGTCTAATAATAACTGTATGAAAGAGCAGAATCTCTTGCATGATCTACTAAACCACCTTTACTAAGGTACCTAGCTGATTTGCACTGATTTTTTTAGTTAGGTACCTATCTACACTATAAGTTAGTTTTTTTTGTTTGCCTATATATTACAGGCATGATACAATAAACAAAGTAATCCATAAGGGTTCCTTTTTTACCTTTTGACTTATGTGCTGAAAATACTGAGTGTAATAAATAAAGGCATGAGGTTTGGTTAGGTGGTTGTTCGGTGAATCAACATTCAAATAATCAATGTTCTACCTACAGCTCTATGTATAATTGTGCGTGTGATTGATTTGTTTCAGGTAGCCAATGTTATTATCAAGGAATTATTTAATGATAAACCATTAACTGAAATTAGTCTAGAAACAAACAGAGTTAAGGCTGCCAAACAAGATATAATACAACTTGTGACAGACCATAATTTTGACACCAAGGAAATAACAAATGTATTGCTAGAAAGAGAATTGGGACCGGAAAAAGTGAACTACTTTGTTAATTTGTTAGACAGTAAGAAAACTGATTTACTGTATCATTCATTGGCACACTATAACAGCAAATATGGGGAAACAATGACCAGTTTCGACTGGCACCTGAAACTTGTTCTAGGAACGAGTGAATTAACTGCACTACGATATCCAGTATTACAGTTAGTGTTGAACACTATGGATGTAAATGGAAAACAAAATAAGCTCTTATTTGATGTTGATAAGAATATGATTAGTAATTTAATTCAAACTTTAGAAGAAATAAATGAACCTTAATTTGTATGAAAATTATATTTAAGAGCAATTTTTAAAACAATTAAAAACAGTTGTTATGAATTTGTACAGCAAAGATTGACTGTGTTTATAATATAAAGATAATTTATTTGGTCAAGAATTTCGTATACAAAGGTGTTACAATATTATCTTATATAGTTACAGAAATTCTGCCTACAGGCGTCCAAATATTTTAATTTAGAGTTAATCTAAGCATAGTTTACGTATGAATAAAATTTATATAAAATCAACAATTTAACATTAGGTACCTAGTATAAAATATGAACATAGTTAAGGTCATAGCCCACTTACACGACTCCGCTCCCACCCGGCAAAAATAATATAATTCAAATATGGGCTTTAAATATTGCTCTTTAGATATATTTTACATTGGCATCATAAATTAGCAGACAGCTCGCTTTCAGCGAGCTTACCGCCGTCAGACTGCTCGGGAGTTGACGCCTCGCTGGCCGCACGCTTACTGCTAGCAGTCGCCGCGCGCGTCTCGTCGCGGAGTGTTGCCAACCGTACGATTTAAATCGTACGGTACGGTAAAGGCGGGTGGACAGCTGGCCGTCTGCAAGCTGTCGCCGCGTAGACTGCCTGCGAGCAGTCGTCTTAGTTTAGGGCAGTGTTGGGTGGGAGCGGTGTTGGAGCAGAGTCGTTTAAGTGTGCTGTGACCTTAAGAATTAGAAATATACCTTATGAAATAATATTCAACACTAGAAGCGCTGAATATCGGGATAATAAGCCTACGTGTTATTCCAGGTCTTCTGCTATCTACATACTCAGTTTCATTGCAATCTGTTAGGCGGTTTTTGCGTGAAGAAGCAACATAGGTACAGACTCACATTTTTTAGCTTTATAAATTACTAGCTGACTCGGCAAACGTTGTTTTGCCTTATAAATTATAGATAGTAGCCGATTCTCAGACCTACTGAATACGAATATAAAATTTCATAAAAATCGGTCAAGCCGTTTCGGAGGAGTACGGTAACTAACACTGTGACATGGAATTTTATATATTAGAAGATAAGCAGGACTTTACTAAATATTAAACACATACTAAGCTCATTCTAGCTGAGCCATGTTTTGTTTCTATATTCAGTTGACTGAAAGTTCTCAGTATGGTAGAAAAGACGTTAGGTACACTGTCCAGCTAGTACACGTAGACTTTATAGGGGGGTTACCCGACTGGGCGACGCAAAGAAGGGTTATGTGTTTATCAGTCTATGTATGTATGTTTGTTCCTATGTGGTGCTCCAGAGGCCAAACGGCTGGACTGATTTTGATGATTCGCACGTCAATCGATTCGTCTTAATCCTGGGAGTGTCACTAAAGACATGACATTTATCAAAATTCAAAATGGCGACCACCAGGCCATATTGGAAAAAAGAAAAATTGTCAGACTATGTCGAGTGGGGTATCGTCGAATAGGTATTTAATAAAAATCATTCATAAGTTTCCTTGATCATTTTTCATTTAGTTTAACAATTTGGGATCTACAACGACTTACAGTTGGTTAAGAAAACAAAAGTTGACTGACTATATCAAGTGGGGTATCGTTGGATTCGAAAATCATTGTTCGGTTTCTCTAACCATTTTTCATTAAGGCGCTACAAGTCGAAATCGACCTGTGGTAATTTGATATTCTAACATATGTAATCTATTTAATTTCACCTGCTTCTGCTTATACGTTGTAGTTCTCAGACCATTCTACAGGGCGTTTAGGATAAAAACACGATTCAAAGGTTTCACTCGATCATTTTATTTTTTGAAAATCAGGTTTTTTTTATCGGAAATCCGGTTTCATTCGAAAAATATCAAACATTAGTCAATAAAAACTATATAAATAGATAGGTACTGATATATAGAATAGGGCACTTCGGACAAATTTCAGTTTCATGTCATAACATCACAATAAACAAATATCAGGATGCTGGTAGAAAACGCGTTCAGTCCGCCTCCGGGCCCCGTCGAGGTAGGACCTATGTCACTTGTCGATTCGTCGCTCGTAAATCCAAATATCGAACGATAATTTGAATTTTTTGAATAAAAAAAAAAAAGTCTGCAATTCATTACAGTAGGTTTTGTTTTATGGTACGAGTAGAGGTAAAGAAAGATTTTTGCTTTGTATTGTTGATGTTAAATTGAAATCACTTCATCTAAGTCTGATCTGTTGAAAGATGTTGACGTGTGCTGTGTGTGAGCTGTGACCATGACTGATGAACCTATAACGAAACATAGTACTAGATGTTGAAAGAACTCGAGTAGGGTGTTTTCAACATCTAAGTCTGATCTGTTGAATGATGTTGACGTGTGTTATGTGTGAGTTGTGACCATGACTGATGAAATTATGACGAAACAAAGTACTAGATGTTGCAAAAATTCGAGTGGCGTGTTTGTCTACATCTAAGTCCGATCTGTTGAAAGATGTTGACGTGTGTTATGTGTGAGTTGTGACCTTGACTGATGAAATTATGAAGAAACAATGTACTAGATGTTGCAAAAATTCGAGTGGCGTGTTTGTCTACATCTAAGTCCGATCTGTTGAAAGATGTTGACGTGTGTTGTGTGTGAGTTGTGACCATTGCATAGCTTTTATCGCGGGCTTTGAGCTTTGTATGAAACAATTCGTAACGAAAAAAACCTAACACCCACACTCCGCTTACCATGGCAACGTGGTACAAAATAAAAAAATATTATAAAAAATAATATTGCATAATTTGATAAAAAATGCTATGCAATAGCTTTACCGCGGCAGTCCCCCCGAGTGCCACGCGTTTTTTTTTAAAGTATGAACTCTTCGATCACTATCAGTTTTTTTTTAAACGATTTTCAACATTTTTTTTTACTTTGAGAGCCCATAACTAATTATTTTATCATTATTTTGGATTAACAATACCTTCGATAGATCAAAGATACATCTGGGGCCAAATTTAAATAAAACGTTTAAGCGAAAACATGTAACCAAATAAATTTGTAGGGGTAAATAGGTAAAATTTGGGGAAAAAAATATGAAGAGTGAGAGTCTTTTCCTTCAATTTGTATTTTACAAATAGGTCCACCTACACGCCCATCAAGTTTGTCTAACCCTTCACCAAACACCCCATATTTTTTGTGGCTGTAACGTCACAGTAGGTATTAAAAAGTTGGCACGCTCGGTTTTAATACGAATCGAGGTACATGTGACGTCTACTTAGATGTATGTCTGCGGCCATCATGCTCTACAACCGTGATGGAGTCTTGATCACTGACCTCCATGGTACAAATCGCTGGACAGGTCATAGAGCATTGAATTTTGTATTAGCGCCATGGCGCCATGTTATATTTATATTGAAAGTGGTGGTAACCGTCCACGGAACTGTTAGTTCCGTAACCATCACTTCTCGGCCACCATCACTTTCAATAGAAAACGCGCGACAACAGCGCAACATAGCGCTAATCAAATCGGCAAAAAGATCTAATGTCATTTTGTATGGTATACCAATTCCAGCGTACCTACTTGTATAGTTTAATTTCAGTGAGTCTTGATAGTTGTCAAAACACTAATGATAGACTTCAAAAAAAGAAGGAGGTTCTCAATTCCCTATAATGTGTGTATGTGGATATGTCCGCCCCGTGCTCCAGGCATATGAAGTCCGATTTCGATTATTATTTTTTTATTTGGAAGGTGAGACTCCCGAGCTGGACTCAAAAAATCTTGATGATGATCTGATGAGTATATTTGGAAGGTAAGACTCCCGAGCTGGACTCAAAAAATCTTGATGATGATCTGATGAGTATATTTGGAATGATGAGTAGAATAACATCTCAGAATGCAGCAAATTACTACTTTATGGACTTCTACCAATAGAATCGGCTCTTGAAGAACTAGGTACAGATTAATGCACCTGAAACCACCTTCTCATCAGAAAACTCCTCAACAATTAAAGTTATGGTTATACATTTTTATGATCAGTGTCAGACGGAAGTACCCGCACTAAAAACTAGGGGGGAGAGTGGTGGATCTTGAAGACAATATCCAAAGGTATATGTCACCAAAGTTTAAAACTTTATAAATGTGTTTGTCTCAAAATATAGAATTACTGTACTAAAAAGATGAAATAAAAACATAATTAAAAATTTAAAAACCGACTTCAATAAAGCTTATAAAACCTCACCTACATACAGTGCTACTGATTTATCTGTTATCTAATCTGAAGTCGGACTGTTTTACTGGGTGAGTCTAGCTAGATTGTAGTTTGGCGCCCGACTAGGCGACTTCAGATACATAACAGATAAGTCGGTGGCACTGTATGTATTTGAGGTTATTTTAAACTTCTTTTTTTGACTTTTTTTTTAATTTTTCAGACAATCTTATGCAGTTAAAATCGTATCTTTTATTACATTGTCGGCACAAAACTGTACATCTTAATTTCTAGTAGATTTACATTTATTGCATACAACCAGTGTTTTCCGATTACTCTTGTCCATCCTTGTAATCGAATGGAAAAAAAACAGCAAAAAGAGAAGTACGACTCAGGATTCTATCTCTAGTCCTCCACTCAGTAACCAACTACAGTAGCCACTCGACCAATGTTTCTCTGGTTAGTCGCTCCAAAATATCTGTCGCTTAGTGGATAAGACAAGTGCAGTCAGTTATTGATAATGATGTAACATAATAATATATTATTTTACCTATATTAATCGCCGTACTGTCTATTCACTGTGGCGCGTAGACGTAGCGAGCGGCTCGCGGCTCGCCGCGCCTCAACATAGGCGCCGCGCTCTCACGGTGCGGAGAATAAATATAACTCTGAGTCGAGTAAAATACCTAAAGTTTTGCTGGATAGTGGCCTTAAATGTAACCATTTGGGATCTACAACGGTTTAAAGTTGGTTAGAAATCGTCCATACCTTAGATTACCGCAACTTACTGAATAATCCTCAACTTAATAACCCTCTCAATGAAATGATGCGATTGCGATTAAAATACAATAAAATTAGAATATATTACAAGATATAATAATACGTCTTGCACCTAATGCTGACTCTAAAAAGCGCAAAAAAAAAAAAAAAAAAAAAAATTTAAAAAACCCGCCTGCTTAAAAAACTTTAAATAAAAACTTATACAATAAAAACTGAAAAAAAAAATAAAACTAGCCCAGTAGTCACAGAACATAGCGACTTTAACAGTCGGGACTACTGAAAAGGTATATGATGAGTATGAGCTAGATTTTAGGTAGTTGTGTTAAATTCTGTGACTACTGGACTTGTTTTATTTTCTTTACCTACAGTTTTTATTATGTACCTATATGTTTTTATTTAAAGTTTTTTTAAGCAGGCGGATTTTTTACATTTTTATTTGGAATACTGCACAGTGTCTATGAAACTGGGCAGATAAATGAAAGCGGCGCTAGCCCCCGCAGGGGTCTGGTAAGTAGAATCGAATGCAGCCGTTCCGCGCAACTATGACTACAGCAGTATCGTCAACGTGTCGTGTGAGTATACAGCTTTCAGAATCTGCTAAACTACCTTTTTAACTCACCAAGGATTGTTTTCGATTCAGTCATCGATTTTCTTTTAACTAAAGCCTGCGATTATCCTTGTAGAAGTGGTAGGAGCACAAGGACGTGTTTCACTCAATTGAAGAACAACTTTTGTTCTACGCATTTTGGAAAATCAAAGTAGTTTTCGAAAATTTCAAGTTTAAAGTTTACTTTGATCGACGTTTGATCTACACACATCAACACCGTCTAGGGATATTCAGAATTTCTCAATTTACTCAAAAATTGTGTTTACTAACAAACAACATGTATATATTTTTGTAAAGCCTACTTATCAGACTATGATTTAGAATACAACAAAATATTGTTTTATGCTTAAATATTTTTTTATTTAAAAAAACGCAAAAAGTGAAATAATGTTAAATTTAAGATAAAATGTCTATCTAAGGAAAAAAATAAAGTAAAACGAAATTATTAGGTTTTTTTATTTGAAGTTAAAATTAGTAGTCAGTGAAACCACCCATGACGTTAATCACGGCCCTGCAACGGTTTTTCATGCTTTGAATCAGGTTGTCAATATCTTGCTGCGGAATATTGCCCCAGGTCCTGCTAAGATGCAAAAAAAGTTGCTCTTCAGTCGCAACATTTGGAGGCAAATTCCTCAAAGCCCTTCTTTGAAGCATATCCCACGCGTGCTCTATGGGGTTTAGGTCTGGTGACTGCGCGGGCCAGTCTAAGACCGACACGTCGTGCTCCTCTAGCCAGCTGGTCACCACTCGCGCAGTGTGCGGACGGGCGTTGTCGTGCATGAGCGTGAAAACTTGGCCCATTTGCAGTCGATGGGGATAGATTATTGGTGCTAGCACCTGATTACGGTATTTTTCGGCAGTCATAGTGTTTCTGATCCAAACGAGGTCTGTTCTTCCACCAATACGAATTCCCGCCCAAACCATAATTGTTCCGCCATGGTATGGATGGACCTCCTGAGGGTGTTGCAGACGGTTGTCACGACCAGAAGCTCGCCATACGCGTACTCTACGTGAATCAGGATGAAATCCGAATCGGGACTCATCGGTAAACAACACTACCGACCACTCGATATCTTCCCAAGGCAAATGTTCTCTAGCTCACTGTAATCTTCGTCCACGATTTCCTTTGCGTAGTGCTAGAGTACGAAGCGGCCTGCGAGAATGAAGGTTAGCCTCGTGCAGTCTTCTCCTCACAGTTTGGTCACTGACAAGCACCTGGTGGTCTGACTGGAGCATTTAAACCAACTGCATGGCCGTAACATTTGGTTGTCTTCTCGCGGCCACTTGCAAAAATCGGTCTTGTCTTTGGGTAGTTATCCGCTTTCCGCCTGGATGCCTTTCAGCCACTTCACCAGTAGCACGATAACGTGACCACAATCTTGATATCACGTTTTGTCATGTTCCAATCTCCTCGGCAATACTCCGTTGAGTAGCCCCAGCTTGGAGCATTCCTACTGCCCTTAACATTTCGTTTCTTGTTAAATGACGCCGCTGCATGATGCATACAGTTGTAATAAATTGTAATTAATCAAAAAAAATATTAAAACTTCAATTTGTTTAAACAAAATGCTTAAAACTGCGTTAAGTAAATTTAAACCTTCGAACTCGCTACAATAATTGCCGCGCTAATCTTATGTTTTTAATTATTTTTTTTAAATTCAAATTTGGAATCATACAATAAGGCCTACACAATAAGGTTCCATTAAAATATTTTTAAATCGGCCAGTATTTTTTAAGTCTAAGAACTTTATATAAAATATCCCTAGACGATGTTGATGTGTGTATTTTATAAACCTAACAAAAATCCCATTCATTTATTTAAAAGTGACTTGATTTACTTTTTCCTTTAAAATTGACAGTTATTTGTTTACATTTTGGATCTAAGTTTCTGAAATAGATTACCTATATGACGGCGCCGCCGATGTAAAGCATCAGGAAAGCTACCGCGGTTCGTCCGTCGGAATCGGGATCGGATTCATTTGACAGTTGACAGCCGAATTTCGAACCGCGAAAATTTCAAATCGGCGCGTCGATTACTCATATCGATGCCAAAGCCAAATTGAATGAATGCAACACAGACAAAATTGAATTGAATTGAAGATTTTGAAAGAAAATCTTCAAATCGACGGCTGACGGCCATGGATGCGCGGTTTTAAAATTGAAAACTCCGCTGTCAGAGATGTCAAACTACTGCGTCGGGATCGAGTTGCTGTCAACGGAAGAACCGCGGTAGCTTTCCTGGTTGATGGACTGTCACAGTCATCAGTCAACCTAGCGAAGCGTCATCGTCGATGGTTGTTCGAAATCTGCCATCTTGTCATTCTGTGATCGAGACGGAGGCCGTGCACCACACACTTGACGAATCGCTTTTGTATTTCCGCCATCACGTCTTTCTTATCATAATTGAGTTGATTCCTACTTAGTAACATTATAAATTAAGCGATGTAATAGTTATTTTGTGAATATAGACAGCAATTTGTTAATAAAACTACGATGATTGTAAATGGACACCATTATTTTATATCCCGCGCCCATCTACCTACTTAGTTCTACAGTATGAGTTCTGATGAAGGCCATCCAAGGCCATCCTGGCTCTTCATATAAATAAAACTGCTTGACGTTTTACTTTCACTTTTAAAAACTTAACTTGACGGAAAGTTGGAGAGGAAATGGAGGATTCTATTGAAAAGTCTTGTCTTGAAATGAAAGTAGCATTAAATAGTTTAAAATTTTATTGATAAGAGACATTCACACATCAACATTAGGTTTCAATAGGTATATTGGAGTACATAACATAATTACAAACATTTATATCATACAACTTGAGATTTTCATGAGCATTCAATCTCATCAAACTATGCCTTACCAATACCGATCCTTCTACATACAAACATTCCTTTTACTATGAAAATTAAACAAAAGAAATTTTAGTTCATCAAAAACAAAAAATAAATGCATTTTGCAAAAGAAATTTACGACAATTTATTTATACATCCTTTGTACAATAAATGTGAATCGAATACATTATAATAATTACGAAGAGATGGGGCATCGCATTCAAAATATAAATTTAATTGGTCATGTCTCGTTTATCGATGACAAAGCCTAAGACAAGAATATTTAAAAATTACTTATTGTGGTACCAAATATGTACTATTCTAATTAATTATGATCGTTAATTTATACTAAAAATTGCATTATCAAAATTGATCAAGACAAAGATGTCTCGGCTAGAGTAAATTTTGCGCTATTAAATTACAAAATATATCAAATCCAAAGTCAGTTTTTAGTTTGTTGCTTGAGCAAAATCAATCAATTCACACTAACGCTTACTTTCTTTCACATCCCAATGTTAATTTCCTACTTACTCGTAATTAGAGAAAAGATCAATATTTTAAGTAATAAATCAGACTTTGACAAGTGATTGATTATTGAATCAAGCATGCACTTGATATGGAATGTCTCACTCACGTTTAGGCTATATTACGGAATAATTCCCGACAATGCAGATGTGTCACATTGAATTTCATAAAAATGTATAAAATTACAAAACTTTTTCGAAACCTATATTTATAAGAATGGACACAAATTACTATCGAAAACGATTAATTACGTTGTATAGTAATATCAAACCTTAAAAAACTCGTATTTGTATTGTTGAATGAGGTGGTTATGATTACACTATTCAAGCGATGGCACCTTACGACACTCGGCGCACCTCGGGGCTGCGCGTGCGCACTGCGCGTGCGCCGGGTGCGGGGTATAACGCTGCGCGCCATCGGCGTTACACTACTCCGTACAATCGATACATAAATGTTTGTAGACACTACATACAATATTCTAATATTATATAATATGTCTGTAAATGGATAAAAAATGTATAGTAAAATCACAATTGGCCACTGAATGTCAATTTCAAATCATAAATCATTCTCCCGTGGGGTGATGGGGCGATCATGATATCCACTTCCCATCTCCCGACAAATGCCAACATCAACTTACAGTATAGGTACCATTAACTATTACTTACCTAGGCTATTACACTACACATAGGAGAAAATTTCGACACACTATTATAATACGTAATTGAATTTTAATGAGCTTGAGTTAGAGAGAGCTGATAACTAAATTTATACAACTTAATATAAATTATATTAAATGTGTCACGATAAAAATTAACATACTAGCGATTATATAAAATTAATTATAAAGAAATTCATATTTTTTTTATTTAATTCACACTTAAAAATTTACAATGCTCCCAACGTTTAATTTCACGACTAACATAGTATGACATATTTATTGAAAATTCCAAAATCTGTGTTGATAATTGATAACAAAAAAAATACTTGAAATGTAACGAATGGTCGGAACCACATTTGTCAACAACGCACCACATGATAATTTGTTTGATTATTATGTTTAAATCGGCATTAGGTCTTCTACACGAATTTCGGTATGTTGCAGACAAAGTGTGGTTCAACCATTTACAAAGACATAAACAAACGTGTTTTAATTCGCATTTTAGCACGATATGAGAGGCCTTGGGGAGTTGAATTTTTCACACGAAAGTGATACCAAAATAATTTAAAAACGTTACTATTTTTTGACGTTAATTTTATGCGGTTATATTCAGGTTCAAACATTGTTTGTATCTTACACCCATATCTTTTCTAAATTTTTCACCTGCGATGCTTTACAGAAATTGTAATTTAAGATCGGTGAGAAACCTGGGTAAGCACTGTCTAAGCCTGAATAACCTCCTAACCAAAGATCAAAATTTATTTCACATTTTATTATTATTTTGCAATTAAGTTTGCATAAAAAATTCTAACTCCCTAGAGGCGGCGTGTTGTCGTGATTATAAATATTTACTAGTAAAAATGAATATAATACTTTTTTTAATTAATATCATTACAATTCGTTTCTCTTTATAAGAATTGCATTAGCTACCTTCTCGTATCAAAGAAACTAGAATGTAATTTCTTTTAACATTCTTCTTTCGTTTTAAATGATGGTCAAGTCTAGCAACATTTCCAGGATGGCAAATATTAAATTAGAAAATAAAATGGCTAGAGAATTTAGCAGCGAGGCGCTAAGTAAGACAGAAGTCGAAACTAATACCCCTGTAATAATGGCACCAACTAATCGCACCGTATACTGCCTATATAACTTTGTTATTATCGTAATATAATAATATACGCGCTACTATCGAATAAAATGTATAAAAAATCTTAATTTTATTGAAGCAAAGCACGCTAAACTTATCGCATAATGATCGTAACGTCATACCGTGTGGGAATGAAATACACGTCGTTGGAAACGTAATATTGTCGAACTTAGTTCGATGTAACACCACGTTATCGAATCGTAATCGTAATAAATAGATGATGTTGCGGGGGAGTGCCGCGACCGTCTCCCTCTGCCGCCTCTAGTTGGCCACCGCCACGTCGCTGCCCGCGCCCGTGCCCTGCAACTGTCCGCAGACTTACTTCAGTACGTTGTTCTCTCCTTCCAATCAAACACTCAGCCAGACTGCAGAGTCTGCGTAGACTGTAGAGTCTGCTTAGACTGTAGAGTCTGCTTAGACTGCAGAGTCTGCGTAAACTGTAGTCTGCGTAGACTGCAGAGTTTGCGTAAACTGTAGTCCGCATAGACTACAGAGTCTGCGTAGACTGTAGTCCGCATCGACTGCAGAGTCTGCGTAGACTGTAGTCTGTGTAGACTATAGTCTGCGTAGACTGCAGTCTGTGTAAACTGTAGTCTGCGTAGACTGCAGTCTGTGTAAACTGTAGTCTGCGTAGACTGCAGAGTCTGCGCAGACTATGGAGTCACTAGATACACTACCTAACTTTACCAATCTTTAATGGTCGTGCAGCCTAAGCAACGCTTGACACGGTCACTACTTTGATGGGTGACCGATAAAATAAGTGGCAAAAATGCATTTTCCCTGCTTCGGAAGGCACGTTTAAACAGTTGGTTGTTATCTCTGATAGCAGTCATTAGGTCAATATTGAGTCTTTAGGGCAACCTGAAAAACTTAACACTAGGTGAGCCACACCACTATACGAAAAGAAGAAGTCCAGTTGATTGGGAAACTGCCTGCCACACATCACATTCATATTCTATACATCAATATAATAGTAGACTCACCGTTTCTGTTTTCAGCTCTGGCACATCTGGGAGCTCAGGGATCAAGTCTGCTAACTTATCCGATACTGTCACCACCTCCTGGAAACATCATCATTTTTATATTATTATCGTTCAACGCATTTAACTGATCACATCATCATTACAAAACGAGTAAATGAATTTGATGAGAATTTACAAATCGACATTATCCATGAAAACAATGAAATAACAAACGCTTATTTTTTAATGTTTACACAAATCTAGCAAAATGAATCATTCAAACTATTAAGGTATGAAAGATACCGATGATCACAATAAATTAACAGTATTAGAGATAGTAATGTATCAAAATGTTAGCACGGAAGCGAATAAACATGCCATATCTAAGTGAAAGTGTAGTTAATAGTGAAGCGATAAGGGTAGGGAGGTCGAGGAGTCGCCACACGTTGCCACGTCACATGCTGACACATCAAACTACAAGAGAACTGACGACGGACGTCCGCAGGCTTCTTAGGTTACGGAACTACTCCACTACGCTAGCAAGTCCGGATGGTATTCACCTGCGAGTGCTGGGCCTCCGCCGGCGCGCCGCCCGCCCCCGCCTCCGTCACGTCTCCGTTGCACGCGGCAACTGTTACCTCTTCTTTCTCGACAATATTGTCGTCTTCGGTGGTGCTGTCGTCTGGCGAGATGCCGTTGATGCCGTTGACGCCGTTCACGAGGGGACCTGCGGCGTGGCCGGGCTCGGGCTCCGGCAGCGGCTTGATGTCCTCAAACGCGAGACTGTCGCCGATCTCTTCATCTTCCTGCGGTGGAGGGGGAGGGAGGGGAGACTCTGTGCTCGTCGGGGACTCCGGCTCCGGGGGAGGAATATCCACAAGCTCCGGTTCACTCTCGTTACTATCCACGACCGTTTCTACAGCGTTATCAACTACAGATTCTAGTTTCGTCTCAACGATAGGATCGATCGGTTCAGGTATTGTCTCTACTATTTCTTGTGAAATAGTTTCTACGTTCTCTGGTTCAGATTCAACTGTTTTGAGTGCGATTTCTACAGGTTCAGGCTTAGATTCTACAGATTCCGGAGCTACATCGACCAGTTGTTCAGATACTATTGATACCGGAGGAACTTCAGCGACTTCTGGCTCCGATTCGGTCAATTCCTGTGTGTCGATCGGTTTAGAAGTTTCTTCTACTCGTACAACATTCGCAGCAACATCTGTTTGGGAGGAGATCGCTTCGTCGTTTTCCTTCGGCAGGTCGAGAGGAGCGGGTAGGGCCGGCTCCTGCTCGGTCGCTTGCGGCGTCGGTTCCACTTCGTTCGTCTTTAATGCGGAAGAAACGTCATTTGCAAGAGCATTTGTATCGGTAGTCGAGTCGAGGTTTGTGAGTGCTGGCGCGGTGTCAGGTGTGTTAGGTAGCGAAGCGTCTGTCAGCTCGGGTGCCATCGTGGTGGCGGCGAACGATGCCACCGACGAGGGAGGGGGGTTCGCGGGGAGCGGTGGAGGCGTGGGTTCTAACAAAGGCATTTGTTCAACACAAACCTCTTTGACGGGGATTTCAGGAGCTGGGGCGGTCTCTACGGTTTCGACGGCGGGGGCTTCGGGTTTGATCTCGTCTGTTTTCTCGGGCTCAACCGGTTCCGGTTTGGAGTCTTGTAAAGACAGCCCGTTGACGGGCAACTGTTCGGGTTCGGGGAGCTTTACTTCTGGTTTAGGCTCTTCGAGGACGGGTGCGGGCGCGGGGGCCGCCGCGGGCTCGGGCGCGGGCGCGGCCTCGTCCGGCGTGCTGCTGCCGTTGGTCAGCGGCTCCGTCACCGGCGTCGAGGGGCTCGGCTCCTCCTTCACTGCAGCCACCGCCTTCACTTCCTCCGCTACTTCGTTGGCCGCGGGCTCGGGGGTGCTTTCGGCAGCCTACAACATATATTGTTATTACTTACATACGAACTTTGACGGTTTTTATCGCACTTTTACACAAAGATAGAATACCTTATCGTCGGCCATGGTAGTAAATGAGCAGAATGTCACCCCAACAAAATCAAACAGAGACTGAAGCGGGATTGACGGGTGCAATATAATTTATAGCAGTCTCGTAACGGAAGATTGGAGATCATTTTTAAATAACTGGTCACTCTTCAATGCTCATGATCAGACATATTGAATTGCATGCTAGGGCTGACATGAAACCAATAACTTACAGGATAGGAATTAAACTAATTTTCGGTTTTGATCGTGTGGCGTTTATTACTTTTGGCATTGTTTCAATGATCTACGTTTCGAGACCTTTACTTACAAGTCTCTTCTTCAGGATTGTCAGACAAAGATTAGATACTAATTACAGGATAGGTACCAATTACTTATTCGAATCCACAAATACTGTGTACTTTCATAGTCATAGCCCACAAATAACATATTGAGTTCGTTGGTCATAGCTTTAAAATAAAATTGAATAGAAGGGTAAAGGAAATCAACATGCATAGGAGGTAAGTAAGAATACAAGAGATTTAATAGAAACTTCATATAAAATTGATTTTGTTTCCTCAGTATATTCAACCGCAACATTGTGGCAAACAATAAAACGATACCAGCACACAAGGCCATCTTTGTTTACTGATGTAGAAAGATACACCTCGAGTGCAGCATTCATAGACATATCCTATTAGTACAGTACGTTTGACGTTCAACAGAATCGATATGACACTCGGACGGAACGCAGCACAGTATTTAAAATCATTTCTTTGTTTTATTTAGCTGGGTACATTAAAAATGAACTGTAAATATTATGAAGAGATATTGAGACTATATGCACGAAACAGTAGTTATGTATACTTTGAATACTGAGCTGTATTCGTTATGGCCAATGGTCATACGCCTCATGCGGCATAGTACCCACGAATGAACGCGTGTGATACGCGTGAGGCGTATGACTATTGACCATAACGAATACAGTAGATACTGAATTAGCTGAAGCAGGAACGTAGGGAATGAAAACAATAGAGCAAATTAAATATCGTAAATACTCCCACACAATAAAAAATCTAATAACTTTAAAGTCAAACAATTCGTAAACTATGCGAAACGAGTGGTCGTAGACATGAATTTGGAATGCATATTTGTCTTGGTATGATGCGTGCTAAGTCCGTGCTAAGAAAGGAAATTCCCACGAGATCGGCATTGACGCTGGTGAAACCACGAGACACAGCTAGTAAACTATACAAGAGTAATACTAACACAGTGTTAATTACAAAAGGTTTGTGCGTGTCAGTATGTTGTAAATACAATTCCAAATTACAAGGCAATGGAGCACCCGGATCTTTAGAAGGCTTGACTTGTAACCAGAGTCAACAAGTAAAGGCCCTTTGCAAGAACAAGTTTAATCGCATAATGTTATTTGGACACCACTGGCGGCGGCGCTTATCCCTGTCTGCACTATAAAATGCAACCAAGGCCAATCTCCACTTCTGATAGGACTATCATGGAAATATATGGATGGAAACTACTTCTTATGATGGACTTAGCTAGATGTGTACTAAAGATACTATGGGAAGGACGATGACGATTGCCGCAACAACATTTAACACACATCAGTAACATTACATTATTACGTATCATGATAATAGGTAACGTTAATTATACTATATTTTGAAAGCTTGTAATGGTCGGTGAGTGTATGGCAGACAAACAATCGTCATCCGGAACGAACGGAACACGAACAATGGAGTCGACATTAGAGCGCTCGACCCACCAGCCGGCCACGGGAAGCTAACGGTTCTCCGTGAAACAGGATTGAGCACACGATTATCGATATGTAAGCAAAGGTCACAACACAACTCATCATTACATTAGATATTAAGCTAGATTTTTCTTCTGTTGTCGCGATGTTGGATTGAAATCATTTCAAACTCATTTTTCGGTTTTAATCGCGTGGTTGTTATTACTTTTAGCATTGTTTCAATGATCAACGTTTCGAGACCTTTACAGGTCTCTTCTTCAGGATTGACTGGAGCTATTAAGCTTACAGACAGAACAAACATTCACGTCTCGAATTATGATATCAAAACGAAATCGACAGATACGTTTCTGTCTTTCAAAATACGAGTATTAATAACCAAAAGGGACATAATAAATAACTTTCCACTGTTTCTATTAAGTATAAAATGATTTATTGCGTGCAGAATAAAATTTTCATTTGCAATACAAATGCGCTTTCCATTTTAAGTATTAATTTACATTAAAATAATACACAGGCATTTAATAGTTGCTTGTAAACACAATTGAACGTACCTATATATTGTCGTATACACATAAGTAACTAAAGCAGTTTCACCCGCGTAAGTCTCGATCCCTTTAGAATATCCTATATCCTTCTCCAAGGTCCTATCTATTTTATACCCAAATTCATCAAAATCGGTTCAGCAGTTTAGGCGTGAAACGTATCAGACACACAGAGCTACTTTCGCATTTATAATATTAGTATGTATAGATAAACGGTGACGATCTGATGCGATTGCGATGGCATGGTGAATGTCGAAGTGGTCGCGGTACGGTGGTGGCTCACACTATGACTCATCGTGGTACAGCTTCATTGTACTGACTACTACGCCATTATGGAAATCATTTTCCGCTACTAGTTTCTAAATCGTACCCAGCATACATTTCCTTTATAACAATGAATCAACACCTATTTGCATTTGTAACATAATGTGAGTGAACACGTTCGAAAACGCAACGAATTCTTGACGTAAAAGGGGTCTCTGCAGAAGGGCAGGTGAAATCAAAAGTGTATCGGTTTCACCTGGCTTCCTTGCAAGTGTTTAACTAAAATGAAATCTGGGTATTTTATTTACGAAAGGATTATTCTGCAACGAGAAAGTGCCTATTTACAGGTCGTGGTGTCGCGGTCGAGACGGACGACTGCAATTTGCATTGAGTAATAAATAATGTGCCTAAGGATATCTATCACGCCGTGTATAGCCCAGTATCATATTTATACGTAACTTGGACTCCTATTCTAACCGCTATCGCAAGTTGAATGCCCTGTCTTGAAGTGATTATACATATTTACGAGGACGAATTAGGTACCGACAATGCACGACTATTACTTCAGTTATTTATTAGAAAGAGTGCGGTGTTTGTTATTTACAACGATGTATGTATTTCTAATTAACTTAATATTAAACCGAGATTTCATTTGGTAAGATTTAAAATGGGTTTTAATAGGTGAAATTGAAAACTTCACCGTAATCGCGGTTATATAAATATAATACAATTTGAATTTAACACTTACAATAATAAATTGCTCATACATAAAATCCACTTTAATAGTAGTAGTCGCTGAGAAAAAATAAACAATTAATTTGGTATTAAAGGTAGTTTAGTCTACCGTCGATAAAAGCTTTTTGACAGATAAGATGACACTGTAAATTTCTATTGATGTTAACGTCTGGTAAGTTAGTGGTAGATAAAATCGATATAATTTCAGTGTCTTCTGTGAAAAACTCCTGAAATACATTAGAAAATGTCTAACGGTCGTGAAAAATCGTCAAGAAACCGAGGGTGAATGTTTTTCCCGTTCACATATTCATTCATACCACAACGTTGTCTTCAAGAATGTCATGCGAACACGATATTTGACACAATAGACGGTCAATAGAGGAAACTGAGCCCTTCCTTGTTATGCCAATGCTCCATTCAGTGGTCGTATTATGAAAATATATGCGTTGTTGCTTTCGAGTGTCGCGGCTAATAGGTGCTGACATTTAGCAAACACGTCATATGAAACGGGTAACGTTCACGTTTCCTTACATAGTGCTTTCTACCCTTTCTCCGAATTTTAAGGAACTGTTTCATTTCTAAATATGGATGCAAAAAGGTTTATGGTACCTACAGCCGAGACGTCGAGCTTCAAGAAAACTTTATGATAACTTTATAAAAACGCTATAACTTTTTCTTCTATTTTCGTTGTGGATGGAAATTAAACTCCTTGGTCCTTGGGTTTTTATTTGCGTGGTGTTTTTGTTTCAATGGTCAATGTTTCGAGACCTGTCAATCCTGAAGAAGAATCATATAAAGGTCTCGAAAGAAAGCGACTTTGTTTTATACTATGTATCACTACATAGTATAAAACAAAGTCGCTTTCGAGGCACACAGAACTGACGGAGGAAATAATCTTATTGGTTAAGGACGATGTAACAATTATGTTTTACCATAAGCTTTCGTAGCCTGAGCCAAAATCATCACGTTCGATTTTAAGCCCCTATAGCTCGCCCTGTGCGGTGCGGCGGCAAATTGTAGGTGGGTGGACAGTGTTACACGAGGCGGTTTGTTGCCTCCTACGCAGTATGTATTGTCGTGTGCAATTTACTTTATATTATTTTTAGAAACAAATTAATGATAGCGTCTCATAAATGTCGAGTAGGCATAGCACGGGCTAGAGTGAGATAAAATATGTCGAAAGGTTATCGTCTGGTGAACCTCCTTGAACTGTGTGGATGTACCGGAGAGAATTGTCTATATTTCTTTTATATTTAACTACCACAATAAAATCATAAGATAAACACAATGCAGTAAAAGTATAATTCATTTATGACAGACCCCCGGTTTCACCCGCGTAAGTTCCGATCCCGTGGAAATAACGGGATTAAAAGTAGCCATGGTTACTTCTCGCTAATGTAGCTTTCTATTGGTGAAAGAATTTTTGGAATCGGCTCAGTGGTTTCAGAGATTACCCGGAAAATACATACATACATAAATGTTACCAACGTTTACCTCTTTATAATATTAGTATAGTATAGAAGTTTAGATTAGCGATACGCCCGGCTTGGCACGTAATGTAGTCATTCATATAAACATGCGGAAAAATCTCTTCTAAATATGGTGAAAACCGCAATCCGTTGCGTGGATTATAAGGAAATATTTTTTTACAACAATGGAATCTGCAAAAAAACCTAAGCAATATAATGTACACAACATTACGGTTGTAATATGAAATAAAGAGCTTCAATTGCGACGCAGAAGGTTTCGGGTTCGATTTCCGTCGGGGACAAGTATTTATGTTGACCATAAATGTTTATATCTGTTTCTGGCTGTTTTCTTTATAATATTATATTATGTAGTGTAGTATATATTCGTTATCTATACTAATATTATAAACAGGACATTTTTATTTGTTTGTTTGTAATGAATAGGTTCGAAGCTACTGTATCCATTTCGAGCTACAGTGTCGAAGAGTAAAATAGAACACTTTTGATCCTGATATTACCACGGGATCGGGGAAGTACGCGGACAAAACGGCAGGACTAAGCAAGTCTAGTACCCATTGTACTTGCCATGTTGCTAAGTTTAAGCTAGATATCGCAGTGTGGGACGTCCTGCAATATTCATTTATTTAATACAGCCACATTGTCTAAACGAGTGTCTTTTTATATTCCCAAAAACTATTTACTTTTTAATCAATTTCTAACAAAACTTTATTTGAATATATTTTTCAATAAAGTAGTCAAAAATCCTCTTTAAGTATTAGACTAAACTGTCATAAATAAACATTTTTAAAGACTTGAAACCTTTCCATACAGAATAATGAAACTAAACGTTGACTAAAATAAAATACCTTTGTGATGAAATGTTTTAAATATGTAGCGTGGTTTATACCAACAAACAAGCAAGCAACACTAAAAATATGAAAGATTCGCGAGTGGAAGGCAGTATACCGGTAATGCAATGCAAGTGGTCTGGTTCGGTCGGTCCAGGACCGCCGCCCACGGAATCCTCGCCGCTAAACCTGCCGACCGACTACTTATTTCCACTCGACAAACTCGTTTTCTAATGCTCCTGACTTTGCGTCATCGCCTTCGATACGTTCGTGTTATCTGCACTTTTTTACAACAAGCGTTTTCATATACGGCTAACCTTCCAAATGATGTTACTGCTACATTGATTGTACTCAGTTAAACAATAGAAAACGAATATCATTATTTGGAGAACGCGGCGCGTCCCGCATATTTTGTTTTACACTATGAACACATTGTCTAGTAATGACAGTGTGTCGTTATGTATGTTACAATAACTGACTGTTCGTTCACCATTACGCTAATGGCCTGGCACTACATTTTTTCCTATCCACAAATTTTATAAGCGTAAACGTGGAACCGAAGTCGGCGTGATGATATGTATTGTTAAAACTTATTGTGTCAAACTCTCGTTGTGGGAGGCCAAGTGTTAATGACCGTACGTCAACACAACTTTATTCACATGGTGAAAAATAAACACTGGGTGTACTCTCGCGAACTTACATTATTTGACACATTTTCAGCTTAAGAGGACAGTCTACTTACTCTGTCTCCATATAAACGTAGTCGACTGTTTCCTCCCTGGATAAAGATATTAGAGCAATAAATACCTATTTCATAAAACCTATATCTGCCATGATCATGCCCCTACGTTTTGGTAAAGTTTGTATGGAGAAAAGAGTAGGCAGACTGTCTCCTTAAGTAGGTACAGAAAAATTTGTATCGAATTCCTATTCATTAAAAACATTCGAAATCATTACCGTGACACGGTATAATGACACCAACGAGTCATCCTCTATCTATACCTATTATACATCAGTATAGGAAAAAAAGAGCGTTTAATTGAACGTATTTTGTAAAAACAAATAGACAATAAAACCGGTCAAGTGCGAGTCGGACTCACGCCCGAAGGGTCCCGTACCATATCACAAAATAAAACTTGTTTGATATTTATTCAATTCTGTTTTTATTGTTTCCAGCTGTCACAGTTAATGAGATACTGCCTGGTGACAGACAGACCATACAGAGGAGTCCTGAGGGTCCTGTTTTTACCCTTTGGGTACGGTACCCTAAAACATCTTTCTCAATTCTCCTTGATTACTTTTAATGAATGTTCTCAACAATATGACACCAAATCCTATTAGCACAAGTATTCCGTCCAGTTAATTCGAACTCCCCCGAATATGGTCGGTGCACATTCCACGTTCTCATTGCTATGTAGAAATGTGTGTCTGTCTGTCTAGATCACTATCAATCTTATAGGTAATACGACTGTTAAAACTACGACAGTTAACACAGTGACCTCTCGCGAACTTACAAACTTAATATTTCACAAACGATCCTATGCGTACTTTAATGCTTTGCCTTGTTCTCGTGAGTGATATGATAATCTGATACTGAACGTCAGCGAAAATGTGACAAAATATGTGTCCAGGCATAGGGTCGTTATGTTTTAGATACGACTGTCAACTTACAGATTAATCGGTTCGTACAGTGAAACTGTAGCTTTCTCGTCAATGCATTAGGAAGTTATCCCCTTTTTTATGTACAGACTACAGAGAGTGCTTAGTAAAAGTGTAAGCAAATAACCCCAAATTATAAAGAAGAAAGCTAATACTGGTATGTAACTGACGAGCTAAGGTAACCTAAATTAGTTTAGTCTGCGGTGGACGTTCAGCTTTAAGTTTATTTGAAAAAACTCAACGTTCTGGGTCCACTTAAGTGTCAGTAATAGCGATGACATTGGCGAGTCACGTTTGGATAGTGTACGGATATAGCACCACTTTGAATTATAATGCGCATTGTTCCTCACGCTCTCCGAGCCCCGCGCCCCCGCCCCCGCGCGCCCCCGCCCCCGCGCGGTGCAATGCACTATACGTTGCAATACTTGTCATAGAAATCGTAGGTTTCTAGTCGGTCCGCACTGCGCCCGCAAGGTCGCTATCTATCAGACGATATAATAATGCAATTCCAATTAACAATCGACACTAGCGCCAATTAAACAATCACCTAAACACGACGTTAATAGAGTTATTATCATAAGTAAATAATGTAATATGGTATATCCGTTAGCACATGGCTAGGTAAGTAGATAGATAGGCACATTGTTTTAGTAAATTTAAATTTATCGAATATCAGATGTTTACAATAAGTTCTCGCACCATGTGCAGACGATAAGTATTCTATGTTTTTTGTAGCATCGTGGTATTTATGATTCCTTGATAGTGCTAAAAGAATAATCTCTTGGTTTTTGGAGACTTGTCTCTGTTCCGATAAGTAGACAAGCGCAGCCACGAGGACGACGGCACTTCCGTCTTTTTCCCTTTACTCGTGGCCCATAAAGATCTCCACTTCAAATCACGACTGAACAAACATTAGCTAGTTCAGCGTACAACTTGCGGTACCTCTGTATAAAAAAAAACATGATGGACTTCGAAACGAACACATTTTTTGTCAGAGCATATGTTACAAAAGACGGTTCGCTTGCTCGATGGGAACAAGAAGTGCGAAAGTAGGGCGATCTCGGAACGATGATAGATTATTTGAACGGTTGTCCGTCGCATCGTGTGCGTCACGTTACGTACCGAAGGCGAGGGTACACGCGTACTCGATCCATTGTGCGAGCCACAGCACGGACGCTCACTGAATATAGATTGAATAAGTGCTCCGAAAGAAAGTTATCGCTTTAGAAATACTCATTCAAATAATCACAGTACTCGCCATTACATGCTTTTAGTTATAGGTACCTATTTTAGGTCGGTTTTTTACATGTACATTTTTCCGTTACGTTTTAATGCTACGTTTGAATTCGAAACCACTTACCTCCTCTGGAACTTTCTCGGGTTCGCCGTTAGTTTTGGGCTCTTCCTCTTTTTGTTTTTTCTCTTGTTTGGGTTTGTCTTTTCGGCTGAAACTGATCGATCTCAGAGACCATTTCTTCTTAACCTGTTCACGACATGCAATTGTTAATAGAGTATCTCACAAACATGCATATTTTAATCGTAGGGATAAAATGTAGATATATTACCTTTTCCTTTTTGGGTTTCTTCCCTTCGTCGGCGGGAGGGGTAGTTTCTCCATTCTCCGGTTTGTCTTCGGCATCGCCATTCGTTACAGGAGCTTCCTCCTTCTCTTTATCGCTTCCCTCTTTCGCTTCTTTCTCTGTGGTGGCATCTTTCTCATTTTCTGGTGTACCACCATCTAATTCTTTTTCTTTGTCCTAAAACGTACAAATAGATGCATTTTTACATTTTCCGCTACAGTAATAGACCTAATACCTATATTTGTTTAAACAGGGAAGCCCCGCATAGGTCACGTGTAAGGAAGGTCTGCGGTGCATCCGTATGACGTGCTAAAATCAATAGTGGTTCGCTATTTTCCATCCCCTAAGGCAACAGTAAAGCGAGTGTCCCGTATCTACGTCAGTATATTAAATTACAGTGTAGCACGAACGAAGCGTGACAAACAAAGGGAATTCCGGAAGGGCCCATAGGTAGATGCTTTTTATAAGTTTTTACAAGCCAATAGAAAGTGTTAAATGTTCTCAACTCAACTTTCAATAAAGTCTGACAAAGTTAAGATACGTACGATTAACAAATATGTGGGATATGCGCACATAGTATAGTTATCTAGACAGGAAGCCGTAGGAGCCTCGTCTGTTAACAACTTAATGGTCATTGTATGTCTGATACGTATATAACAAGTAGGTACATATCATGGTCATCAGCCAAATTTATAGAATAAACAAACTTTTTCCAAGAACCCAACTCCGGCATTATGGCATTAAAACATTTGGAGATTAAATGTAATCTTGCTGGCTTGATACATTTTAATTACCCAGTCTCCTTAATGGTATAGTTTCAGTATAAAACTCTACGAAAGCTAAGGAATAAAACTTGTCTATACCGGGTTGGTCATATTAATTATAATAACCGTATGGAATGCGAGTCGCTTCCCTCGCCGCTTTAAGCCCGCATGTTTCTGTATTCTATTACGATCCTGAACAGTGATCACCCCAATTGACAACTATGATGTCATTCTTTATTTATAAATGTAACAATTACTAAAGCGAACGATTCATTTTATTGTTATCCAATCTCGCGCTATTAGAATAAGCTAATGCCCGATTTAAACAGTTTGTTTAATATTTAACTGTCAATGCCCTGCGGTTTCACCCGCATAAGCTCCGATCCACTAGTATTATCAGGACAAAAACTAGCATGTTACTACATATTTGGTTCCAAACCAAGGATTTAATTCAATTTCTCCCCAATCCATATTAAGTTTTATTAGTTTTATAGTTTCCGAGCCTTTTTATAAGCAAAGAAAACATAATATTTTGTATTTATAAATCCCTTATAAGAGGATTTCCTCCTGGCACAACTAGTTGGAACTAATTGATCGTATATGACCACTCATTAAGTATAACAAATCTACAGTCAAAATAATATTGTGAAATATTCAGTGATGTTTTCTCTTTCCAATGCCAGCTTCTTTATAGATCATTAATAACAAATCATAGAACTGGGCTGGTGTCTATCAGAGACTAGGAGAAAGGTCGCCTGACAGTGATCCATTTCAAACTCGTCTCTCGACGGACGAGCTTCACCAGTTCCAAAGTCAAACTGTTCGGGAAATTAAGCACGTTTTAAAAAGATGGATCAAAATTCAATCGTCGTTGTTAGAAAGCGCAGCCCACCATCTAGGTAATCTAGGGTGTTAGGTAGTAAAGATACTTACCGTTTGTTCATTTTGTATGTGAGCATCGCCATTGAGCTGAGGTTTGAGAGCATCGAGGTCTGCGATCTGCTCGACGCGGCCCTCGCCGCCGGCTCCCGCGGCCGCGACCTCGCCTCCCGCGCTGCCCTCCGCCTCCTTGCCGCTTATATCGACCGAGCGCTTGCTCTGTTTAGCACCCATACTACCAATATTATAGCCTAAAACAATACACAAACAGACTTCAATCAAATATCATCTACAACTACGTGAATGGTGCCCTCCGTGCAGCAACTGCGGTCGCACGTAACATAGGGTACAGCAGCCACTAGAGCTAAACAACCAATTTAAGCTTAGTCGCCGTAACCGAAAACGGTTAGAGGTAGATGATTTTTTATATAAACATTTTAACACATCACATGAACCTTCCCTTCCTATTATACAACTTTCATACAGTTATACACATATACTTCCGTTTTGTTTTATTGCGCGTCGATCGCGTATCCATCCATCAAGTATTTACGTGACTCAAATAGGTAGGTACGTGGATTACATTATGTTGCAGACCACGCGGGTTATTTGGACAATAGACTCGGAAGCCGATTAGCTGCCTAGAATTTTTATAACTGTTACGTTAGCAGTTCAATTTTCTGTCCATTTATCGTCATCAACTATTACAACCCAAATAAGTCTAGAGAATTGCCTTATACGACGACGTTTTGTATCCACTCATAAAAAATATGTAAATCTAAATCAGAAAACCGCCTATCGAGAGATAAAAATAAACAATCCAGGTATAAAACGACGCATTTGGAATATAAAGCACGTCAGTGGGTCACGGCATCGGCTTCGCTGGGAATACCTACGCTTAAAATAAATGTTACCTATAGAGTGCAACAAAAATAGTTTCACCTAATGTACATTGCGATGCACGCATCGTTGTCTATTCCACTCCCTGGTGTGACAAAAATAATCAGCTGCTAAGACCGACGAGACGAGACAATCAATTACAGAATGAGGAGGAATTTTCATTCACAAACTAGGTAAACACAATAGTAGTTGTAACCTTCCTACACATTTTCCTAGACGGACTTCTCCGAATACGTACAAATGACACATTACGAGATTATTCATCATAGGCAAAACGCCACAGATGAATTGTGAATGAATCACACAAGTTACACATAACAATAAGCGAGTAATCGAGCTTTATTAACGATCCTGAGAAGGAGATCCGTTATTAGAATTTTAAACTAAACAACAAAACACGCACATGCTCACTCACAGATTTTAAATAACATCCTGTCGGTTTAATTTTATTAACTTGAGAGAATACTCACTGAAGAAAGAAAATACTTGTAAATGTGAGGTAGCTGTACGGAGTTTAGATGGAAACTGACCCTCAAATTGGCAGTCTGCATTCGTCATTAAAGCCAGACCGAATTCCTGGCCCATTGTCGTACTTATCGTTCATTATCTTACTCGTTACACTCAATACCAACAATAATAACAGAGACATTAGTCACGCACGCAGCCAGGGCTTGTTTCTTATCTCTGGCTGCAGTTTACACAAACAAACATACGATGCGCTCCAGACAAAATACTTGGGTACAAGTAGCAAACCGGAGTAGGATCATTTTTTTTTTACTTTACATGTAAAACCTACCTACGCGGTAACACTTAGCTTTGCAGAATATGACACACCAATTTTATGACTCTCTTTGAAGGTAAAAATGACTAAGTGGATTAGTGATGTTAATTAGTATAAGTAAAAATCACCTAAAAATGTTTTTTCAATTGACAAAGAAGGTTTTAATGGAGAGTTAAAAAAAAGATGTGAAGCCAAGGTTTTTACATACATATGAAGGTACAACTAGGTACAGATAGAGAGACGTACAAGATCCAGAATATCGTCAATATTGGTAGTATATTTTAAGTCATAGTCACTGTATTACTACAAACCAAATTAATTCCGGCAAAGGGGTTATTGACCCGTTTTGGTCCCCTACGAGAGTCGCGCGCGCAGTCAACCTGAACTAAAATATTATTGTCCTCCTTGTGATACAATAAGAGGCACATTGAGTGAAGCCCAGAGGACCCAGTGTATCGGCGACCTTGACTTGAACGCGTTCAAGGTTGACGGGCCGACGAGTGGGTCCCAAACAAATTCGTGAACACGCTCTGCTCTACTCGGGACAGACAGCGGCAACGGTTACAATATTGAAAAACTAACAACCACGTGCATGTGTATAAACAGGACGGTGGTGTTCCAGAATGGTACCAAAATTAGCGCTTCAATGGTTATTCGAGTAGGATCTAGTCGTAGTTTTATTATTATTTTCTGTTTAAGTAGGCACTACACTTCTTTATGTAGGTTTCTTTATTACCTGCCTAATATATCTTCAACTGATGTGAATCATATTATCAATTCTGATTCAGTATGATTTTGAATTCATAACAATCTCTCTACCGGGAATACAGACAGAAGTTTTCTTGAGAGTTCTTGGTTCCACACTATAACGTACAGCTTAGAAACGTACGGTCTTTGAAAATTGCAGTCGATTTAAGGTTTTAAGGCGCTATCCGTATCGGTAATTTTTAGGTTGGTGTTCAGATTTACCTGGTTTTAGCTATAATTGTGGCTATTTTTAATTGCCTTTGAAGTCTGTTTTTAGCGAGAATGTTGTGATCCAAATAACCGCCATGGTGTCATATACCGGAGACACTTGTTATAAATATTGTCAGGTTCTGCAGCTTTGTTATTTTTAAGTTGTTTTATAGCCTCCAATGTTTTCTCAACAGTAAAGAGTTATTGACTTGTACGATAGTCTCATTTCAGTGTAGTGAGTTATTTCTTTACCTTCTTTGTGAACGACATGTTTCTCTTTGCTCTCGTTACTTCCACTATTATATTTGCTATAGCGAATGCCTTTACAGCATCTGTTTGTTTCGGGGCATGTTGCTTCCAGTAAGGCCAATCAGTTTACGCTACGCTTTGTGGATGGATATTTTAAAATTCTAGCCTGCAACCATGGCCTCCCATTTCAGTTTTCTCTGTTCGTCTAGAGACTTATGGAGATCTGTTTGCTGGAAGACACTCACTCTGTAAAGTTACTCACTATCTGCCGACCAGCATGGAATGTATACTCAATTCTATACCCTCTCGGAATGTTGTGTTTGGCTGCCTTGATCACAAGTCGAACAAAAGAGTCGTAATTGGAAACGTTAGACTTCAATGATGCGAGGTCAAAACCTAGATCTCCAGAATAATCCTCCCAATCGAATTTGTAAATGGGGTTTTTAAACTTACTTCTATAAGTATGGGTCGATGTTGACTGTTCGGAAAGTCAGAAAAAAACAGTTTCTGCAAAGGCAGCGTCTGGTTTAGGTGATCGAGGGATACAATATCGTAAGATCGGGATTGTAATACTTCACTGCACTGATTCATCTTTTATGGTTAATAATAACCTAATCTTTTGACCAGAATAAACGACTATGAAAATACGTCGTCAATCTACATTAGCATACATTAAACAAAGCTTAGTGCATAATAGGTACAGAGCCACTGGAAAATCGATAGGGGCAACCAGTTGTGGAATTAAACCACAAGAAATTCTGCACCAACCATATTTAATTAACAACAGGATAAAAACTATAGGTATTGGATTAAATAAAGGGCTTTACCTATGTACCAACTGGTATTTAATTGAAACTTTTAACAATACCAAACTATTTTTTGTTTCTGAACCATTTCACTTAGGAGTTAGGACTAACTTCCAAATTATTATTAGTAATGGTAACTTGTCTACATTATGTGTGATTCATGAAACAAAAGTAGATAGGTAGGTATAAAGAAAAGCAGAAATATTCAGAATTTTGTTAATGTGCTTAATCAAACCCACCGCTGTGGTACTTGTGGTACAAATTTTCATTTATTTATAAAAAATCCACAGAAGAAATAGTTTCTAGCATCTCTTGCCTTCATTAGACTACCTAAAATATTTTATACAAAAAAATGTGAACAAGGATGGGCCAAAAACTATAAGGACAATTAGCATTTTCCTTTACAGAGAATGAGAGTGCCCCTTTGTTAGTGCACATTATGATAATGTATAAAACCTATAATCAAACCTATAATAATATAGGATAAAGCCAAATAATTAATTGTGTCTACTTATTCACCAATTAAGGTTGGTAATTATTGTTAGAATAATTTGAAGTTTATTTATGTTTGTTTGTATATAATTTTCACCCAATTACCAAATTATTTACAATTTAATTATGGCTTCATTACTTAATTATCTGTCTAAGGGGTAATTTTCCAAAACTGTAGGTAAATATATCCGCCCAATAAAAAGTAAAACCACTTTTATGAAACCACCTTAAACAAGAAATTGAGCTTTCGACAAAGCATTTAAAAAATATATAGATTGAAACGATTTTTTTAGTTTACTATCCAACATCGCGTAGTACAACAGAACAAAAAACTAAATATAGGTAGATTTCTTTTATCTAGAGATGGAAAAAATCAACTCTAAACTGAATATAGGTAGTGTCTACTGGAAAATTTGAACAGCACCAAATTGTTGAACTGGTATTCAGCTATTGCTCTGCCATGAGTTCAAATTGTTATCAGCATTTTTACTTACTTTACTTACAGCATGGTTTAGTTATCTTTTTCAAATCTATCTGCCCCACGGTTTCACACACATCATTCAGGAATGTCGGAATTAAAAGCCCTAGGAGTCTGTACAGCCATCTCCATACAGAGTTTTCTTCAAAATTGGTTCAGCAGTTTTTGTGTGAATAAGCAAAAAACAACCATCATCTTCACTGACTTTCACCTTTATAATATTAAGTCCTAATATTTGCTTATCTAGGATTTCTTGAATCATTTTATGCAAAATACTACTAATATTATAAAGGTGAAAGTTTATGAGTATATTTGTTGCTTCTTTACGCAAAGGCCGCTGAACTGATTGCACATGAAACTTGGCATTTAGATAGCTGAAGACCTGGAATAACATTATAGACTACTTTATGTCCCGATATCTCTGCGGGATTGGGACTTACGCAGGTTACGCTTACCACAAGGCGCTGTTAGTATTTATTAACAAATTTATGTGACAGTGGACTCTCACAAAAACATATGATTTCTACAAAATCATTAAAAAAATAGAAAACATTCTGAGAACTGTGAATATGTAAAGATATCTACACACTTGGTATTTCAATTGTTTATCGTTGAATGAAAGCTGAACTACTGTTGACATCTTCCAGGAAAATGTGCATTGTCCTCAAAAACCATGTAAAGTGGGTTAGTTATTTAACATGTCTACCTCTGGTAAAAAAAAATAAGGTGGGTATATTACCTACATAACTATGTACATAGATGTAAGCTGGTAAATGTAGGTATGCCTTCTTATAACAACTTGATCACATTCCTAAATGGTAGGCTCAGATTAGTGTTATAGCCGTGTAAGTACGTGTGTAGTGACTAAATACACACACCCCTCGATAAGCTTTGAATGTCTCCCCCGGTACATGCGATGAATCATCCAGTCAGTGTGACAAAGGATGGGTTTTCCGAAACAAAACTAATCTAATGAAAAGTGCTTCTAAAACAATAAGTTTAGGATATCTACCGAATCAACGTAACACTAGCGACTAACGAGATAATAATTTTAAAGAGAAATTTACGTTAACAGCTCGCCGCTTTGAAAAGCCAGCTAGATTTTAAAGTTAGCCCAATCGTTATAAAAATTAAATGGCACACCAGATAGTTTTATAGACCTAAGCCTGTAACACGACAATGTCGACATTGTTTTTTATGTACGGAATTATGTTAGAAATACTTTCCAAATTGATTAGATCTCAACGAAAGATTCTGGGTGCGATTTTATCAAAAGAATCTGGCGAAAGGACTGCCGGTGTTTCACGGAGTGCTTCTAAGGAATTAACAAATGTCCGCTTAAATTATGACAAAGACTAAGGTTAAATTTTATCTTACCTTATCGCTTTCCAATCCAAAAAATTAGACAAAGAATTTACACAGAAATATCGAAAAATCACTTCAAGCACACACAGCCCAACACAATATGGCGGCGGGATCTCACTCCCCACCATAAAATTATTCAAAATTGAAACGTGGCTGTGATTGGTTGTTTAGCTCAAGACGCTTCAATTTAGCCACCATTGAGAAACAAACAAAGTCAATGGCATTGTGGCATTGAACTTTCACCTATCGTTTGCCAACATCAAAAAATGGGCAAAGAGGATGGCCATTTCAAAAAAGTTTTTTATTTGGGTGAAATTCCGTAAAATAAAAATTATTGTATTATTAGTCATTTTATAAGGTTTTTTGTTTACAACAACACAGTTATTCATAGATAAAGCTATAATTGCTACAAAGATTGTGTATTATTATGTCAAAGAGAGTATATGAAAAAACACAAATAAATTCATAAAGTTGAATTTTACTTTCTACGAGTCTGTATAAACAATGTGATATCGTAATTATAATAACAAAACAAAACAGAATGACTTACCTTTCAGCCTGATAAATAATAAATAATTTATTATATTTATTAGAATAGATAAAATAACAAAAAAATATGAAACGTTGTAAACTATATTTACATTCCCGCCAAAAACCAGCGTGGTGTATAATTTTACTAATCTATGGTAGAATTAAAAAAAATAGTTTGTCTATGGTGTAATGCATCGATGTCGTGTTGACCTCGCCTCCCTCCAAAAATTAATGTTTTTGCATAGTAAAATCTGTGTAATTCAAGTGAAATTAGTGTTTTTGTGAATTCTGTGTGTGTGATAATAACGTGGATATAGAAATCTTTTTGACGAAACTGCTGTGTTGTTCAAAAATTGTGTAGCGTCACCTGACCGAACTCATTGTCATTTCCCGCCATTGTGGCCTATGCCGCAATTATTTTACGAATATCTTCGTTTATTTAACGTATCCTCCTAATTAAATGAGGGAAATATATTAATTAAGATCGAGTTATGTCATTACACGCTAATGACGTCTGTTTGCTAGAAGTGGAAGACTATAATTTGTACGAAGAAGAAGCATCGGATCACGCTTTTACCAGGTAGGGACAGCCGGCGTGGTCGCCTTTATTTCGCTCTATTTGTAATCTAAACACTACTTACATGGTGTACTGACTTCTGTTTACGTTATTATCTAAGAATTTGACGATATGGCTTGTATTTACTAAGTTTGCTGGCCATATGACCACGTTCACGCCCGTGCCGGTTTATAGTCAGCTGTTGGGCCGCCATGTTTGGTCAAATCAAATAGGCGTAGTAGGCGCCCCTGTATTGCGGAAAATGTCGTACTATGGAGATTGGGCCGCATGTATACGATATTGTCGGCGTAAAAACGTCCCATTCATGTTTCGATGTTATTATGATTGAACAGGCGCTAAATATGTTACTATTATTATTTTATATAAACATTGCAGGTATGTACTTACATACCTACCTACTATTACTACTACAATCATCTGACTAAGCAATGTTTTATTTTATACCTGTAACATAGCACCTTTATTGATTGTTTAGATGTAATAAGAAGCTTTACCTTATATCATTTATTAGTTATCCTTTACCTTATGTATGTTTATCAAACAAATATATAAAATAATTTGAAAACCACCTACTGTTTATGCTGTAAGGTTTAATACAAATACAAACTTAATTTACATAATAATATGCCTTTGGATTTATTGTTGTTATGAATGAACTGAAATAAGAACTGATGATGAAGTAAGACACATCATTTTCCAATCTTCTTTTATTGATTTTTTTCACATCTAAATGCATAACATTCTGTTAATCATCTGTGTATGCACATGCATTTTTACAGCAATGCAATATTCCATGCAGCATTACAAATAAATGTTTTTTATGGACATTGGTCTGTTTGCACATGCACAAAAAAATACCTATGATGATTGGTCTCTTAAAATATCTAGCTAATATATTCAGTTTACATGCTGGTTTCACTATTTATACACTGAAAACTACATTATACACTAAATTAACCCAATACCTACTATACACAAGAATAAATTCATAATTGAAATCTTATTTTTAACCTCAGTAAAAGTAACCAAAAAGTTATTTTATGTGGTTTCTATATCATAGAAAATAATAATAATAAACAAGGGATAATTATTATATTAATCTTATAAAATCATTATCATTATATTCATTATATTAATCTAAAATAGACAAAATGGGCCTATTTTACCTTTTGGGAATCCTAAAAAGCAGATTTTTTTCAGCTTGAAAACTAAACATTGTGTATGTTTTTTACCGTGTTCATCAGTGCAGTAGGAACACAACAAGTGTGTTTTTTTCCCTGGCACACTTATAACAACCGCACACAAGGGTATTTCTTGTTTTAGGCCAAGCAGCCAAAGTGTTAAGGTTTTTATTTTATTATAGGTATTTAGTGGTTGTTGTGAAATCACATTCTCATATCAGAACATAATATTTCAGTGAGAAGCATTCATCGGGTGGGAATAAAACGATGGAGGCAGAGAAGAGGATCCGAAGAGAGATCGCCAACAGCAATGAGCGGAGACGCATGCAGAGTATCAACGCTGGCTTCCAAGCACTCCGGACGCTACTGCCCCGCCATGAAGGGGAGAAACTGAGCAAGGTATGTTTTATTAACTTTTGGATAATTAAGTAATAGGTTTTAAGCTTTGTTCTCTTGTGTTGTACAAATAAAGTATGATATACCTAAATATTGTAATCTAATATATAATTTTTTTTGACAGGCTGCCATACTACAACAAACAGCAGAGTATATCTATAACTTGGAACAGGAGAAGACGAGGCTTCTATCTCAGAATTGCCAACTGAAAAGATTGCTTAACCAACATGAAGGAGGAGAGATACCTTTGAAGAAGAGAAAGAGTGAAATTTTGTCTCATGTATCCTCAATCATACCCGATTCCACCGACGACGCCATTTCTAAGTCACGATCACCGGAACCAGTCGCAATAATTTCCGTGACCAATGTACCCCAAAAGAAAGAGGGAGAGAGCGGAGAACTGAAAGTTCAATTGGATCAAGAGAGAAGACTGCGACGACACTTGGAGGAGCGTGTCCATGCTCTCGAGGGTCAAATATACCCCCCGACCGGTCGCGAGATACCGCACGCAGCAGTAAACGTCGTGCATTTCGAGGAGAGTGAGGACGCGGGCGATTGCAAGCTGGAGAGTGTTGAGGTGGAACTACCTGTGGTGGAAGCGACGACGAGTGTAGCCGCGCCGCTGCTGGAGGCCGCGATCAAAGCGGAGCCCCGCGTCGAGGTGGAGGTGCTGCCGGAGGCGGCCAGCGAGGCCCCCTCGCGGCTCTACCTCGCCAGCACCAGTCGACAGAACCTCGAGACGATCGTGGAAGCCATCCGGCACCTTGAAGGAGATCACTTGTTCCGTGAGGAAGGCAGTGACGCACCCCTCGCGCTCACCAAGAAGGCGCCGGCGCCGCCCGCCGCGCCGCCCGTGCCCGTCGCCCCGCCTGCCCACCGCCCCGGTGTCATCGTCGTGAAACACTCGTGATCGCGTTAAACGCGCTTGGACTCTCCACACGTAAATTCGCTTCCGCTTAGCGAACTTGACCCTCCTCGAATATAATTTTTTAAAGTTTTAGTTATTTAGTTGTCATTTCCAAAGTGAAGAATCGATAAGTCTGTGACTTTGTTTGTTTTTGTACTATGTTTGACATTGTTTAAATGCATTGTAATCGATCATTTACAATTGTAGCAAGCTGAATGCGTTGTCGCCTATGCCGATCGGCGCTGTGCTTAGGATAGTCTCAAATGTAATTAATTATTATGTTAATTAATTGGGCTTTTTAATTTTATATTAGTGGAAAGAGGATTGACTGATTTGCATAAGGATAGGGGAAAATGATAATAATGGAGCGTGCCGCGTGCCAATATCATTGATATAATTATCGGTCGGTGAATTTGTGAGTGGGATTTTATATTTTAGGTATTGTGATATTTTTGTTATGTTTTTAAATGTATGTGTCATAAATATGACTGAAGTGACTCGGCAGGGAATGATTTTTTTTAATAAATATTTGACAGTATGAATACTCAAAATGACATCAATGTATGGAAGGTGAATAAGAAATAGATTCAGGCAAAAAGATAAAACTTCTAACTACAGAGAGGACAACGAGACATTTTGTATACAACCATTATTTTACTATAGCTGTTACCAAGTTTTTGGAACATAAAATACCTTATAGGTCAAAATTATATCTTTTAAATGATAACACACTGAGTTAAATAGTAAATCTCAATATTTGAGTATAGTTATGTATAACAAAAATGGAATGCAGTGCATTTAGGCATGCGGCGATGGACATCTGTATAGTTTTCAATTATTTAGAAAGCTTAATTACTCCGGCAGAGAAGAAAGTTTCAATGAGATGTGCTCTAGAAAGGATTACTGTTGACGTGACATTTGATCTGCCCATTACTAGAAATTCGTAACTTTAGTAAGTTCTTAGATGTAATATTTAACTTTGACTAATGTTAATCCAGTGTTTTTGCTTTTTCTTTTTATATTATAGAGTAAATATCCCAGTGCATAGCTAATGTCGCATTAGTTTAGTAACTACCGAAAGGTTGATGTATTGACCCATACATTGTCTCCCAAGTGATTGTTTAAACATAAATTGTTAGGTTGCTTCAGTCTAATGTAGACTTAATTACTGATTAGTATAAACTGTATATGGCTTGACTTTATCTCATCAGAACTTAAATCCCAGTAATTATTGTGTATAAATGCGAAAGCTTGTTTGTTTCCTCTCCACGGTTAAACGGCTCAACCGATTATGATGAAAATGTATAGAGGTGGAGAATGATTTAGGCTACTTTTGACGACGAGAGTGACACCGTGGAACGCAGCTAGTAGGTTAAATTGTATAGGCATCGTAATGTATCCAAAATAATAATGTTTCCAATACAATTTATAAACTAAATTGACTTTTCTTAATAAATAAATAATTTATTTATTTTGTAAATGAAATGTATTTGGGTGAACCAGTACATAGATTTCGTTTTTAGGTAAAATGTACTAAGGTTGCTTTAGTTTCTTGTATTGGAACGGAATGTACAATATCACTGCAATATAAGAACTCGCAAACGCGCTGTACTTGTCAACTGGTCGTACCTGATGTGCGCCAAATTAAAAAAAAAAGTTAGGAACGTAATGTTACATTATTTTGTAGTTTGCAATACCTAAACATAATTTTCCAACAACCTAAAACTTTATTAGACTGCAACTATCTCCAATTTTAATTTAAGTGGCGTCTATAAAGTCACATCTTAACATGAAAATGTTTGTTTAGGATAACTCTGAAACTTAATAAAAGTTTTAATGATTGGGAAGTTATCTCCTAGAGCCGCGGATTACAAAGAAATGTAACGTTTCGATGTAACATAAAAAAATTCGGCGGGCCGAATATTCAGCATTACTTTATATTGTGGTGAATGTGAATACTAGGTACTTAGAATACTAGATGTCTTTGACTATATTAAATGAAAACCTACAGTACTCGTTAGTTGGAAATTGCTGCAACTAGAGAACATATTCTACTTGGCACCTTGATTTCGTTAAGTTTTTTGACTTAGCCTTTTCCTATGAACGGGTATTTTAGCGTTTTCATTTAATATCGAATGGTACACCAGTTTTAGATCAATAGCTGCATTACATAGATAAATTGTACACAAAAACAGGAGATGATATAATCAATTCCTGATAAAAATTAGGATAAATCATGTCTGCTTCAGATACTTAGATCAAGTATCAACATTGACCCGTTTATAGTTAAGGTCATTTTGGACCGGATGACAGCGACATTTTTTTTTGCTGTTTTCCAAAAGAAAATTATTCTTTTTTGGAAAACTTTAAAAAAAATCGTGAATTCGCCGGCCATCCGGTTCGACATACCCTTCTCATTTTATTAGGTAAGATTTGGTCAAAATCCCTTGATGAATAAAACATGCAGTGCTTTTTGTTTGTAAGAATTATTTGTAAGTTTGATGTATGTATTTAAGTTTGACTCAGAAACAGAGTGGATTAAAAAGTACAATCCTGCTGAAAAAGACGTGTGACTGTTGACGGTCTCACGGTTTTTAAGACTGATTCATTTATTCATTATTAAGTTATGCTAGTTCAAGTCACCATAACCATAATGACTGTAATCATAAAAATATGGGTGTAGATTTTTATGAATTATTATTGTATGTGTCCATAATTAGTTTGGTAATCTGACAATTTATTGGGGATTCAGATGTCGGGGCTGCGCCTGTTGTGATGGCTCTGATGGATAATAGTGTGTGGTGTGGTGCACCAATCGCATGGCGTGACGTAAACTACACACCGGAAACTCGAGTGAACTAAACCCTAACACAGCAGCAAGAGCAGTCTGCATACCCATCACTCTCTATGCAAGACTTGGTTGTCAATGTTTCTGCATGTGGTTTACGCGCGTTAATCGCAGTGGTGATGTCTCTTTCAGTTTCATATAATGTAAGAGAGACAGTGCCTGCGAGATTACAGTCACCTGGAGTCCTATAAATTGTTGACTTCGAACACCTGTACTTTTACAACCCTTATTCCAGGTGCTGTCCCCTTTGATTCTATTTGTCTAGCAATAATATCGTCAATCGTCGTTTTAAAATACCTAGAACTTGCAAGAAATTGTAACAAATTGTATCCCCTGAAGTAGTCAGATTAGTGGGTGAGCGTTGTGACTTCAGTGAGTGAATGACGTTGTTGGATGTTTAGTGTTGATAAGTGAGGCTACCTAGTGCATTGATTGAAATAACAACGGTTTCTTGGATAAGAGGACATTCAAGTATTATGTATGACGAGTAGGGGGAGGGAAGAGGGCGGAAGATTAAGCAATATTACTCCCCCTGTCAGTAATTAAACACGTTACTTACCGACAAGGGGAGAGTGGGTTAAAAATTACGTAAAACTTGAATGTCCTTTATCAACTAGTACTAGACATAGGTAAAATACCTACTGTAAGTGGCAGCCTTGCTTTTTTATTTCCATTGTGTAATTAATCTCATGTACTATCTGCGCTCTGTAGCTGAGTCGGTATCGTTAAGAATTTGTCTGCCTACCGCCTTTACATTATGTCAGTATAGGATAATATAATAACTATGTAACATAACGGACTTGGTTATACTATTAGCGTAGTCAAAATAGACTAAGAGATTTTAAGTCAAAGAAGCAGTTAAATTGTTTAAAATGTGTTATTATTTATGTCTTAAAGTATTAAAGTGGTTATTTCTTATTAATTAGTTTGTAAATGATGATTGTCTGTATCAAACTTTGTCTTGTCGTACTATAAATAAAACCAATAAAACTTATGTTTATATCGTTTGCAGAATCTAAATAGTAATTTCCTGTAGTATACTTAGACATGTATCAGTTTGGACTTGAATCCAAAACATTGAATAACCTAGTAGAAGTTTCTTAGTTAATTTTATATAAAGCACTTAATTGTGGTAAATTATATTATAACGCGTGTCTAGATTTACAACACTTAAAAAATTCAAATGTAATCAGTTTTTGAAATCTTAATTAAGAAGAAGAATCTAATCACAATATAAAAAATAATTAAGTATGATTTCCTTATAACTGTTACAAATTAAAATCATGTAACATATTGTTTGTTTTATTGGTTTTATTGAATTACAATTTTCTACACTTTATCGCATCGCATGTTGTTTAAAAATAACTAAAGTGTGTTAGTGAGGTTATGCTTTTATAAAACTACAAATAAATGTTGCATTTAGGCCGTTTGTATTATACTTACCTACTACGGGGTTTTCTATATTAATTCCAGAAGATTTTAAACTTAGTGATGAGGTGATTCTTTTTTAAAATTTCTTTTGAAACTTAAGTTATGTTTCATTTAGCTGAGTTTTATACTTGTACTGTCAGTTATATTCAGTAGTTATTACTGCGTTATTAATTTTATATAAGATCATATTTCGCCATGTCACTAATTAATCCACGTTCCTTTAAATGTAGTTAATAATCTCTTACTTTGATAAATTGTAAGCTAAAGATACAGTGTAGAAAATAATTATTGTGTGGATGTTTCCATTTTGATATGAAATTAATAAAATATTTCCTCTGATTTTAATTGTACCACATTTGACCTATTTACCAATATTTATAAAAGATTGATATTACGGTGTTTTATTCATATTCCCTTATAGCATTATTGGATACTTGGGAAGGGCTGTGGGTAGCTGTACGTAGGTTATCATAAGCCTTACGGCCGAAAACTGAACTCCACTTAAAATTTGAAAGCTGCATGAATCAATTTGAGAAGCGTTTTCTGTATTCGGCCGTTACAGCAACGAAAACGAACTAAGAATACTGTTACTCGTTGCCTTAAAGTCGATCATGGAGTCTTCAATTGAAGCGCACAATCGAAGCGTCAAACTAAAAGGTTACTAATAGCAAATTCAACCTTATCTCCATAACATTAAGTGCAGATTTCTTTTTAAATATAAATAATTTTATTTGCCCACAGAATTTTGTTTAGTCAAAAAAAAAAAATCAAAGTACGTTTATTCATTCGGATATTAGCAAGATATCTCTTTGACATGTCATTTTTTTTTTATTTAATCTACTCTACTATGTCTTCGGATCGCGACCTCCATGACATGAGAAGAAGACACAAGAAACTCATGGGGTTTTTTTTTGCAGTAATCATGTGATTTACATTGTCGCTTATATAATATTATTGAAGAAAAGTGGAACTGGAACAATAATCTATACTTATTATAATAATCCTTACTAGCATTACAAGAGCGAAAGTAACTCTTCTGTCTGTCTATCTGTTCAAATAAGTTATAATATACAAAATAATAAACATAAAAAAAAAATACTTAAAACACTATCTCATCCACAAACACACAACCCGCCCAACACCGCCCCGGGACCCACCACCAGAGTTCTGTGGTGCTAGCCTTGCATTCCTTTCCTACACTCTAGAATTTTATTATAAAATTCGTAGGTAGAACCATCTATTTACTCCTTTCCATAACTTATCCTGCTACTTTACCATGAATATGATCCATGAATACGCCCCGAACCGAGCCGAACGAACCAAGCATTCGCGAACGCGACCGTGCCCCTGTCTGTCCCCGTCTTTCAATAAAGTATTCATTTCCATGGATTTTTATCGTTAATATAATCCGATGTATTATAGTATGCCATCCTGTACAGTTTGCTTTTAATATATGTTTTAAATTTATTAATGGACATGTCACACACATTCTTGGGTAACTTATTATAGTAGAGCATAAATGAGCTAGAGAAGGACCTGTTTATTTTCTGGAGCCTACTCCAGGGCACAGTTAGAGATTATCTTTATTTCTTAAATTAAATAAATGTATGTCCCGATTTATAACAAGGTTGTCCTTATTTTTATGGACGTATAAAAGATTTTCGTAAATATATTGTGAATATACTGTTAAAATATTTATTTCTTTAAATTTACTTAATTTAATAGTCAACTTTTAGAATGACGCGTCGGACTCGTTCAGGGTCAATTAGTGCAGATAACTTTTGACCCTGGTGGCGGGTTCGCCGGGCAAGCGGAAATGATCAGCACTGACTTTTTATTTTTTCGTATAGTTAGGTAGGTACTCTTACCTTTATTAGCTACTTGGAACCTCAACAATACGTACCGTACGGTACTAGTAAATAAATAATCTCAATGGTTACAGGATTATCTTTTTAAACAATTACGATTGGCCATGCCTCACTATACCTACTTGATTCTTTTGGTGAGTGTCCTGCAGTCCAAGATTTAGCGCGCTTAGGTATACGGGCTTGTACAACTATAATGTATTCTGTGGTATGTGTTGGGCCGTGGGCGGAACACATCCGAATCCGTGCTGCGTTACGAGATCGTATCAGAAACATTTTTTCATTTTTCCAGCGTAGGTAAATTACTAGTATAAAAGTAGGTACATCTCATTTGTTTTATATTATTCCCAATAAAAAGTAATTTACGCTGTACAAATGAAAAAAAAAATGAAATGATGACGTTTTATTTATTTCATTTCGAATGAATATTTTGGAAAACCTTGTGGTGGGGAAGGGCCTTATAAAAATAAAATTTTAATCCGAATAATATCGATATTAAGGTAGAAAACTAAATTTTTCATAATTTATTTTGGTATTAGGTATGTTTGTATGGAAATGGTAACAGTACCCACGTTCTTAAATAAATATTGCAGGACTTTAATCACCGATTAAACACATGCAGATCCTCAAACCAAACTATATACCTAGGCCTAAGTAGACTTGTATAGGTATATATACATACCTATTAGATAACGATATATACCTTACTTACCTATTTCATATTTACCTAGTAGTTGGCGGCTCGCATGCCTATACCTACTTAGTATTAGCAATTACATTAAGTCGTGGAACAACAGTTGTTCACCTAGACGTCTAAAACCCCCTTTCGGCTTAATACCCCTCCTCGGAACACCCGTATAATAAGTACTTAGTAGCTAGAAGTACCTAGTTACTACATATCTATTGAGTCAGTTGGTTGTGCTACCAACTAAGCTAATGTAGAGTTATAGCCGGTTTACATTATTCCAGTTCAGAGCGCTGGATTGCTTCTGGAAAGATGTAGGTAAACCCCTACTGGAATGCACTGGACTGGAATCACCAGTCCAAGTACATTCCAGTCCAGCTCTATGGATTGCTGAACTGGAATTTTGTAAACCGGCCATTCGCACAGAATACATAGTAGTAGTGTTTAAAGATGAACTATATCCACATAAGCGACTAGACTAGGGCTTGCATTATCCGTTAACTTTTGGCTATCCGGATAATCCGGATATTAAAATTTCATTATCCGATAATTTTTGAAATTTAATAAAATTAAAAAAAAACCTTACTACAAAGTTTTAATTAATAAAAACAAAGGCTTTTCTTACCTTGACGTTTCAACCACGCGACCCTCGCGACCAAGACCATTGTAACATGGTTGAAACGTCGAGGTAAGAAAATAAATAATACGCGATTAAGACCCGAGAAAATGTAACTAGGTATGTTAACTAATCGTGTGAATTTACAAAGTTTATAAACGCATATATCGATAGTTGAGAGATCTCGGTCGGCAATTTCGATTTTTATTTCGTATTAAGCTGTTGAAGCATTTGCCGAAACTCTCGAAAAATAAGTGTTTTCCTCTGCGGTAGCCGCTGTATCGAAGCTGCTGAAGCTTCTCTCGAGAACTCAGTATGATTCTTGTAGGCACCCTCAATATTACATAAATCTTAAAAACATTATTGTTATTCTTTAAGAATATCTGAAGTGCAGCAAATTTTTGCAGGATTTATTGAATATGAGCATATGCTCCTGCTTAGGATCGCCAAAAGGAAGTCGATACAATGATCCTTACATAATGTGTGTTATAGCTTTTTGGGTGAGAAAATTAATCATGCTAAAGAATCTTGGAGCACAAGCAATAAAGAAACTTCTAAATCTGTGAGACCATTGGTGACAATTTACACTATTCATTAATTTACATTCACGTTGACCTATTCTTGAGATCAATTTTTTACTAGCCAGCCAGCAACTAGGTTGTAAGAAATTCTGTATCTATTTGACAAATGTTTTGGGTACTTCTATCGGTTCAACCGTTTTTAGTCGGAAAGTCAATAAGATGTTGTCTTTGTACCACTAAGAACACTGCTATTTTTCAACTGGGTTCTTAATCCAGGACTCATAGTTGAATTTTGTCTTTTCCGGTCAGGTATTATAACGTAAAAATAACGAGAAAGCGTTTGATCGCGTCAAACATGATATCCTGTTGCTGCGCTTGATCTACGTTGGTTTGGATGGCAAAGACATACTAAGATTCATTAAGACCTTGTATTGGGACCAAAGGGCTGCGGTCCGAGTCAAGGACTCATAAACAGAACTTTTGAAAATACGGCGTGGAGTCAGACAGGGCTGCATCTTATCTCCCCTGTTGTTCAATTTGTACTCGGAGGCGATAATATCGAAAGCGCTAGAAGAATATGAGATCGATGTTAAAGTAAACAGAAAAATCGTGAACAATTTAAGATATGCCGATGACACAGCAGTAGCCTCATCAGAGCTGGACCTGCAGATATTATTAAACAGAGTTAATGAGTACAGGTTGAAAGCAGGGTTGAGTATGAACGTGTCTAAGACTAAATTTCTGGTAATATCAAGGAACTACTTCAATCCCAGAATCACTGTCGCAGGTTCAGATATAGTGCGGGTTCCAATGGTTAAATTAGAGGTATTTATACTTTTGCATGGGTTAATAAAAAATGGGATAGCGAACAAGAAATTCGTACTCGGATTGGAATTGCCCAAGCCACCCAGTCAGTTATGCAGTCGCCAACTATCCATAAAGCTCAGAGTTAGAATACGCCAGTGTTATGTGTGGCCAGTAGTAATCTACGTCAGTGAAGCCTGGACTGCGAAAGTCAATACACAAGGGTTCCTTGAAGCTTTCGAGATGTGGTGCTACCGTAGAATATAACGTATTAGCTGGACACAGAAAGTCTCCAACGTGCGGGTACTCCAACGTGTCGGCAAGAGACGCGAGTGGCATACTTGGGTCAAGTTTTGCGACACGAGAAATACGAGCTTCGCCAAATAATAATGATGGGCAAAGTCGCTGACGGCCAACCTCCAGAGGTGGATTGGCACCAGAAGAAGAAAAAGAATGGATATTTTAAAGTGGATTTTCGAAAGAAATGGATACACGACACCGATAAAATAACTAAAAACTAAAATACTAATGAATTGCAATGATTGTCAACTTTGGATAATTCTTGCATTGTCTGTGATTAAGCCAGCGAGTGAAGCGTCTCTGCTTCAAGTCTGGCAATATTTGTTTTCTGTTACAGTTGGTTAGTTTGTTACTTCTCCTCTACAGGAAGTATTTTTTAATCGACATTGATACAGATTCTATGAGCCTTTACAATTTTTTTGTGGCGGGGGATTTTAAATTGGTCGAGTATTTCTCCCACAAAGGGGGTTTCTTGATATCTCCCCTCTATGAGATCCGTTTTCAAAGATTATTTTTATTTATAAGGTATTTTATTTATACCTACCTTCAAATTAGTCCCAGAAAATATGATGAAGATCTAATTAGGATCTTCGGAATGATGAACAGGATAGCTCATCCAAATACAATAGATTGCTCACTTATTAACTTCTACCTCTAGAGTCTAGAGTCTAGAATAAACCCTTTATCCACAAGAACAACATGGTACTACATAGAAGTCGCTCCTGGTACTACTTTTTCATCAAACTCTTCATATTTTCATCTTCTATCACTTGTTTTTTAATGTGTCTATGTAAAACCTATGTAGGTACTCCTAATAAAGTGCTCGCGAGGTCTACTGTGCGCAGAACTACCAGTTTGTATTTGTTTGTATGTGCAAAGTAATTATCCGAAAAATCCGGATAAAAAAATCAACTAAATCCGGATATTAATTTCGACGGATATCCGGATAATATGGATATCCGTTATCCGGATTGCAAGCCCTAGACTAGACTAGCAGTGCGGAGTCGGAGTGGATTACTGTGGATTGCTTTTAGCTGTAGTCGAGGACGCATGATGTTACCTCCATAACTCTAAAGATATAGTTGGATACCTACGACACGTGGTGGTATGCGTCTCCCTGCATGCCGTTGCGTTGTATTACGGCGCGGGCGATCATCCAAGGTTGGCTGTCTATCAGCCGGACAGCCAACTCGATCAATGTACGTTAAGTCACAGCACAGCTTAGTCGTATATTGGTGTGAGACGCGCGATCTATCGGTAGGTAGAATCTTCGTTTGTGCGAGATCAAACAACTTCGAAAAGCTTTACAAACAATAATGTGAATTACTTACAAAGCCAAAACGGTAAGTGAGATAAATAACTTACACATTTGGATTTATATGATTGATTAGTACCTACTTGATAGGTATTTTAATTATTACCTCTAAGGAAAAATCAAATGCCTAGCTACCGACCACGGTAAACAACGAAATTACTTAATAATTTATGAACATGTGTGCTTAGGTAAGGTAGCTGTAGGTATGTAGGTACTTAAACCAACTTAAGTTGATGAGTGCGGTTGTTAGCGCGTATGTTGTGTTGTTGATACCTAGTTCATAACTTGTTTTGTTGGATGAGTGAATGAAACCTTTCTCTTTTTTATGAACTACTGCATTTAAAGTGTTTATTTTTTTTGTTTTAACTTTGTAACTCTCTTTGTTACATCTTTGATACTTTTACAGAAAATGAATTGGAAAATACTGGTTTTGTTTACGCTTTTTTGCATCGGGCAATGCCAATATGTTGAAAATGAAGGACATGGTTATGATAACAAGTGAGCAATAATTTTTAACATAAACCTAAGTACCTAAGTAGGTATACCTACTAACATTATTTTTATACAAAGGCCTACTTAATATAGTAGCTAAGTACCAAGGTACCTATTTAGTTTAGCATATTTATTGTACTTATATTTATTGTACTATAGACAGTTAACATAAAATGTGATTTGACATACTTACCTTCGTACATACAGCCTACAGGGTAAATTATTATCTTTAAGGTAGGTATAGTAGTAGAATATAATCCGCACTACAGACAACTAATCTCTTAAAGCAGCCAAACACGCGCGCGTAAGGTCAGGGATGAAGCAAAGTGAGTGGCTGGCGGGTATATACAGGATGGTTAGTTTGATAGGCCACTCATCGGCACCACCTAAATGTACTATTATTTATTCTGTGCCTAAATCTTCTGCAATAGTTGTGTATATCTATACTTACATCTCACCTAACAGGTCAATCATGTCATGATGATGCATTGGATGGAGGCAATCAGTAACAGCGGTATTAGAGGATCTTGTCTTCCATTAAATTAACCGTAGGTAGGTACCCGTAATTATTACCTACATTTTGTACTTTTAGCTTCACGGAAGCAGTAAACACTACAAAAGTGAAAACTATAGCAGATGCCGTTAATAACTTTGGATATAAGTTAATGCTAACTATTATGGAGCAAAACAAGGACAAGAATGTTGTAATATCACCAACATCGGTAGCAGGTAACTAGCAGTCCTTGTCCGCGAAACAAGATTCTCGCTAGACTAGACTCCCTATTTTGACATTTGCACAGGCGATATACCCGTATCTAAATTCTAGGACTCTATTTTCCCTTGAACTTTTTAAATTCACACGATTTGTTAACATAAGTTACATTTTCCCGGATCTTAATCGCGTATTATTATTTATTTTCTTACCTCGATGTTTCAACCATGTTACAATGGTCTTGGTCGCGAGGGGACAGCTATTTTCCGGGACGTGCTATTTTCCCTGTCTCGTGTTCCTGTGAAGCCTAGTTATCTTCTTCCAAATTGTACCTATTACTTATAGCTTAGTTTTCTACTTATGTACCTACTTATCGGTGCTCCGAGGAGGGGGTATTAAGCCGAAAGGGGGTTGTTCTAGAGGTCTAGGCGAACAACTTTTGTTCTACGACTTTTGAAAATTCGAACTTTTTTTTCGAATATTTTAAAGTTGTATCATTAAAAAAAACACCTGTTTTTGTAAAAAAAAAAGGCAATTAATGTTTAGATTGTAGTGTTCCAAACTAAATAAAAGGACACATTAAGGCCAATGACCTCAACCTCTAAAAATATCAGATTTTCATGCAAACTTTAAACTCAAAATTTCCGAAAACTACTTCGAATTTCCAAAACTTGTAGAACAAAAGTTGTTCGCCTAGACCTCTAGAACAACCCCCTTTCGGCTTAATACCCCCTCCTCGGAGCACCGTGCATACCTAGGTACCAGGTATTAGGTACCAGGTACTAGGTACCAGGTATTAGGTACCAGGTACTAGGAACCTTCCTACCTACCTACATAACAAAGTTAAATAATTTGATTACAGGTCTTCTAGCAATGACCCTTCTAGGAAGTGTCGGAAAAACGTACGAGGAATTAGCTACGGTACTTGGATTTTCACAAGGTCTGTGGGTAGACATTACAACTATATCCAAGCAAGCAATAGAATAAATTATTTATATATCTATTAGTTCTATTACATAAGTGTTAGTGAGGTTAGCTGCGAAAATCGGTTGAGCCATTTGGAAATTTGTATTTAAGGATTTCTTAGCTAAAGATGAGTCAGTGACTGAATCTATATGCTCGGAATTTAGGATCCAGTAAGTCATTGAGAAGTAGGAACTTCACGGATCAGGATCGGCGCGAGGTAAGTCAGTTCGATTTAGATCCAGGATTAGATCCAAACTACCAAGTTACTGGACCCAGTTAACTGACCTCGTATAAATCAGCCCCGAGTCTAACAAATTCTAGTGCATACTTATCTTGTTAACAGATATATTAGAAAACCGTTACAACCACGAAAACTTCGGCGAGTTACTAAAGTCTTTAAACGCCGAAGAGAGAGGCTCGAAGACAGCATACGCGGATGCAATTTACGTGGACGATCACACTACGCTGAGGGAACTTTACAGAAACTATATGAACCGCGTCTACGATGGTGAAATCAAGAATGTCGATTTTAGAGACAGCGAATATGTGAAAAATAATATCAACGAGTGAGTAGTCAGTAGTTACCTATTATAGTGAATTGTAACAATGCCTTATTCTCAAAATATATAATACACAACCTGAAATATAGGTAAGTAAGTACCAGTCTTTCAATATTGTATTTATGTTTTAGATGGGTCTCCAACCATACGATGGGAAAATTAGATAATTTCCTAGAATGGCCCCTTCCTAAAGCAACGAAGGTGGTATTACTGAGCGCACTATATTTCAGTGGACAATGGGAACGACCTTTTAAACCTGAATTTACGCAAATGTGAGTACTTCCTAACGCAAGCACGCATATTTTATAAGTAGGTAATGATTTGACTGCAAAAATAGTTCCATCTAATATGTGGGAAACAATTCCAGGTTGCCCTTTGAAACTCCATCAGGAGCAGTATCAGTGCTACAGATGCTTCACTCTGGGAAATTTAACTACGTACATTCTAAGGAATATGGTAAGTTGATCAACTCTGTTAGCTGTTATAATTACTGAAATTTCTGCTTACGTCATACACGTAGTTTTACCAAGGTGCAGTTGTTAATATATAACCAGCGACATCGAATAATTGACAACAATTGCATTTCAGATATGCACATGATCGCCTTTCCTTACAACGACAGCAGTACCACAATGTACGTGATGAAACCCCGTGTGCCGCAGCGACAGCCTCTAGCCGACCTCATGAAACGACTAGACAGCGACAAAATCGAAGAATTCTTAACACACATGAGGAAAACCACGTCGGTCATACGCTTCCCAAAACTAGAACTCCAAAGCAAAACGTATCTAGAACAGAACTTAAAAGCTATGGGAGTAAGAGCTATGTTCTCGCCGAGCGATGCGAACTTCGCTCTCATGGTGAACCCCCATCACGAAAACAACACAGACGTTGAAATAGTATCAAGAATAAACAATCCGAAGTTCCCAGATGTGATACGCGGGCTCGGTAATCCCGGCATTTACGTAGACTCCATTCTGCATGATGTCAAGCTAACTATAAATGGTGAGTGCAAAAAACCATTTTTGTTCGATATTACAATAGCGTTGTACAAAGATGCGTCGGGGTTTTACCTGGTTTCTTCATTCTATTCTCTACCTATAAACTCAAAGAATTTCGAAATCAAAAGCCTTGTCGACTGACACACGGGTCGCGTAAAATATTCAACTCGTTTGAAATAAAACGGAGAAACATTTTTTTCATTTTTCCAGCGTAAATTACTATTATCTCATTTGTTTTATATTATTGCTAGGGATGGGCCGACTAGCGGTTCTGCCGACTAGCAGACTAGCCGACTAGTCGGTTCCAAAATTGCCGACTAGTCGGCAATGCAGATCATTATAATTCCGAGATATTTGGGTTAATCATGATCACTCGGCGATTGTTGCTATTTTTGGATAAGTTTGCACTTCGAAAGCTGTAGCGAAACTTCGAAAAAATGGTTGAAATAAAAATAAAAGTTGAAAACAAAAATGGAGCTGAGGCATAGTTATGACATTTTAGATGTTTAGATGATGTATGTAAGCTATGACGTGTTTTGTTTACGATTTTCTGACTACCCACCTTCGAAACTGTACTACTAATTAAATAAATATTGGTTTTATTGTATAATTGTTAGATGCCGACTAGTCGGCACCTGCCGACTAGTCGGCTTTCCTGACTAGTCGGCGACTAGTCGGCCCATCTCTAATTATTGCCAATAAAAAGTAATTTACGCTGTAAAAATGAAAAAACATGTTTCTCCGTTTTATTTCATTTCGAATGAATATTTTGGAAAGCCTTGTGGTGCGGACCCTATAAAAGTAAAATCTTAATCAGAATAATATCGATATTAAGGTAGAAAGCTAATTTTTTATAATTTATTTTGGTATTAAGTTTGTATGGAAATGGTAACAGTCGCCACGTTCTTAACCTTCACCATTAGTCTAAATTTAACATTTGCGGAATCACTAACAATAACCCTTTAAATCTATTTGCTAATTTAAATGAACCAAACAGTGCTAATTTTACCTGTAAAGATATTTTAAGATGCCAAGGGTTACCGGATTGACGAATATCCTATAATTATGAACTTATGCGAGTTCTAGGATATATCAGTTTCCTTACAAATACTCTGTGAAATATAGTATCTAGGTAGGTGAAGTACACCAAATTAAAAATACATTTCCGACCTGACGGATGAGTTACGAATATTACATACCTGTTAGGTACTGACTGTAAAGTTTACATAATGGTTAAATGCAAATATAATGGCTAAACCATATACGGCCTAACTGGTCAGTTAAAATAATTTGATTTTGCTTTTCGTTTGTCTAAGTAGCTATAGGTACACTTTACCAGTTATGTAGGTAAGTACGAGTACCTACTACTTAATAATAGTTAAATTCGTTCGTTTTTAGAGTTACTTTCGATGTGGCATACTTTCGATATCGTGCACTGTAGATGCAATGCACCTTCGATATGATGTCCTTTCAGTGTAGCGTACCTATGGTATAGTGAACTTTCGATGTGGCATACTTTCGATATCGTGCACTGTCGATGCAATGCACCTTCGATATGATGTCCTTTCAGTGTAGCGTACCTATGGTATAGTGAACTTTCGATGTAGTGTACCAACGATATGATGTCCTTTCGAAGTAGCGTACCTATGCATGGTATAGTGAAATTTCGATGTAGTGTACAGACTGTACAGTGATGTAATGTAGTGTACGATATGAAGTCCTTTCGATGTAGCGTACCAACGATATGACATACTTTCGGTACAGTAATCTTTCGGTGGGACGTTTTCTATTTTATGCTGTAAACCTGTAAGTAAACCCATGAAGATGTGTTGGTCCCTTTTCGTACACCGATGACTTTTGTGTACCTACTTACGACAGAAATTCTTATGTGCAATATAATATAGGTATTGCAAAAGTATATTATAATTAATTACGTAATTTTTAATATTACAGAATACGGTACGGAGGCTGTAGCAGCGACAGCCGGGATTCTGGCAAGAACGGTGAAACTATTTTATGCAGACACGCCCTACTGCATGTTTATACGAAACGACAAAACAAGACTCATAACATTCAGTGCAGTGATATACGACCCTACCAAGTAGATTGGTTCACTAGTCCAACGTCTTTCTAGAAAATTAATGTGTAAGAGAAAGAAAAAATATTGTTATTTTTTAATTAACTCAGAATTTTTTTCGGATCTAATCGCGATAATACAAGAATTTGACCGTGAATATTGTGTTGTCCTTCAAAATTATGTACTGTAAGTATATACTTGATCTAAGCTAGTAAATTAGGTATATTATAATAATATATCGTATGTAAATATTAAACAATTTCATTTTAATAGTGTAAGTTTTTAAACTGGTCTTCAGTGCCAAATGAATACCTATGCTACTAGGTAATAGCTAATACTATATGTAAGAAATACCTAGACATGCTCTGAAATAAGGATATAATTTTAATTACCTAACCCCACTTTGATAAAAAATATCATTTTAGTTTATTTAGACATTTTTAGTTTTTGTTTTAAAGTAATTAAATTAAGCTAAAAATCGATTCTTCTCAAATCGAAAGCTGATTGAAATCAAACCCTGGAATCACAGATAGAATGGTAAATCAAAAGAAATGCCGATTAGCTCTGAAGGCCGGTCTAAAAAAAACATCCTCTATACAATTATTTATAAATATTTTTAAGGAAACTGCATTTTAAAAATTGGAGTTATGGCGAGGATGTAACTTACCATCCTAATTAATATAACTATAATTTGTCCCACTGAAGGACAAGGGCCTCCTCTTAAAGGGGTTAGGCAGTAAGACGCCACGGGACTCTCCCTACTCTGGATGAAGGAAATCATCGTGAGGAAACCTACATGTCCTAGGACTCACCACGGTCCGAAGGCATGGGACCATCCTAACCATAGTATTTTTTTCTCTCGTTGCACACCGGGTATACATCACAGTAAGGTTAGAGGAATGAGTATGTGGCAATATTGATAGCAATAATGCGCACCATAAGACCTTATTCTCTGACGCATGGCCCATAATACCCACGAGTAAGAGAGAGAGCGAAGTACTTTCTGCACCGCATCGACGGTTTACGATTCGGTGTGTGCATCGAGTGAAAAATCGAGCGACCACTCGCCACACTGAAGACATTCTGATCAATTGATATTAATGAAATTTTCTAGATGGATTTTTCTTTTAAAAATATTTCCCGTTTTTTAAATAATATTTGTAGTGAAAACAAACATGTTACGTTTAAAAAGGTAATAGTTTAGTTAGCCGATAGTAAAGTAGGACAGTATGTCTTCCATGCATTTTATCACCTGTAAATCATTCATTGGTATGACTGACTTTTTACTCCTGAACCAATAAAAAGTAATGAGGATATGTAAGGAATTAATGACAAAACGATTTCAATAAATGCTTCATAATAATTTAAATTCATGAAAATTTAAACTTTGATACATGTTCAATTTTGATAAATGATACAAATAAGTTTAAGTAAAATAAATAAATGTATATGACAAATAATGACAAATATCTTTAAAAATATTGACGTGGAAGTTGCATGCACGTAAATGTATACGTGCAACTTTTATGAAAGTCGACTTCTGCGCATCCGCCGTTTTTTTTCAAGATGTTTGCCGGTACTTGTATGTAATTGTAGGTGTACAGAATATTTTTTATATCTACGATTGATTCAGCGGGTACCTACTCACTGACCTGTGGCCAGTGGCACAGCCTGTGGGCACATATTTTAAAACTAAAATGTCTCAACAAAGGTTCATTTCAGCATTGTTACATTTTTCTCGGAATCGTTTCAGCAATTGCAGGTAAAAATGACAAGTTCTTAAAATTGAATGAATATTTCTTTTCTTTTTAGAAATATTGCAATTTGTACCTTTCAATTCGGTTGGGGCTGTTTTTATTAACCCCCGACGGAAAAAGAGAGGTGTTTTATGTTTGACGTGTCTATCTGTCTGTGTATCTGTCTGTGGCATCATAGCTCACGAACGGTTGAACCGATTTCAATGTAGTTTTTTTCGGTTTATAGGTGACTTTTGCGCTGTTGTTGATGTTTGATCAAAATCGGCTGAGCCGTTCATAATATATGTGGGTTGAAGCTCGGCAATAAAAACCGAATGTTTTCAAATATGGCCGAGTGGGGTATCAAATAAAAGAGCATAATTTTGGTGACAAAATATGCATGTTTAATCAAAATCGGTTTAGCCGTTCAAAGTATATGTAGGGTCAAACTCGGAAATAAAAAACGAATGTTTTCAAATATACCCGAATGGGGTATCAAATAAAAGGACGTAACTTTTGTGGCAACAATATGCGTGTTTGATTAAAATCGCTCTTACAAAAAGGGTGAAATAAAAAAATTAAATTAAAAATTTTAAAAACCCCCCACTTAAAAAATCTTCGAAGTTAAAACAAAACTAAACTTTAAAAAGGTAAAAATAATAAGCCGAAAACAAATTTCATGTCTCTGAGTAGGTAGGTATGTGGTACCTTACGTTCCCGCGTCGGGGGACGCGGAAACGTTAGATACTATAAGCACGGGTCGGTTACCTACCATCAACTTCTGTGACACATGCCCGCGGCCCTCGACGCGGGAACGTAAGGTACCACATACCTACTCAGAGACATGAAATTTGTTTTCGGCTTATTATTTTTACCTTTTTAAAGTTTAGTTTTGTTTTAACTTCGAAGATTTTTTAAGTCGGGGGTTTTTTAAATTTTAAATTTAATTTTTTTAGTTTTAGAATATGTGCCCAGTTGTAACTCTCCCTGTATCTTCTAAGGTTTTGGATTTATTTCATTTTCTCTGTTTAAAAATCACACTGTATATTCCGTTTTTTACCAACTAGGTACGTAATATTTAAGTTAATGTGGAGTAACCTATGCCTTTCTATTTTAATTTACAAACGAAAATTATAAAAAAAAATCGTTTAATGTGGGGGTCACTATCTATATCTTTTTTGGGTTCCGTAGCCAAATGGCAAAAAAACGGAATCCTTATAGATTCGTCATGTCTGTGTGTCCCTCCGTATGTCACAGCCATTTTTCTCCGTAACTTTAAGAACTATACTGTTGAAACTTGGTAAGTAGATGTATTCTGTGAACCGCATTAAGATTTTCACACAAAAATAGACGCGGAAACGTTAGATACTATAAGCACGGGTCGGTTACCTACCATCAACTTCTGTGACACATGCCCGCGGCCCTCGACGCGGGAACGTAAGGTACCACATACCTACTCAGAGACATGAAATTTGTTTTCGGCTTATTATTTTTACCTTTTTAAAGTTTAGTTTTGTTTTAACTTCGAAGATTTTTTAAGTCGGGGGTTTTTTAAATTTTAAATTTAATTTTTTTAGTTTTAGAATATGTGCCCAGTTGTAACTCTCCCTGTATCTTCTAAGGTTTTGGATTTATTTCATTTTCTCTGTTTAAAAATCACACTGTATATTCCGTTTTTTACCAACTAGGTACGTAATATTTAAGTTAATGTGGAGTAACCTATGCCTTTCTATTTTAATTTACAAACGAAAATTATAAAAAAAAATCGTTTAATGTGGGGGTCACTATCTATATCTTTTTTGGGTTCCGTAGCCAAATGGCAAAAAAACGGAATCCTTATAGATTCGTCATGTCTGTGTGTCCCTCCGTATGTCACAGCCATTTTTCTCCGTAACTTTAAGAACTATACTGTTGAAACTTGGTAAGTAGATGTATTCTGTGAACCGCATTAAGATTTTCACACAAAAATAGAAAAAAAAACAATAAACTATTGAACTGAAACTCTAATTTTTTTATTTCATCAAACCTATACATGTGGGGTATCTTTAGATAGGTCTTCAAAAATGATATGATGGTTTTTAATATCATTTTTTTCTAAACTGAATAGTTTGCGCGAGACACACTTCCAAAGTGGTAAAATGTGTGTCCCCCCCCCCAAACTTCTAAAATAAAGGAATGATAAAACTAAAAAAGTATATGATGTACATTATACTATGCAAACTTCCAACAAAAATTGGTTTGAACAAGATCTAGTAGGTAAGTAGTTTTTTTTAAAACGTCCTATATCGTAAACCGCAATTTAAGTTTTATTTTCTAAACTAGTTTCCGAGGGATCCGAGATTCTATTTTATCTATCATTGCAAAAGGAAATCTTGAAAAAACGTTAATATATTTAAGTTTTAAGAGATGTCAAAACTCAATCAATTGCAACTTTAACTATTATCTACTATACAGAGTAGAGCGCCGATTATCCGATGGGAAATGAGGGAACGGGAAACCGTTTATTCCAATATTTTGGATGTTCTCATACTTCAACTTGAGTCTTGACCCACAGCCAGCACAGAATACATAAATAGTAAATGCCCACAGTGAGATTAAACTTCTGAACATCTGCGTCATCTAGTGTATTCAGCATCAGCTGCAAATGCTCTGTTTCATTATTTCCTTATGCTCCCCACCCCTCGCGTGTCAGCGCGACAGATGTGGCCATTTTGTTGGTCACTACTTTTTGAATTTTCGGCGTCATCACATGATCACATCAATCGTAGGTACTCCGGGGAAACATAATTCAAATAATCATGTAAGTTGAAAACTTACTTGATTATTTGAGGCCAGGCAGCGACGACGGAAAAGACGAAGAGTACTTCGGCCGCCTTACCACTCATTATCACCCTGGATGGCGATCTTAGGATCTAAGGCTAGGAGACGAGGGTTGGCAAAATGTGAGGACATTCAGAAGGAATTCAGAAAAACATCTGACAACCTGCTGCTATACACCTGCAGTCGACGGGCGGAAGTTATTCAAACCAGACGAGAAACCTATAAATTCCCAAAAAGGTTTTGAATGACCTTGTGCATGAACATACTTTTTAAACTTACACGATTTCCGTCCATCATTATAATTAGATACGGGACCAAACCACTGGATAGAGTTACATGCACCTTAAGTCCTTTGCACTGAACGACATTACTACTCCCGAATTGTGCGTGAAGCGGTTGAAATCAAAAAGCACCAAAATTTTAACCTTAATTTTGAGAAAATGGTTTCAAACTCTCATCTGTGTGGAATCCAGTAATAAATGTTTGTAAGCATCGTACGGTATCGCCAAACATATCGCGGGATGTTGGGAGTGTAGTGTGCCGCGGCCCTAATAACTTTTTGCGAAATTGAGGGTAGTTGTGAATTAACTACCCACACGACGAAAAACGAAGCTCGCCGCTCCAGTCTTCTCGGGACCACGGCCGGTATAACCTGTTTGCAGAAACGTCGAGGTAATTAAAAACAATGTTTATGCACGAAATTCCGCCGTCATACACACATCAATTCTGCGAGGAAAATAGCAGAAATTGTGAAAGAAACAAGAGAGAGCAAACATGTTTTTCCAAAATGAACAAATCTGGATTCTTTGGATTTGGACAAAAAAAAGGGTTCAAAGGAAGACACACCAACAACACCAAGGACAAGCACAATCCTCAGCAAAATTTCATAGAATACAGAGAATACTGGGAATTGGGGCACCAGACCTACCTGGTCAAAAGAGAATGATATAAATTAGTGTCCTTTTTACGAAAAAAAAAAAAAAAACAATCAAGTCGGGAAGCTTTTTTGGAGGGCTTGCACACGGGCTTAAAAAATCCTGCATCAAAAGGAAAATGGCTTACCATAAGTCATAAAGGTGGAGAAAATGGGTTCGTACAAGATGGGCTCTTGTTATTCGAGGCCAAAACAGGGACAGAAGATTACCACCAAGAAATGAACTCAGCCTGTTTTGAAGAATGATTTGCAAAGGTTTTACCGAAATTACCGCATAATGCTGTTGTGGTAATAGATAATGCGTCATTCCAGGAAGATAAGAGACAATGCCTTAAATGTCTTGGAATAAGAAAAAAAGAGAGGAATGGCTGGACTCAAAAATATTGAGTATGAAAGTCAGAGTATGACAAAACTAGATTTAATCGATGTTGTAATAGATCTCAAAAATACTTACACAGATAAGTATGCGGTGGAGGAGATGGCGGCGACCATTAAATTGGTTTGGGCGCAAGTGAAAGGCTATGTAGCCACCAACAATTAAACTTTTAAAATTAAAGAAGTAAAAAAACTATTCGAAGACGCTTTAAATAATATAACCCCCAAGAAATGAAAAATCTGTGACACACATATAATAAAGGAAGATGATAAAATGTGTCATCTCGAACACCTTTTGGATAGCACTCAGGATAGATTTATTATTGATCAGTACTCAAATCTCTTTTTAAAAGCTTTTATTTTATTTTTATATAATTGTTTTATTACTCTTTTATTTTCCCTTTGAGCTTGTTTTGATACACTATATCCACACATATTAAAATCCCCAATGCGAATCACTGTACATAGTTCTGAACAATAAATGATTTCTATTCTATTCTATACTGTAACCCCGCTGTACATTATAGACCTAGTGTGGGAGACAGAGTTCCCTAAGGTACTATAAGCTTAAACTGTATATAGCTTAAACTGTTATACTATATAGCTATAACAGTTTAAGCTAATTTTAAGTCAAGCTCTGCTGTCCCTGTTTAGTAAAAAATATGCAAAAATTATACCAGCCACTTTTATGAACAATAAACTTTATCTTTATCTTAATATACTAGATGGCGCCGATATTCAGAAGGTTAATCTCACTGCGGGTCAAGCCTTCGGCTGAAACCCAAAACGAGGGAAAAACAAGTATAATCAAACTATTATAAAACAGATATACCAGTAAAAACACATTTATAATGCGAATTTGGTTTAGTGGTTGTTTGGTTCATCGGCGTACAGATAATCAACATCCTATAGTATATTACATTTAAAAATCCTATATTGTGCAGATATAAGTCTAGTATAATATCAACTTTAATTCTGTACGATTAAATACCTAATACCAACCTTTTTGATAATATTTATCTGTTATTACTTTTTAATTTCTCAATCTGGTTAATTAGTGTTTGTTTCCATTCCTCCTCGGAGATAGTTTGTGCCCACTCGGGTATTGATGCTTGGGGGAGGGCGAAGTTAGCCATAGCTTGCATCACCTACAAACAAAGGTAATCAATCAAAGACTGAGAGTTGGTTGATAAGACACCATCTACAATCTTCAAACACAGTGGCTTTTATTTACAACTGGCTGCGCCCCGCGGTTTCACCCGCGTAAGTCCCGATCCCGTGGGAATATCGGGATCAAAAGTAGCCTATAGCCTTCCTCAATAAATGGACTATCCAACACTGAAAGAATTTTTCTTGGACCAGTGGTTCCTGAGATTAGAGCGTTCAAACAAACAAACTCTTCCGCTTTATAATAATAGATAGATAGATAGATAGAAGATTGACTGATCTACATATGTGGTGCCAGACGGACAGACAGTTTCCTTCTGAGGTACAGAACCCTAAAACTTTAAACTCCATTACATCCATATTCAATGGACGAACTACCCACAATGTGCCATCAACAATGGATACCTGTTCGGCAGTCTCATTGTCCATTTGTATAGGATCTACAGGCCGTGGTGCACTCCACACGTCTCTTGTAAGGGCCACATCCATGCTTTCTATACTTGGTACATTACTTGCTGGTTCTACAGTGGTGTCCTGAAATAATTGAGATATAAAAATATAGATGTAATAATGAATTGGTATAAAACTCTTGACCACTCAACTTCTCATGATATGATTTTCATTATCATTTAGAGAATTTATTTCGGGAAGTGTAGGTAATTTATTTCGGGATCTGTATGTATAATGCACAGCGGTATGAGTCGCTATTGTAACAATTCTTAATGAAAACTTTAAAACTACGTTGATAAGTTATATTCTAGTTATAGGTACCTCTACTTCTGAATCGTCGTCGGAATCATGGTATGAGATCGCAGCAGTCTCCGGTCCCTGTGGCAGAGGCTCGTAGCCGATGTTCTCGTTCTCGTCGTCGCTATCCTCCGTCGTGCCCATCATCAGATCGTGTCGCGGGGGCGGTGTCAGTTCGCGAGGATCGTTCTCCGGTGGGTCGGGGCCATGGCACACCATTGCGAAAGTTTCGTTCGTAGTTTTTACTTTCTAAAACCAAACTGCGAAAAATGAAGCTACAGAAGAAAGAAGTCAAAACAAAATAATGTCAAATGTCATCTTTCATGTGACAAAATATAAAAAATCTAATATGTTTTTTAGATAAAATAAAAAAAGTAACTGACAGGAACTAGTTTTTTTCTTAGAGTACGAAGCGGTAAACCTGAAACATTCAAGAAATCGGAAACGGAAATCTTATTTTTCAACGTTGGTTAAGTTTTGGTGCTGCCACATAGTATTGAGTAGTAGTACTAATGACCGGAACCAAAGACAATTTATCGAGTTCGGAAAAGTTCGCTGACTGAACTGAAACTGCCACTTGCCAGTTGCCAGTGAACTCAATGTCATTGTTTAAAAGAAAAAAAATCAAACAACAAAAACTCTGCTGTTTTTATTAATTAAATATTATCAAAATTGCCAATAAATGGCTTAATTGGTTTCTAGGGACAGGGATATTAATATTTGCAATAATGGCTTGGCGAAGCCACGGGAAAAACAATGTTGACTTGGTGAGAAACCTCAGAGGTGAGATTATTTTTGTTAACTATATAGAGTTGGCTAGGAGCCCTAGTAGGTAGCTCTCTATCTCTATTTTTACTTAACTACCAAGAACAACAACGGAAAAGAAGGAGTTCACTTTAATTAGCTATTTCGTTCGAACTGAGATTTTTCTATCCATACATCAAAAAGAAAAGAATCGAAGTCAACTGCCAAAATTTCGAGAAAATAGTGACTGGTTCGTAGGTAGGCACCAAGGAGACGTAATGACAATCGAGGAAGGCCATATATATTGAGATAAATTTTCTCTTTACCTTTGTATTACCTACATTCTTTTCTAAACTGCAACGAGTACAATTTAATGTATTGCAATAATTATTAGTCAAAGGTATGTATTGTATCTAAATAAAGCCAGCCTTTCAAATATCAGGTTTTAATAACTCTTCCTATTTCAGGAAATGGAATAATTAAATCAGATGCTGTTGCGAACAAAGCCAGCCTTTCAAATATCAGATTTTAATAACTCTACCTATTTCAGGAAATGGAATAATTAAATCAGATGCTGTTGCGAACGCAATGACCGATGTTGATAGGAAAAACTACTGCCCTTACGCTCCTTACCACGATTCTCCTCAATCTATTGGTTATTCAGCTACAATAAGTGCACCACACATGGTAAGTTAAACCTTTTCTTCTTATATTACATCTTTTATAATATTTCTTATTGCTCAAGCCATTCTACTAGAAACATATTACAAGGAGAAATGCATCTTCACAAATCTTTCTGTGATGGGGTTTGAGCCTGTGCCCCTTGCTCCTGCCACAGAAGGATTTTTGATGATGCATTTCCATTTTTATCAATAGTATAACAATTTGTAAGTCTGGTAAATTGATGCTCTCGCACACCTAAGCCGCACTTCCCCTTAGTGAACTCAATATTTTTCTATAAAAATATTCCACAGGTCGAAATGCATCATTAAAAATTCTCTATTAAAATAGTAACATATTAATTTTGTTAAGGCAAATGACCTTCAGAATGTAAAAGACATGCCTTATAATGCCTATCTCTACTTCCAGCATGCCCATGCTCTAGAACAGTTAAAGAAACAGCTTATACCAGGTGAGAAGGCATTGGATGTAGGCTCCGGGTCAGGATATCTCACCTCTTGCATGGCCATAATGCTGGGTGAGACCGGCCGAGTGGTCGGCATTGAACACATACCTGAGCTAGTCACTTTGGCCACTAAAAATATAAAGAATGACAACCCTAACTTACTCAGTTCGGAGAGGGTTAAACTTGTTGGTAAGTTGGGAAATAAATAAATAAATAAATTCTGTGAACAACACACAGCGCCATTTAGCCCCGTGGTAAGCGACTAAGCTTGTGTTACGGTGACTAGACAACGGATATAATACTTATATTTATTTTTCTTTCGTAAATACATACATATTATACATAGTAGGACACCCAGACCAGACACAAATATTTATTTTATAAGCATAAATACTTGCACCCGGCGGGAATCGAACCCGCAACCTCCTGCATTGCAGTCGCGCTTTCGCACGACGCGCCACAGAGGTCGTCTAAATGAGAATATCCTAATGCTCAATACAAAAAAAATACATTTTGATAAAATCTGTTTGCCTCTCATCGTAACTCCTATTTTTTTTTAATTGATTGGCCACATTTTATGTTTAAAAGTCAGATAATTATGTATAATCCTACAAATATTATAAAGGAGAAAGTATTTTTGTAAGTATGATTGTTACTCCTTCACACAAAAACTGTTGAACCAATTGCGATAGAACTTGGTATGCAGATAGCTAGAGACCTAGATGAACACATAGACTCATCCCGATATTCCCGCGGGATCGGGACTTACTGTTTAATGACAATTAAATGAGCTGTTCAAAACACACCATGAATTAGTTGTCATTTCTCATATTTCAGTAGGAGATGGCAGACTGGGTTACCCTTCGGAAGCACCATTCAATGCGATTCATGTTGGAGCTGCTGCACCTAATTTACCTGAAGCTGTAAGTTCTACATTCTATCTAAAAACCCTATTTAGCTAGTCAGTATTTCTAAATCAACCCAAATCCACCAATTCTAAATAGATCTAAGAGTATATGAAAGTAGGTAATGTTTTGTTGTAGCTGATAGAGCAACTGAAACCTGGAGGTAGACTCATTGTGCCCGTGGGGCCCGAGGGAGGTGAACAACATTTAACACAGGTGAGTGTGCGTGTGTTTGCCTTGTATTTTAAGATAATAAACTTAAATTAGTCTTTGCAATCTAGAGTCGGCATACACAGGACCTATTGATACTTTTAATATTAGAGACTGAAGTTTTTCTGTAACTTTTTAATACAATAGAACGACAAATCACATCTCAGTCAATCCTGAAAAAGAGACCTGTAAAGGTCTCGAAACGTTGAGCATTGAAACAATGCTACAAGTTATAAACATCATGCGATTAAAACTGAAAATTAAGTTTGATTTCAATCCAACATCGCAAAAAGAGAAGAAATTTAAGTTTTTTTTTATAATTTGCCATTGTATAAATTTTTAAAAATTTAATTAAAAAACTCATTGTATTTTTTATTGTAGGTTGATAAAGCAGCAGATGGCACAACTACTGTCAAGAAACTAATGAGTGTAATCTATGTACCTCTAACGGACAAGGATCATCAATACCGTGAGTGACTTGTGCAGTAACTGTTGAATAATGGATCAATTATTATTGTAGAGCTTTCAGACTAATACCGAAACGTTACTTAACATTTAAGAGCTACTTTAATATTTAAGCAGCTCTTACCGCCGCACTCAGAGATGTTTAATGGTTACTCAAACTATCACTTGTAAAAAATTTCTTTTTGAAATTACATACTAATTTAAAATTTAGAAACTGTTCAATTATTTGAGTAGCTCTCAAATTTAGTGGTGTTTCTGTATTCGGCCGTTTTTTATATGTTATTTATTCATCTGGGCCCTGTTTCATAAAGCCGACAATCCGACTTTTATGTCAAGAACTGACTTATTTGTCAAATTGTCACACTTAGACTGTTTCATAAACGTGACAATTATTTTAAAAAAGCGACAAGTGAAACCTTGACATATTTATAATTGTCGAACGCGTTTCATAAACGCGACATATGTCAAGAAAACGCGACAATTATGTCGCCGACATAAGTCGGGTTCCGAGACAGAAGGGTAAGGCGCCTGTCGCAAATGTCGGTCAATTTTACAAATATGTCAATAAGTCTCGACAATTTTCTGTTTCATAAAGCAGAATTGTCAAGTTTTTCCCGACAAATTGTCACCTGTCAACTGTCGCACAAAAAGTTTTATGAAACAGAAAAATGTCGCGACAATTTGACTTACTTATTTGTAAATTTTCCACCATAACAATTTTGTTGCCTGTCGGCTTTATGAAACAGAAAAATTGACAAATTGTCGGTTCTCGACATATGTCGCGCCTGTCGGATTGTCAGCTTTATGAAATAGGGGCCTGATCCACAATGGTACGATCGCCTGCGGATCGCGATATTCTAAGGCGGTCAATGGACCAATGCAGTGCCTTTGTTGCGGTCAATCTTTAGCGATTTTTAATCATAATCAATGATCAATCAGTCACTTTAGTATGGTTTTTACGGTCGTATCATATTCTTGCAGTGGACGAGATGTCTTATTATCACCGCTTATAGCAGGAACTAAACTGCCGTGCTCAAAAACGGTTCTGTTTACGAGCATTTTTATTGTATCACTTGCTGTATCACGTGGTTTCACCCGCGCAGGCTCTTTGTTAATCGAGGTCTCCAGCAATGTGCATACCAAAGTTTCATTGCAATCGGTTCCGTAGTTTTTGCGGGAAGGAGTAATAAACATACTTACACCTTTATAATGTTAGTAGCATGGAAATAATAATGAAAATGTTATGGTTACTAATTTTCTCACAAAACTATAGTTTGTTAGCTATAACTCCTAAAAATGATAAATATATGTGTATTCATTTTAATTGATCAATTAGTTAGATATGTATGTATATGTATTGTATGTAATGTATCTTTGCAGGGTCTTTTAATTGTTCTGCAGTTTGAGATAGAAATAACTTACACCTTCTAGTTCATAGAGTTGAGTAACTTCTAAATATATTTATTACTAGCTGCGTCCCGCGGTTTCACCCGCGTAAGTCCCGATCCCGTGGAAATATCGGGATCAAAAGTTATGGGCCTATGGGACACAGGGTGAATGTAGCTTATTAATGGTGAAAGAATTTTTTATAATCGGCACAGTTGTTTTTGAGTTTATTCATTCAAACATACACACAAAAATACAAAATTAAATCTTTCCTCTTTATAATATTAGTGTAGATGAGTTTTAGATTTGCTTTGTAATAAAGATTTAATAATGTTAGTGCATGTGCAGATGTTTATCGAATTTTGAAGAAAGACTCTTTTGATGTGTTTTTATTTACGTAACTTATTTAGAGTAAGAAATTCAAATGTTATTTATTACTTATTTTAATACTTAAAAATGTTGAAAACGAGATGCATTTGCTTTGCAAAATTCCTGTCCAAAAATATGAAATTTTGATAAATGTCTCTTTTCCTTCTTCATTCACATAGATCTGATCAGCTCAAAGCCATCAGATTTGAACTTGTGGATTCTGGTTGTGTGGGTGATATTTCATTGAATATTATGCCCAGTTGATTTTAACATGGCGTGTTCGTGTTACTAAATATCTAAATTTAATATAATGAAATTTAAATACACCTATATCTCGTTTCAAATATAATAAATAATTGATGTCATATTTACCTTTCCCGGGTCTTATTCGCGTATTGTTATTTTTAAATTCTCTTACGTTTCGACTATATCACAATAGTCAAGGTTGCGCGGAGACACGCGGCAACGATAACAATACACGAGTAAAAAAGACCCGGGGAAAACGCAAATATGAGTAGGTACAGATCGTGTTAGTTGAAAATGTTTATTAATAATGATCTGTTTTATGCATATAACACTTTCCAATGACTTTTTTCGAAAAATATTCAATGTACACGGCTTCGTTACTGTTTTATTACATATATGTAGAGATCGATGTGCCTACTGCCTACCTAACTCTATATTGTAATATTAAAAGTTAAACTTTGTTCTAGATCCATGGCGCTGAAAGTCAAGTTAAACTGGATCTTGATTTTTGCATATCTTAAATGAAACAGTTGAAAGTAAAATAAATTATTTATTGTAATTTGTACATACCTGTTTAAGTTTCTGTATATTTTAAATATATAATCTTTAAAAATCAATGCTTGTGTTTGAATTTGCTGACGAACCTCTTCTTGGCAAAAGGTTTGTCGTCCTTCGTCTGGTCGGTAGGTTTCGCTTTTATGTGTAGAATAGCGTGTAGGGCTTCTGCGTCGTTTTTGTTTTCTATTATTGTTGTTAATTCCTCCTGAAACATAAAATATAATAAATAATAAGTATTATAATGCCGACCTGTGTTCTCTTGTATCCGACCACGAATCGACGACGTGGTAGGTTGTAAGAGGCCGCGGCCGGAGCCTCCACTAAGATATATGTATTAGTAATGGAGTTTGATGGCCAGCTAGGCCATCAAACTCCATTACTAACTCCAGCTGCTCCCGGCGATCTTGTAAAGCCGTGCGTGTTGAGCAACACCTGGCTTGGTCCTTCTTTTGATGGGTGACCGACAATGTTATCTCTAATAGCAATCGTTAGCTTAATTTTAAAAAGATACTATGCGTATATTTCTTGCGTGTGCGCACCGTAAAGGCTTTCGTAACCTGCGTGAACAGTGTAAGTCACGTTGAAGGTGTAACCAGCACCCGTAGTATTTATTTAGTTGATAACTCAGTTTCATGGGTACTATGTAGTACATTTCTGCTTTGACCTAATGTGGTAATCACCATTTCAACTTACAACAGTGAGTGTAACTAGATGGTCCAAGGAGAGTCCCTTGTTCATGATCCGTGGCAGGTTCTTGGTGGTGACGCCGGGCAGTCTCTGCACAAAGTCGTGCACCACCGGGTTGTACCTTCAACTTACAACAGTGAGTGTAACTAGATGGTCCAAGGAGAGTCCCTTGTTCATGATCCGTGGCAGGTTCTTGGTGGTGACGCCGGGCAGTCTCTGCACAAAGTCGTGCACCACCGGGTTGTACCTTCAACTTACAACAGTGAGTGTAACTAGATGGTCCAAGGAGAGTCCCTTGTTCATGATCCGTGGCAGGTTCTTGGTGGTGACGCCGGGCAGTCTCTGCACAAAGTCGTGCACCACCGGGTTGTACCTTCAACTTACAACAGTGAGTGTAACTAGATGGTCCAAGGAGAGTCCCTTGTTCATGATCCGTGGCAGGTTCTTGGTGGTGACGCCGGGCAGTCTCTGCACAAAGTCGTGCACCACCGGGTTGTACCTTCAACTTACAACAGTGAGTGTAACTAGATGGTCCAAGGAGAGTCCCTTGTTCATGATCCGTGGCAGGTTCTTGGTGGTGACGCCGGGCAGTCTCTGCACAAAGTCGTGCACCACCGGGTTGTACCTTCAACTTACAACAGTGAGTGTAACTAGATGGTCCAAGGAGAGTCCCTTGTTCATGATCCGTGGCAGGTTCTTGGTGGTGACGCCGGGCAGTCTCTGCACAAAGTCGTGCACCACCGGGTTGTACCTTCAACTTACAACAGTGAGTGTAACTAGATGGTCCAAGGAGAGTCCCTTGTTCATGATCCGTGGCAGGTTCTTGGTGGTGACGCCGGGCAGTCTCTGCACAAAGTCGTGCACCACCGGGTTGTATCGCTCGTAGTTCACGTCGTCGGCTGGGTTGGAGCCGCTTATGGCGAGAGCCTCCGATACCGAAGGGTTCTTCTTACCTTGCTGGAATCAAACGATAAGTAGGTAAATAAAATGAATTGTGTGTGCACGAGCCTTGTGTCTATCTAGCCTCATCCTAAAAGAAATCTTTAAAATCATTATTTGAAGCGTAGTTTTCCATTCAACTTGGGGGGGAAAGAAAAACCACCCCCTTAACATGTGGTGGATAATAAGGTCTGTAGGGCTTAATATTAGAAAAAGTTTTATTTCAGACTTACTTTAAGTTCATAAAATAGTTCTGCAGTGGCATACGGACTCGGAGACCAAACCAACTTGAGTTTAGGGAAATGTATAGTTAACAGTTGAAGCTTTTGTTGTATGTCCGCTCCGGATATATCCGACGACACTACCAAATGTCCCTGGAAAAAGTTCAATAGCTAAATTCTTTGAACACACAGCGCCATCTAGTTCAATTATTTTGAAATTAGCCAGTGTCAAGTATTTTATGATATTTACAAGTTATTTGCAGAAGTAATAAAAATAGTCAAGTTTTGTCGTATGTTTACTTGACTACTCGAGGCAGTCATTTTAAATGGCAGCTATTTTACAATTTTATACGAGGATTGGAAACCACGGAAAAGTTCATGTTTAGAACTGGGTTTTCATTTTCAATTTTTCACTATACTTAATAACGTTTCACGAAACTAAATTGATTAATTAATTATTGTGTGGCAGTGGCAAAGTGAAAAAAGTTCTGAAAATTACCTGTAAATTGAATGGTTTGTTCTGATCAAACTCAATGAGCAGCACGGGGCGGCTGTAGGCGCGTGTCATCTGCGTGCACTGCGTGTACAGCCGGCCCGAGTGTAGCGACCCGATGAGGTCGGAGAGAGACTTGCGTTCTACGCACACGTCGAGGGTTAGGATGTAGTCACCGATCTAACACAGACGATGTCAATTGAAAGGTTACTCAATGAGCAGCACGGGGCGGCTGTAGGCGCGTGTCATCTGCGTGCACTGCGTGTACAGCCGGCCCGAGTGTAGCGACCCGATGAGGTCGGAGAGAGACTTGCGTTCTACGCACACGTCGGGGGTTAGGATGTAGTCACCGATCTAACACAGACGATGTCAATTGAAAGGTTACTCAATGAGCAGCACGGGGCGGCTGTAGGCGCGTGTCATCTGCGTGCACTGCGTGTACAGCCGGCCCGAGTGTAGCGACCCGATGAGGTCGGAGAGAGACTTGCGTTCTACGCACACGTCGAGGGTTAGGATGTAGTCACCGATCTAACACAGACGATGTCAATTGAAAGGTTACTCAATGAGCAGCACGGGGCGGCTGTAGGCGCGTGTCATCTGCGTGCACTGCGTGTACAGCCGGCCCGAGTGTAGCGACCCGATGAGGTCGGAGAGAGACTTGCGTTCTACGCACACGTCGGGGGTTAGGATGTAGTCACCGATCTAACACAGACGATGTCAATTGAAAGGTTACTCAATGAGCAGCACGGGGCGGCTGTAGGCGCGTGTCATCTGCGTGCACTGCGTGTACAGCCGGCCCGAGTGTAGCGACCCGATGAGGTCGGAGAGAGACTTGCGTTCTACGCACACGTCGGGGGTTAGGATGTAGTCACCGATCTAACACAGACGATGTCAATTGAAAGGTTACTCAATGAGCAGCACGGGGCGGCTGTAGGCGCGTGTCATCTGCGTGCACTGCGTGTACAGCCGGCCCGAGTGTAGCGACCCGATGAGGTCGGAGAGAGACTTGCGTTCTACGCACACGTCGGGGGTTAGGATGTAGTCACCGATCTAACACAGACGATGTCAATTGAATGGTTACACGGACAATATTTAGTTGTATAACTAAATGAGCTGGGTCTCGGGGTTTCACGTAAGTCGCGGTCCCGTTTCGAACACTTAAATTGCTGAACTGTTTCATACATCGGTTCGGGTGGTCAACAGTGAACCAGTGGTACACAGTGAACCACCACTCATCTCATGATAAATGCGACGTTACCGCTCCGTGCTATAAACATGTCAGGACTTGTTTTTTACTGCGATCCTTATTCCCCAATCGACGGCGACCTCTCTCCCCAAAAACACTCCCACAGCGGGTTCACTGTAGATCTACCCCCTGGTTCAGTGTGTACGTAGGGTTGTACACAGTGAACCATTTCCCGACTTTTAAAAAACCAAGAATACACTCAATTTTGAATAGATTTAGAGCTGAAAATGATATACAGATTTAAAGTTTATTAACAACAAGTAGTATATCAAAAAAGTTCTTTGTTACAATGACATAGGAAGGATTTCTGAGCGTCTAAACTTTTTGTGGTTCACTGTTGACCACGCGCACGTTACCATACACTACTTATATTTTTATATCTATAGTCAGTCTATACTAATATTATAAAGAGGAAATTTTTTTTTCTTTATTGTGAACCGATTTTGATGTAACTTCTTAGAAGAATACATTTAATCCGTATGTATTCTTCTACGGACATGGATTATTTTTATCCAGATATTCTGCGGCTGCAACCGCATGGCGTTAAACCGACTTAAAAAAAGAAGGAGGTTCTCAATTTGGCAGTGGAATTTTTTAAAATTTCGGATCACGATTTCGGAATCTAAATTTTCTTGGATTCACATCAACTGTAATATAAACTGCAGACAAATTGACGGTACCAAAATGTGAAAAAATAGCTCACGCATTTCAGCTTAGGTTAGTTAGCTTAGCTTATACTATGATAATTATGTTTTTACCGTAATCGTAACAGGTTCTATGTTGATTCCCCTCTTGTGCAGTAAAGCTGGGAGGTCGGAGCGGAATTCTCGCATATCGACTATTACTAGAGGCTTCTCTGATGAACTTTGACCACCTGGCAAATAACAAAAACATAGAAATTAATTATCAGTTAATTAAAACATGTTTAGGTATTTTTTTTACCTGATATAAGTACCCATAAACGTTCGAAAGCGAAACTTAAGTTTACCATTTTAACCTTTACCTCTGCTTGGAATCGGTTAACCTTGCTATTATAAAATAGTTTTAAGGCCAGACCTGATTTAAACCATGATTTAGACATAGCAAATCATGGTTAAAACCAGGTCTGGCACTTAAAATTATTTTAAAATAGCATGGTAAAGATTTCGCCTTGCGTTTTCCGTACGTAGGCTCATAATTGGGACATTATGATTTTGTGCGGGTTTTCTCGCGATGGTTTCCTCCGCAGTAAGAGCGATGTTAATAGCGCAAATATATTTGCATCCCTTCTATTCAAAAAGTATAAGTTGGATCAAAGTAGCTCTTTTCTGTTAAGATAAACAGCCGGGAGCAAAGTAAATTTGAATTTGGAACATATGTATCATTCATAGAAATCAAACGTAAATTATATGAATTACTGGCTGATATGTGTTGAGTCACCGTAACACAAGCTTAGTCGCTTACCACGGGGCTAGATGGCGCTGTGTGTTGTTCACAGAATTTATTTTTATTAGTTTCATTTGATTCATTTGTTTTATTTATTTTGCTTATTTTTTTTAGTATTATATGAAATTTTCACAGATGATGTATATCTGTAGCCGCTATAACAACCAACAAATATTTATAGAGGGCTTCTGTATAATAAACGTGATATTAAAATTTTATACCCAACATTTTTGCTTAAGTAAATAGGTATATTCACGAATTACGTAACACCATATATTATTTATTTTCTCATAGAAAGGGGATGAAAAGTAGAGTATATGACTCGAGAGCAAATTATTTTTGCCTCGGGCGATGTATACTTTGAATCCCTCGCTGCGCTCAGAATTCTACGTTAGAATCCTTCGCTTTGCTCGTGATTCAAAGTAACGCCCTCGCCGTAAAAATACTATTTTGCTCCCTTGTTATACAATCTACTATTTTCTTAAAGAAAAAGACAGCCGGGATTTGACACCACGATCCTCGGCATGAAAGTCGTGTAAGCTCTTATGTGAGCTTTCGTGCCTTACAAATAACAGAGGTGAGATAATTACCAGCTTTCCTAGTATCAACAGTTGAGGCATCTTCCTCTTCCAGGTTCATATTAAAGAACTCATCCGTCTTCCCGTCTTGATATGAAGGCACCACCATTACCTGATTCACATTTAAAATACAGGTAATATAAAATAAAATGTAGAGAATTTTTTAATAAATAAAAAGTGTGACGCATACAGCGAGCGCCCTCTATATTGTACGATTCACGATTTGGTATAGACATGGTACCTTGGAGGATATATTTAGCTTATAGACTATTGATCTCAATATTCCTGCAAGACCGGGACTTAAGCTGGTAAAACCGCGGGGCGCAGCTAGTTATACTTTTAGTAAAATAATATATACTTACACTTTTAGTCTGTATCAACAATTCAAACGCCCTTTTCTCCCGTTTCAAAGAAGTTAAATACGCCTGTTCTTCCACAGTCTTATCGTGCATCAGAAAGTACACCTTACTGAGGGAGTCCTCCGGTGCCTTCCTACACTCGTGCAGCTCCAGCTGGCGCACGGCCGCCGCATCCGCGTGGTACACGATGACGTACTCCGGCCGGAGCGAGGCCAGGGACTGTTCCAGGGAGAAGTTGCCCTTGTCTTTGAACGTTTGTATGCAGATCAATGGCTTCTCTGTTTCTAACTGGGATAGGTCTAAGTTTTCTATCTGGAAGATGTAAAGGTTCTTTGTAATTAGTTTTTTATTGATCTAGGTAAGTTACTAGATTTTTTTTTAAAGGAAGAATACGTCTTTAAAAATTCACTCGCGGTGAGGCTTGATTTCCCGTCTTTAGGTCAGTACTCCAATGTCTTTGTCGAATTTTTGAAGACGTCATCATCATCAAATATAATCTCGGGTGACAGAATTCGAACTTGTGACCCTCGCTTGCCGGGCGAGTGCGCTAACCATTGCGCCACACGGGAACCCCACGTGACACGGAGAATTAACGATTATGTATTTTCCCTGTCTATTTATCGACTACAGGTTGATTTTGAACATCATCTACCACCGGGCTTATTCTGTAAAAAAAAACTACATAGATCCGATGTAGACTCCAGTCAACTTTTCTAAAACTACGTTGAAACCGTTTATTTTCTTAGGCACTACTAGTAGTGTGAAGGGAAAATTTACTTTCCCGTGACACTACCATTCTGATTGGCTAATTAACCTGTGAAGTTAACTCGGTATTCTAGAAGCCAATGCCGTCACACAAAACAAAAAGTCTGCAGGTTGCTACACGGCACGTCACGTGACTTCTTAGCGCGTCTAGAATACAAAATAACTCGCGAACCGTGTAGAAACTAGCCGGCGTCTACACGGTTTTTTTTTGCGGAATAAGGCAGAACAGTTTTACAACTATTGCCTGGCTCGGGTGATTAACCCGAGGCAGGGACCTAACCCGATCTGTCATGGAAAATTTTTGATGATGCATTTCACCTTGTAAAATATTTATATTCTCAACATATACGCACCTGTGACATCGGCTCGAATAAACTATCATCTGGCAATTCCTTCTTCCCTTTACTCTGTGTTACAATCTGCGTGAGAGTCAGTAAATAATTCGACTTGTTTGCCTCATCCGTTTCAAATTCCCCGTTGTCATCTAACTCTTTCACTCCATCCACAGTTTCAGATCCATCTGGTTTATTTTTAACACTTTTTTCCGGTTCTGAAGGTCCTTTGAAACTGCTGTATTTTGATGCGACTGTGTTAATAGTCAGTTCTTTTCGGAACGCAGTGTAAAATAAGTATTTACTGGGCCCCATTGTGAGGTAATGGTTTAGCTGGTAACATGTTCTATTGTCTTGGCATAGTATGAGGATTTTTGTGTTCTTTAGTTTGCCATCTTTATTTTTGTTCACTTCGTCTGGTATTTCGTGTAGAAGGAGATCGCTAAGGGATTTCCATTTTGGAGATGGTTCAGGATCAAATTCTGTTAAATAAATTGATTTATAATCATGCAAAAACTATTAAATCGATTTCGATAAAACTTAGAAATAGCTGGAGAGTTAGAATAACACATAGGCTTATGTTTATCCCGACATTCCCGAAGGATTAGGACTTACGCGGGTGTAACTGCAGGGCGCTGCTATAAAAATAATGTTAGCCCACTAATGTTTCCCTCTGTAGGGCGCGGACCTTAGGCAGTAAGACGCTTCGGGAGCCTACTCTGGATTGGTAAATGTCCCATGACTTCGAAACGTGGTTAGGTTTTTAAAACATTCATTACATACAGGAGGAGTCATCTAGACCACTGGCATTTAGTGGGATTTCCTAAACTATAAGAGATAGTGAAAAATGCTGAAAGGAGTTGCGTCCGTATTTATATTAGCAACAGAGATAAAACTGATACAATTACATAAATATCGGGTTCTAATTGGATTACTACGAAAAATGAAATTTATTTCAGATTTCCCGCGCCGAGTGAGACGGTAAACCTTCAATATAATTATCTTACCGTTTTTGTTATTGAATACCCTTTCCCTGGCCATCCTAAAGAGTTGTTCAGCGGAGTCTAGAAGGATCCAGCCGGACGTGACTCGCGCGTACTCCGGGCTGCGGTATTTGCTCACTAGCGCATAGAACGATACACTGTCATCGTAGATCAAATTACTGGAAATTTAAAAGAATACTAATTTCACAAAAACACCACACAATTTACTTAGTAAAACTCGGAAAATTCTAAAAACCCTTTCAATCTACCCCCTTTTTCGTCACCAAACCATCCCCACACATTCCAGATCCAATTACCGGACATTTTTTTTTGTTAATTGACACAAACATCTTAAATCTAGGCGACACAAAAGGAGCCGAATATCGAAATTAAAATAAAAACTTAGGTTTGTTGTAAACAATATTTAAGTTATATTCATTATTTCAAATAGTTATTATATTTTCAAATCGGACCAGTGGTTCCTGAGATTAGCGCGTTTAAACAAACAAAAAAACAAACTCTTCCGCTTTATAATAGTAAATAGATGGTACTTCTCGCCGCAGTCGGTAGGATTCAAGAAAACTGGCGCGGTACACTACTGTACCATTATATAATGTACTGTGACATAGTTGGAAATAGGATATATTGAAGAACTTCGTAATAAGATAAATAAATATAAAGAATACGAACATGATCATACTTCTCAATACTTTAAGATCCTGTATGTATTCTTTGGTCCGTGTACTGAGTTGATGCCAAACGCAGTCCAGTTGGGATTGCAGTATTTTATGGAAATTCTTTGTTACACAGTTCTCCGTGTTGATTTCCTGAAATAATACACCATGATATAGTTCTTTTAAAATTGTTTTCGGTATATTTAAGCTTGAAAAGAATAACTAACATGGTGTAATTTCCTTACATTTTTTTTTTATGTCAAAATTGTAGCTTTAACCTATTCTGAAAAACTGAAAATCCATGTCGGGCGCATCGAAAATTGTTGATTATTTCATGACGGAATGTCGTAGAACTTTTTTTTTGTGTACAGATTGTAGGCGACATTGTTTCCGATATTTTAGTGCAGTTTCCATACAAATATGTCTAAACGTATTGAAGCCTATCGACATTTTAGCCAAATCAGACATTTTTTGTCTAAAACTTGGATAGGCTTTGCACCAATAGGAGGAAATAATCAACAATTTTCGATGAGCCCGACAGGGATTTTCAGTTTCAAGGTCGTTGGCGTATATACTCCTCTTAAAGGGTTATTTATAGAGATGGGCCGACATTATGCCGACTAGTCGTCAACTAACAATTATGCAATAAAACCAATATTTATTTAATTAGTAGTAAGTTTAGAAGGTGGGTAGTCAGAAATACGTAAATAAAACACGTCATAGCTTACATACATCACCTAAACATCTAAAATGTCATAACTATGCCCCAGCTCCATTTTTTTTTCTAACTTTTATTTTTATTTCTACCATTTTTCGGAAGTTACATTATAGCTTTCGAAGTGCAAATTAATCCAAAAATAGCAACAATCGCAGAGTGATCATGATTAACACAAATATCTCGGAATTTTAATGATCTGCATTGCCGACTAGTCGGCCGACTAGTCGGCTAGTCTGCTAGTCGGCAGAACCCCTAGTCGGCCCATCTCTAGTTATTTATTATTAAGTCTCTGGCATAGCATTCGTCATGCATGATGTTCGAACAATTTGCTTTCATTAGTCCATATCTTCGAAACACTTTAGAATAGAATATTTTTTGTTTATTTAGGTCCCTTTATCTAAATATATAGGTTCCCTAGTCCACAAGAAACCGAAAAAAAAAACAAGATGGTAGGAAGCCTAGGAATGACAATGGCAAAGACTATACATTTATATAAGATCTCCTTTGCTAAGCCCTGTTATGTATGAGATAAGGAAAGAATATAAATAGAATTAAAAAATATATAAATAGGGGAAATGGAAACGACTAGTGCAGTGTCCTTCCAGATTTATAGAATTGATTGGCTGGGAAAAAAGTTTGAATTACTCAAAATACATTTTAAAATATATGGGTAACAATAATCCATACCTATTTAAATTATATTTAAAATTTATACCAACCTGTAAATCCAAACTGCGATTGATACTTTTCAGCTGTTTGACAGTGTAGTTCATAATATCCAAGAGACATGTTTGTATGTGTAACATATGTGTGGTCAGAGGTATGTGCAACTCTTCCACTTTAGCTTGTCGGGCCTTTAGACTCTTTATCACTGCACCATGGAACCTTAGAAAATTGCATAATTATTAATTAACTATGTTTCGAAATAATGTCTTGTTTTTAGACCCAACTTGTGCTACTACAATACAGCGTGTAGTGTGCAAAGAGCACCGCTCTTTGTATGCAACAAAAAATAAGGTTTTGTGTAATTGCACAATGCATAATCTTGGTCGTGGGTAAGTCGACTTACGCGGGTGAAACCACGGGGTGCAGTTTGTGTATTACTTACCTCGGCCACAAGAAAACTTCAGTAACAAACAAAGCTCTCATGACTTTTTCCACTTGATGGTATCCAAACGTGAATGATATTGGAGAATGGGAAAACGCTTTTATAAAACCAGTCTGAAACAAACATTTATTACGTCACTATTTATATAATACCTACATAAAAGTTAAGTTTTGAAATGCTGTTTTAAATATCATATCCTAACTAGATTCTGCAGGTGTAATCCTATGATTAGGATGAAAATTGATATCCACCATACAGTAGGCTGCATACTACCATTCCCCTCCCTTAGGGGTAGAATATCGAAAAACTTTTTCTTAGTGGATACATAAAGACAACACTCTGCATATTGTATGCCTCGAGGACCAGTGGCTTGGGCTCTGCATTGATCTATATATTAATTTAGCTCATTAAGACAATGAGTCAGGAATTTTATACCTTATTGCTCTGCCTAAACAGTCTCAGTGCAAAGGCTTCTTGACAAGACTCCAGCACAGTATGCGCCCTTAGCACAATGATGCCAGTAACATGTGTGATCGGCACCCTGTTCTTTAGCAAATCCACTACCAAGATGCGTGTTGTTACAAAATGGATGCCACCTTCTAGGTAAAACTTCTCTCTGAAAATTTAATTAACACAAGGCAACATTATGAGAAATAAAACCTCAACATTAAAAGTTCTAATTTAAGTTGTAGAACATAAGATATTTGTTTTGATGCAGCCCTGCATGGTTTTTGATTGGATCTAAGATCTCCTTTTTTAAGTTGTATGAATAAATAGACAAAGAACTCACCTTTCCTGCCCTGTATTGGGCAAAGAAGACAACTTAAATTTCTCCATAAAATATTTCTCTTCATAATCATTGCTGTTCACTATTAAAACTAAATTCTCAGGGTTGTTGTACACCCAGAGAAGGTTTGCAAGGACAGTGTTGTAATTGAGGCCCCTGAAAAAGAAGGAAAAAATAGCTACAATCCGATTGACTTCGGTAAACTATCGTTTTTTGAGGTTGGTTAAAACAATAGTTGATTAGAATGAAGTAAGTAATATAGGTAGGCTATTTATCTGTTCCCACCCATACCAGTCACCCAAAAAATAGTCATGTTAGCCTTACGCAAAATTTAATGTAATTTATACAAAATAAATTACATTTAGTATTTTGAGCCCAAATAGGGGATAACTACTCGGCGCGGCGCGGCCAACCACGAACGAAATGGTGAATAACTTTTGGGTGCACTTTAGAATCCTACGTCACGAATTTGTATAAAAAAAGACTTGTAGGAGATAGAGGAGAAAGAGGACTAACCATTATTGCTAGTTTTATATTGAGCGATGAAAAAAAAAAAATTCATACATTTTTACTTGAACTTTGAAAAAAATATAAGGATCACCCCAACTTGGATAGGTTAGGTTTATGTTAGAACATGATTATCCATAAATAAAACTAAGCTGCAAAGACTATGCTGCTGCCAAAGCTGCGAAGGTGAGGATCTGGTGCTGCGTTTTGTCACGCAAGGGCTGAGGGGCTGCTGCTACAGCCCTTGCGTCGCGCTGGAGCCCACACATATTCAAATTTTAGCAAAATTATAACCTCTAAATTATTATTATATTTATGGTATTTTTTAAATTACGCATCTGCTCAAGGGGGGAAGGTCTTAGGGGGGTTGTACAACACTGCCCCCCTCCCCCCAAAATCGTGACGTAGGATTCTAAAGTGCAACCCAAACCGGCAAACAGCACAGACGTAATAAACGGCGAACAGTGAAAGAAGGAAAGAAGGTACCCTGTAGGTAAACCACTCACTACAGGTTTACGTGTCTCACAGTTATCGGAGATCTGTACTTACTTAGCCATTATAACAAGTGCATCTTTGTCGAAAACATCCACAAATATCTGTTTTTCAAATGGTAGCATAGGATATTTAATATCAACATTGGTATATGCCTCTTCCAAATCATCGTGGTCTTCATTTGACTGCTGCATTTTGAATTATATAATCTTGTTCTTTCCTGGATTAGGTATGTTTGGGGATTTACACATTATTTACCGATTTTACCATGCGTTTCACCTTGTTTACACTTTGCGTAAACAAAAACAAATGTCAATGTCAGTCATCTTTTTTTTTTCTTTCTTTTTTGGCCCCGGACTCTCGAGATGCCATTGTCGAGTTTTTTCTGAGTTTACAACACTCTTCTATTTCTCTTTCACATTATTTTTGTTTGGCGTCGTCATGGCGTCGTACATCTTGTACATCTTGCCAGTATCAAGTATTTTGCATAAAATTAGCCCGATCGGGCTCACAGTCAGGGCTTTGTTTACCGTTAAAAATCTGGTATCGCTACCTTCATTTTACAGAGGTAACGGTAAAACGAAAGTATCGGTAAGCCAGGTATCGCTACTTGGGTGGCCTTTTACCGGTAAATAAAAATACCGCTACCTGTATTATTTCGTTAAAAATAATAATACTTATCGATATTTACCGTTACTTTTGATGCAAATGGATACCGGAAATTTCAATTGTCGTAAAGGACATTTAGGCCAAAATAAGTTAATTATATATTTGGAATCAGCGTCGCGAGCTCTATCGATTAGTATATTCAAATTTATCATAATATCTTTATAAATGAACTTTTTGGAAGCCCTTTACGACCTGAATTTTGAACAGATCTTGCTCAATTTTTTCACGATTTGGGATGTATTGTAAAAATAATCTTTATATGTGAGCGTAAAGTCACTTTTGCTTTGAAATGTCTTTCAAATGGTGTTCACAGAATTTATTAATTTAATTTATTATTAATAATGAACAACCGAATGTCTTCAAATATGTCCCAGTGTGGTATTAAATCAAAGAGTATAATTTTTGTGACAACAATATGACAATCATCATTATAAAAATCATTGTTTAAATAAGATAACTTGCCGAGTTTGGGTATATTAATTTATTTTACAAGGAGAAATACATCATCAAAAACCCTCCCACGACAGGATTCAAACCAGTGACCCTCGCTTGTCGGGCGAGTGCGCTACCACTGCGCGCGACTGCGCTAGTCAGTAAACAAAACAAGTGAGAGATCATAATCATAAATTCGCCATGACACGTGGGTCCCCGTGTGGCGCAGTGGTAGCGCACTCGCCCGCCCTAGTAATGATTACTATTTTCTCGTTGAAAACAATTTCTTCATTTTGAGTACCTATACCTAACTGTAATATTCCGAGGGAAATAAATAAATATTTAAAAGTAAGTATCTACATTGTTTAATTTTTCTTTTAGTATTTGATTATAATAATATTTTAGCCTAAACCTTACGATCGATATGATTGCTTTCTGTATGAATGCCCTGCCAAATGAAACAATCGATAATAGTAAAAGTAGATCGTGGACAACACTATTTTTAACTTACACGGTATTGCGCACATACATAAGCGACAAAATTCGAATCTGAGCTGAGGCTATACTTTATTCGTGTTGGTGACTCGCGCTGGCTCTAAATTAATTAAATTGAGCGTGACTGTGAGCGTTCTACCTACTCCGGACACTAAAATGGTAAGTAAATGATATAATTCACTTATATTTTATGCAGAAGCCTACTTCAACTTGTAAATTCCAGAACTAGATGAAATTAAAAACTCTTACATTATCTGACGCAACAGCCGTCCCGTTTTTGCAGTATGTCACATATTGTCACTCGTACACGCATTCGGGTCGAATTGACACAATATTGTACCTACGTGTCGCCAGGAAGCGAACTCGTGTAAAAATGAATCTAAAGAAAGTAAGGCGACTGTCAAGGTTCGCCACAAGCACACGGTTGGCACTGTTAGATCGTTGTGCCGATTTGATTTGCGCCATACATTTAGTTCCGGAGACGGTCACTTCACCAGCACTTTCAATAGAAAACGCGCGACAACAGCGCAAGATGGCTTAGATCAAATAGGCATAAAATTCAGTGCGAGACCTCCTGTCTATTTAATTCAGGTCAGTGGACTAGACAGAGTATACGACGTATGGGGATCTTGACACAGAACGTCACTTTTGCAAAATGTCATCTTAAAAAGTTTGATCACTGTCGCAAAACGTCACTCCTTTTTTTTATATCTATTCTGTCCCAGTTACAATCAAATGACATTCTGCTAAAACTGCGTTTTGCTTAAGTGGCCAAAGAACATAGGCGGTCTTGATATCACCCAACAAAAACGTCTAAAAATGAGTGTATAACGAATGAATTTCAATATTTTTTTTGTGGTTTTTGACACTATTAGTTTAATCAAAAGGACGAACGTTTTTAAAATAAAAAATAAGTTATTATTACTATTACTTCAACTTCCGATGCACCATATTAGACTGAAACTTTTTTTTTCTTTTTTGGCCCCGGACTCTCGAGATGCCATTTGTCGAGATACTGAAACTTAATGTCAAAACAACTTAATTATGTAATGCTGTTATTGTAATTGCGTGTAACGTCTATATTTTAATCACGTATGTATTTTATTTTCTAATATCAAAAAACACGCAACTGTTTTTTTAATTCCTCATTAATCCAACATGGCGACAACGGCCGAGAAGGCTATTTTAAAATACTCTTATCTTTTTAACTTCGGTGAATTAAGGTGTTTTAGTTAGTTTTATGTATTCTGGGACTTCTGTAGATTCTTCTAGTATTTTTTTTATATCTAGACGCCTAAGTTTTAAATTGATAAAAACGTTGTTTGGCGACCTGCCATTGTTCTTTTAATATACATGATGTTGGAATTTGTGAAATAGCTAACATAGCTGCTTGTACAGGGTTTAAGGGTGAAACGGCGGCGCGCAACTAGATTATAATAAATTTTGGGGAAAGTAAACACATTTTTTGATTAAATATAATTTTAATATTTTTACAGGAAAGTGATGAGGATTGTTCACAGTCCATTTTATATCCCAAAAAAAAAATTTAAGCAAATAAAAAACGAAACAATGAAACGGAACGCCGATGGTACAAGTAAGTACGAAAAATCCTACCTATACTTCGTTTTTTAATTATAGACTACGATTTGACACATCTTCCAAAAGGAAAAATGACAAACTTTTTTTTAAGGAAAAAATAAGCATTCAAAAATTTTCAAAAAAATGTCCTTTACGACAATTGAAATTTCCGGTATCGAGCTAGTTACGTCACACCTACCCACTTGAGTGCGCACGGAAACGTTTGTTTCCGAAATGAAATCAGTGAAATGCGCTCGGAAACAAACGTTTCCAGGCTAAGTACAAAAACGAAGTTTTGACAAAAGTTCGCGATCGTGCCCTATTTCAAATTTGGTTGAAAATATTTCAAAACAAATGATCTTTGTCTTCATTTTGCGGCCATCTTGGTTCCCATTCGTCTATTTTTACTCTGTAAACGGCGGCCATTGTTCGCCATTGTTCGCGCCTTTTTTTCCGCGCCATTTTTCGCGTCATTTTTTTCGCCGCTTATTACGCTACTATTTCTTTATCTTTTGATTTTTATAGATAGCTAAGGTCCTAAACAGTATATTTATGTATAAAATTTACTAAAATTTGAACTATATTTCAAATTTGCCATAATCAATCAGCTATATCTTTCGCACTACAAGTGCGTAATAAAAATTAAATAAAAGAAGCCATTCGATACCACAACACACTCGTAATGGGTTCTCTGAAGTTTATAATGACTCGTAACACCATTTGTTAATCTAAACACCGTGTCGAGTGACTTTGTTTATAATAACAAGTGGGCGCGCGAACCACTTACGCAGACCACCCACGACGACGTCAGAGCTTGCGCAAGGCCACGCCTAGAAATAATTAGCTCGCGCGCACGAGTGGCTACACTCGCCGAGGCCGCGGAGCCAGGGTTCCCAACTTAGCACTTTCGGTGCTAGATTTGGCACTATTTTCGCAAACCTAGCACTTAATTTAGCACTAAACAGACAGCATTCTGATTTTTTTCTGGTCACTTTAGAAGCGAACTGCGAATGTTTTTAGTTGTGAATTTGTCAATTTAGTGTTTCGTGAACTATAAAACCTACAAAAATGGATATTCCTTTAAATAAAAAAGTGAGTTAAGTTCAAAATTACAGAAAAGAGTGGGAGAACGATCCAAAATACAAAAAGATAGTTTAAAAGCAATGTGTGTATTTTGCAAAACAGAATTTAATGCGAGAATATTTGAAATTAAGCGGCATTCGGAATCAAAAAAACACAAAGAAAAAGTTGATGTCTAAATAATAGCACTTTTTTAAATTTTTTTATCAATCTAGCACTATTTGAGATGTCTTTTAGCACCAACCTAAGATAATGAGTTGGCAACCCTGCGCGGAGCGGAGCAACTTACCCACAGATATCTATTATACTAGTCAGAGAACTTACCGCCCCGCGGCGTTGACAAGCCGTGCGGCCGCGGAGGTTTGGCAACAACGCCAGGTAACGAAAAAAGTATCGGTAATTATAACGTTAATTTGTTCAATTCGATACCAAGTATCACTACCTGAAAATATCGTTAATTACCGATACTTATAGTGGGAATTTGGTATCGTTAACAAGCCCTGGCTCATAGTTTTAAGTCAGGAGCCATGGTAAAGCTGTGGCAACTTTACCATAACCTTCAAGGGGCTTAAGAGGGAACGACGAAAAGTTCATGTTTAACACTCAATATTGTTTCCACTACACTTGTGCACATTCACGGAACTAAATTGAATAAGATTCCACTAAAATTACACAATTTAACCGGGTTTACAACATAGTTTAACGAAAATAAAACTGGAGCACGACATGTTGTCTCCGCTTTCCCGCCAAAGACCCGTCAGTCATCTTTCTTGCTGTCAAAATAATAATGACTGTGAAATGATAATGGGGACTTTCGGCGGGAAAGCGGAGACAACATGTCGTGCTCCAATTTTATTTTCGTTAAACTATGTTGTAAACCCGGTTAAATTGTGTAATTTTGGTGGAATCTTATTCAATTCAGTTCCGTGAATGTGCACAAGTGAAGTGAAAACAAAATTGAGTGTTAAACATGGACTTTCCGTCGTTCGCGCCGAAGGTCCTTGAAGGTTATAGTAAAGTTGCCACCGCTTTACCATAGCCCCTGACAGAAACTATAGGCCCGATCGGGCTAATTTCATGCAAAATACTTGATACTGGCAAGATGTACAAGATGTACAACGGAGGGCTTGTTAACGATACCAAATTCCCACTATAAGTATCGGTAATTAACGATATTTTCAGGTAGTGATACTTGGTATCGAATTGAACAAATTAACGTTATAATTACCGGTACTTTTTTCGTTACCTGGCGTTGTTGCCAAACCTCCGCGGCCGCACGGCTTGTCAACGTCGAGGAGCGGTAAGTTCTCTGACTAGTATAATAGATATCTGTGGGTAAATTGCTCCGCTCCGCGCAGGGTTGCCAACTCAATATCTTAGGTAGGTGCTAAATGACATCTCAAATAGTGCTAGATTGATAAAAAAATTAAAAAAGTGATATTATTTAGACATCAACTTTTTCTTTGTGTTTTTTTGATTCGGAATGCCGCTTAATTTCAAATATTCTCGCATTAAATTCTGTTTTGCAAAATACACACATTGCTTTTAAACTATCTTTTTGTATTTTGGATCGTTCTCCCACTCTTTTCTGTAATTTTGAACTTAACTCACTTTTTTATTTAAAGGAATATCCATTTTTGTAGGTTTCATAGTTCACGAAACACTAAATTGGCAAATTCACAACTAAAAACATTCGCAGTTCGCTTCTAAAGTGACCAGAAAAAAATCAGAATGCTGGCTGTTTAATGCTAAATTAAGTGCTAGGTTTGCGAAAATAGTGCCAAATCTAGCACCGAAAGTGCTAAGTTGGTAACCCTGGTTCCGCGGCCTCAGCGAGTGTAGGTGTGACGTAACTAGCTCGATACCGGAAATTTCAATTGTCGTAAAGAACATTTTTTTGAAAATTTTTGAATGCTTATTTTTCCTTAAAAAAAAGTTTGTCATTTTTCCTTTTGGAAGATGTGTCAAATCGTAGTCTATAATTAAAAAACGAAGTATAGGTAGGATTTTCCGTACTTACTTGTACCATCGGCGTTCCGTTTCATTATTTCGTTTTTAATTTGCTTAATTTTTTTTTGGGATTTTTTTAAAATTATTATTATTATTGTTTGTAACGTCTTCGTTTCACGGGGCTATGGAGCCCCGGACCTTTGGAAGGCGTGCGTGGGGCCGAAGCCAACACGTAGAGGTCCGTTTCAGTCACAACAAAAACAAAATCGCAAAGTATGAAATGGACACCGGCGGTTATCCCTGTCTACACTATAAAATGCAGCCAAGGACAACCCCCGGTTTGGATAGTACTATTGTGTAAACTACGGATGAAAACTACTTGGGCTATGAAAATGGGTTGGTAGTGGATTGGATACTGGGGGGAACTATGGAGACTATGGCGCCTGCCGTAACAATGTTCAACAAACATGTAAAAATGGCAGGCGGAGACTCGCCAACTCACAAACTGGGCCACCCTAATTAAGCCGAGCAAATTACAGCTAGGGAGCAACAGGGGCGTGAGTGGCTGAAGGATGGAGCTACCTCACCGGATTTTAAACCATCCTAGGTAATCCTGTGGAGCGGGCCAACTCATCACTGACGTGAGGTGTCCATCCTCCGAGCATTTCTGCTCTCGCGACTCCACTCTGACCAGCCGGTGAAGGCAAGCCAGAGGCGGGGGACCGCTTATTATTATTATTATTATAAAATGGACTGTGAACAATCCTCACCACTTTCCTGTAAAAATATTAAAATTATATTTAATCAAAAAATGTGCTGGGCTAAAATATTATTATAATCAAATACTAAAAGAAAAATTAAACAATTTATATATGTAATTACTTTTGAATATTTATTTATTGCCCTCGGAATATTACAGTTAGGTATAGGTACTCAAAATGAAGAAATTGGTTTCAACGAGAAAATAGTATTCATTACTAGGGCGGGCGAGTGTGCTACCACTGCGCCACACGGGAACCCACGTGTCATGGCGAATTTATGATTATGATCTCTCACTTGTTTTGTATACCGACTTGCGCAGTCGCGCTCATTGGTAGCGCACTCGCTCGGCAAGCGAGGAGCACAGGTTCGAATCCTGTCATGGGAGGATTTTTGATGATGTATTTCTCCTTGTAATATAGTTTAATATACCCAAACTCGGCAAGTTATCTTATTTAAACAATAATTTTTATAATGATGATCGTCATATTGTTGTCACAAAAATTATACTCTTTGATTTAATACCACACTGGGACATATTTGAAGACATTCGGTTGTTCATTATTAATAATAAATTAAATTAATAAATTCTGTGAACATCATTTGAAAGACATTTCAAAGCAAAAGTGACTTTACGCTCACTTATAAAGATTATTTTTACAATACATCCCAAATCGTGAAAAAATTGAGCAAGATCTGTTCAAAATTCAGGTCGTAAAGGGCTTCCAAAAAGTTCATTTTTAATGATATGATAAATTTGAATATATTAATCGATAGAGCTCGCGACGCTGATTCCAAATAAATAATTAACTTATTTTGGCCTAAATATCCTTTACGACAATTGAAATTTCCGGTACCCATTGGCATCATCCTTCCGAAAACAAAAGAAAGAGATGAAAGAAAAGTAACGGTAAATATCGATAAATATCATTATTTTTAACGAAATAATACAGGTAGCGGTATTTTTATTTACCGGTAAAAGGCCACCCAAGTAGCGATACCTGGCTTACCGATACTTTCGTTTTACCGTTACCTCTGTAAAATGAAGGTAGCGATACCAGATTTTTAACGGTAAATAGAGCCCTGGTACAACGCCAAAACTATCGAAGAAACTTGAAATATTCTAAAACTTGACCCTGTTTGTTTCAAATTGACCATATCGGTCTCAGACCGAAATAAATAAATAAATAAAAAAAAATGATAATGACTGAAAAGATTGTGGTGCCATCTAACTTTGAGTAGAGGAACTATTAATCCGAAATGGGTGTTTTGGAAACGGATATTCATTTTATTTCCAATGTTGGTGAACCGGATTAAGACGATTTAAACAAAATGAACAAAACGGAAATTGTATTTTTATTAATTATAAGGTTGGAGTTTTGGCGGGAACGTGGAGACCTCCAATTTTGTTTACGTGAAATTAAGTTGTAAACCGGGATAAATTGTGTAATTTTGGGTGGGATCTTCAATTTAGTTCTGTGAATGTGCACAAGTGTAGTGAAAACAAAATTGAGTGTTAAACATGGACTTTCTTCGTCCCTCCTGTCAAAGCTCCGCCCGTGAAGGTTATGGTAAAGAAGTTGTCACCGCTTTGCCATAGCTCCCGACTTGAAACTTTGAGGCCGATCGGGCCAATACTTGATAATGGCAAGATGTACAAGATGTACGACGCCAAAGCTAAAAGAAGAAGAAGGATACGAAACTCGACGCTAGTGGCAGATGTGCGAAGTTACACCACTTCGTGGATCGACGCCATGATGCAGAAAAAAAAAATATAAAAGGTTGGAGCTGCCATCTAGTTTGGAGTAGCTAGTAAAAACTAAAATGCGAAACCAGAGACAAGATTAAGCGTTTAGAAAATAGTCTGTCTGTGGTATTGTGGCATTTTTCAGTTTGGTTGGCAGCTCTGCAGCGTTCAATCGTGGTTCAATCGATTTGTCGCCATTTTGTGAAAGTCTAGAAATAGAAACAAGTTGGACGCGGTATTGACGAGGCGTTCTTGTGCGTGAATAATATTTGTGCCTATCAACTGCAAATTTTGTGTTGTTTTGTGTGGTATAAAAAGGTGAGTTCTAATTCTATTTATGTCGGTTTGAAACCAAATGAACAGAAACCTTGATCACGTCTATTTTTCTTTCCAGTAATGCAAATGCATGCCATGAACAATTTTATGAATCGTGGCTTCGGTGGACCTCCTCAGCCTCAAAGGCAAGGAGGCCGTCGTGGCAATAATCGTGGTGGTGGTGGATTCCGCAACTCTAGATTCGATCACAACAACCAGCAAAACCAAAATCAAAATCAACCCAGAAATCAGAATCAAAATCAAGCTCAAGGAGGTCAACGACCTAATAACGAGGTAAGTCATTTTGGTTAACAGTAATCTAATCCGAAAAAAATGCCACGTTCTGGAATATAACAATGGAAAACTAGTAACTAACTATTTCTAATCACGCCACAAGCGCCGCCATCTTGTTGGGTTGGCTGGTGTAGGGTGACAATGAACGCTCGCCCTACTTTTTCATCTGGGCCGGCTAATTTACATCCCTTGAGAATTAGGCTAGAAGAAACTTAGGGGTTATTTCAGAACTATCTGTTTATATACATATAAAAAACATATAGTATTGAAGAGGCAACTGACTTTAATTTACTAGCTGTGTCCCTCGGTTTCACCCCCGTAAGGCTCGACCCCGCGAGAAAACAGGATAAAAAAATAGCATGCGTTTTCCAGAACTCATTTCAAGTTTCATCACAAATGGTTTAGTAATAGGAATTTGCATGACTAAAAAATGAAACATATTACAACCTTGCTCATAGACTTTTGCGTTTTATATAAGAAATTTAAAAACTGAATAAAAATCTTATTAAAATATCATTAAATAGGTAAAACCTACACCTGCGGAGAAGCCTGTACAAGCACAACAGCAGGCAAACCAACCCCAGGCCCAGCAACAACAAAAACCAGCACAGCCACCGCAACAACAACAAAAACCAGCACCGCAACAACAGCAACCAAAACCTGTTCAACAACAGCAACCAAAACCTGTTCAACAACAGCAACCAAAACCTGTACAACAACAGCAACAACAAAAACCAGCACAACAACAATCTCAACCGCAGAAACCTGATAACCAAGCTCAGAATGCTCCGGCCAAGCAGGAGTCAAAGGATAAGGTTGACAATGTCGCAAATAAGGCTAACGATGAATCTAAAGCGCAGAATCAGAATCAACAAAATCAGCAGAAAGTAAGTTTTATTTAAATCTACTATTTCTGCTAAAAGTCTATAAGACCTTGAAAATAGTAATTATGATACATAATAATAGATAACGTAATAAATTAATTTTCTCTTTGTTACAGAACATGAATGGCGGAAACTTTGGTGGTAACAGGCAAGGTGGCTGGCAAGGTGGGGCTGGGAACAGACAGAGCGGTGGTTTCCAAGGAAACAACAGGTCATTTGGGAATAAAGGCGGCCAGGGCGGCCCTGGTGGCAACAGTGGCCCTGGAGGCTTCGGCGGCTCGGGAAGCTTTGGCGGCTCTGGGGGCTTCGGCGGCCCTGGAGGCCAGGGGCAAGGAGGCCCCGCTCGCAACCAACTACGTGGAGGCAGAGGACCTTTGGGACCAGACGGCAAACCTGTCATGAGAGAAGTTAGTATCATTCAATGGCTTTTCACTGCAGTTAATATTTTATGTATGACTAGCAGGATCTGGCGGTTTCACCTGCGTAAGTCTCAACCCTGTAAGAAATTAGAAAAATCCTCTTTTTGTTTATATTTACACATGACAAAGAATATACTCTCCAAGTTACATATTCCTAGGACCAGCCATTTGAACTTTGTGTTGATATATAAATCAGTCAGAACTTTGTATTTTATATGTATAGATTAATTGTATAAACTAACAAATATAATTATTTTCAGGAACACATGTTGGCACATAAACTGAAGGATCTGATGGGACCCCTCATAGACCTGTCACCGATCGACCAAACAGAAGTCAAGTTCAATGGTAGGAGCCGTCTGTACATCGGCAATCTGACCAACGATGCCACTGAAGAAGAGATCAACACTTTATTCTCAGCTTTCGGAGAGTGTGCAGAGTTGTTCCTCAACAAAGAGAAGAACTTTGGTTTCATTAAAATGGTAAGTTTTATTTATTTTTGTGTTAGCATAAACAAAATTTAACTGTCTAGCTGTCACTATCCATGAGATACAGCCTGATGACGGACATACAGCGGAGTATCAGTAATAGAGTCCCGTTTTTACCCTTTGGGCTCTAAAATAACATGTTTCTAAAAGAATATCTGAAATGAAAAACTATCAGGAAAAATAATGAAATCTCAAACATTAAAATGTTGGTTTTTAGTGTTTTCGTTTCCCAGAAATTCGATTTAATTTAATTTAATTTTTAATTCCCTTTATGTGTGTGGCTATTAAGATGTGAGTGGCTATTAAGATTTAATTCCCAGAAATTCGATTTAACACACATAATAATGTAACCAGACAAACAGTTTTACGCTCCTAATAAACATAAAGTACTAGCCAATTTATGAATTATAAAAGTCTTAATGTGTGGTCTTTATTCTTTAACAGGATTACAGAGTAAACGCAGAGCGTGCGAAGCGGGAACTAGATGGAAACATGCGGAACGGTAGAAATCTGAGAGTGCGTTTCGCTCCACACAACTGCGCCGTGCGTGTCAAGAATCTACCTCCATTCGTCTCGAACGAGCTCCTGTATCGCGCTTTTGAAATCTTCGGTAGAATCGAGAGAGCTTACGTCAAAGTAGATGAGCGAGGGAAACCCCTTGGGGAAGGTATCGTCGAGTATTCCCGCAAACCCAGCGCTCTTGCCGCAATAAGAAACTGCACTGAAAAGTGTTTCTTCCTCACATCATCTCTGCGGCCGGTCATTGTAGAAAGCTTTGAGGAACCAGATGAATTTGATGGCTATCCTGAAAAGAATCTTCCCAAAAAACATCCCGAATTTCTTAAGCAACGTGAGGTATGTTTAAAAGATGATAAACTTTTCTGTATATTCTGTACTGTTGTAAGATATTCTGATCGAATTGTCGTAATTTCGTAGGTTGGACCTCGATTTTCTGAAGCGAGCAGTTTTGAGCATGAATACGGCACTAGATGGAAGCAGCTACATGAACTGCATCGCCAGAAGGAGGAGGCTCTCAAGAAGGAGCTGTCTGCCGAGGAGGAGAAACTTGAAGCTCAGATGGAGTATGCTAAGTAAGTATGGGAGAAGACTAGAGAAGACATTTTATAGGCTCAATTATTTTCAAAACAAGATGACAGGTACCAAAACAATTTAACTAAAAATATTTTTGTTGCTTCTTATAATCCTATAACACCTAGATTCTTTATCGAAACATGGATGTAGAAAGAACAATTTACATTAAATTATCATCACCACCTATGAATATGTTTCGTCTTGTTCTTTTCTCTCTTTTTCTCTCATGACTGTGTGATACCACAGACGAAACTCTTCCCACAGTAAGTCACTGCGGGCTTTTCATGACAGTGGAAAGTCAGCTTTATCCATGTATGAGCAAAGTGTTTCAACAGGCCACCGGTTAAGTGTGGAATTTTGCACAAGGAACCCCGGACGAATAAAACTATTAATATATGTTATAGTGTCCCTAACTATGACCACTTTAGGTATAATAAATGGGAGGGCCACTCCTCGGAGCAACCGTCAGGGATCTCCTTGTGTAACATTGGAGGGGTACATGTGCGCGTGCGGTACAGATACGAGCACGAGACGGAGCTGCTGCGCGCGCAGCTGCGGCAGCGCGAGCAGGACCGCGAGCGCCAGAAGCGCAGCTGGGAGGCGGCGGAGCGCGCGGCCGAGACGCGGCGCGAGACGGAGCGCGCGCAGCTGCAGCGCCAGGAGGAGGAGCTGTCCACGCGCATGCGCCACCAGGACGACGAGCTGCGCCGCCGCCAGCAGGAGAACACGCTCTTTGTGCAGGTACCTTACCTACCCTACCTGTACATCTACGTCCACGGACGTTTGTTGTGGCGGGGATTGATTCATTGATTAGTAAAAGATTCATAAAAAATGAAGATTTTAGCATCAAATAATTCAATGTGAAACTGAGTTCATCTATCTATCTATTACTATTATAAAGCGGAAGAGTTTGTTTGTTTGAACGCGCTAATCTCAGGAACCACTGGTCCGATTTGAAAAATTCTTTCGGCGTTGGATAGTCCATTTATTGAGGAAGGCTATAGGCTACTTTTGATCCCGATATTCCTATGGGATCGGGACTTATGCGGGTGAAACCGTGGGGACCTACTAGTCTTAAATATAAAATTTCCATGTCACAATGTTAGTTACCGAACTCCTCCGAAATGGCTTCACCGATCTCCACCAAACTCCACATGCGCATTCAGCATCGGCTCGGCTGAAGAGGAGAATCGGCTACTATCTATAATTTATAAGGCAAAACAACGTTTGCCGGGTCAGCTAGTACATAAATAGTTTTTTGAGTTGATTATAAGTTTAAAATAAACCCATAGAGATCAAAACCTCTCTTTTCATGAAAAGTGCATATAGCGGAGTTTGATTCTAGACGACAAATTTATTCACCACTATAAAATTTTTTTTTTATTAAACCCAATACACAACTGAGACTGAGTCAATCTGCAGGCTCAGAGACGGCAGCCTTGTTAAGAGGATGGTCTACCTACTCCTTCTCCATACAAAAAATAGTTGACTGTTTACTGCCTGGATAAAAACATTAGAGTATGTTTATGCCATAAAACCTATATCTCCAACTACGACTACGTTTACTATGTTTGTCAAGTTTGTATGTATACTTCGTTTTTTAATTTCATTATTTTATGACATTATTTCTTCAGGAAGATGTGTCAAATCATAGTCTACAGTTAAAAAACAAAGTTTATGTATTGTAACCTGTCAACATATTTATAAGCAAAAATAATAGCTTGGATGATTGAATTGTTACTACAACAGTTGTTATTTCCACAGGCTCAGCGTCTCAACTCTATGCTAGACCGTCAAGAGCAAGGCATGTTTGATCAACAATCGCCAATGGTAAGTACGCTCCTTGTTTCTTGAAAGTTTGTTCCAAGTTCTAATCATTTTATGACACTTGGCACATGCTTTTATTCTTCTATTACTTTTTGATGATACTACGCACGTTATTAATCTGTGGTACAAAAAGCATCATGTTATCTTTAAACTATTTCAATTTTATATGCTGATATAACTTTAGTTGCATTGTCAACTGAACAAGTAATGATGGAATTTTGAGGTCAGAATCATTTAATTTTGAAGTTTAAGGCGCTGTGATAAGTCAACTCAGTATAAGATCTTATAAAACTACTTACATTATAGGCACAGCGTTATAAAACATTTCAGGTTTTGTTTCAATTATATTTTGGATAAAAACATAGCATTGACTGTAGTGCATTTTAGATTTCGAAATGGTGCAAAAACTATAATTACTTGAGACAGTCATTTATTACGGTAGTCTAGTTCTTGATGAAGTATAGCAGTAATCGAATTCATTGTTTATCAATTTTATGAAAATCTGCTCTGGCACTATAATGTCTCCGCGTTCGCGAGCGATAGATGATGACAATATACTTACGATTTACATTCAGTCGGGCGTCTAGCGATATTAATTTTTACATTGTGACAGTGCCTTAATTACATTAATTATTAGAATCTAAAAGTAACAGTTGGATAAAAAAATTGATCGCGATCATCTATTAAACTTTAGTAACTAAAGTCATCATTAGGCACTATTATCACATAACACCATTGACGTTGTTATGTCGTACGAAACATATTTTAACATATTTTTAAAAGTTATTACACCTTTTTTAGAATAGAAACGTGTGTTGCTCATCTATCTATAAAGAATACTATGACCCAGAAAAATCCCTATACTTGAATACAAATGCAACCTTTTTGGGAGATTCCTGCTACTAACTACCGAACTACGAGAACTACCGTAAATCATGTATCAACTGCTAAATAATATTAGTTCTTCTTTAGCTTATTGTGGTTGTGTTAGGTTTTTGTATAAAACAACGGACGCGTCAATTGTTTCCAATATCTATAATTATTCTGACCTCAGACATGGATTTTATCACTAACAATATTACCAACTCAATGTATTACAATTTTATTTGATCGGAGATGAACCTATCAGAAACTTAATATTTTCATTACTATTTTCGTGTTTGTGGATTGATAATTTAGTTCCTTTACTGCATCATTATCCGTTATTATTTACTTCTATGAGTAGCTTACTGAAAGAGTAATGAGGATGTACATTGTACATAGTACTACTACATAAAACCTAAGTACCAATACATTGGTGCTCTGTCTAGTGTTCCATAGCGTAATTTGGACACATTCTTATTTACGTTATGTCTGTGCGGCAAACATTACATTTACACATAAATTATTATCTTAGATATGGTTGGGATTTTAGCCATTGTTGAGACAACGTTCTTTGAAATAAATCAACATTCTGTTCTGGTCAAAAAAACGCTGAGAGCATCCCAGGGGCCGGGGGGGCCGGTTAAGTTGTATGAATTATTTTCTACGAAAAGGTGAAATACCTCAAAAAATGATAGATAGTCAGAATATGCCAGGCCGAATACAGAGAGGCCACTTAAAATTTCAGGGCTACTTAAATTTTGAGCAGCTTCTTGAATGAGTAGTTTAGTTGAGTTTAGGAGTTGTTTAATTGAATAAGTAGATATCAAGATTTGAGTATTGTTTCAATATTCGACCGAAACATTCCTAACTTGGGATACGTATAGTATAATGCTACAAATTGACCGTGTACGTACATATATAGGGGAGACCGGGTCAAAACCGTACATCTAAGCGCCGATGAAGATAACTCAATAATTATAAACCACACATATATCAAATCAACATATTTATTTAGCAAGGTTCATTGGCTAACAGATTAGCTAACATTAGTCTTAAATTAGGTATAACAAATTAATAAAAACACAAGTAACAAAAACCTCTCCTTTTACGGTTTTGCCCCGACGCCTGGGTAAAACCGTATACTGTGTACGATTTGGTATATATCTGTCATTATACACATTATATATATACACATTATATACATACACTTATATATACATTATACATAGCCTCAATTGCTTTTTCCATGTTTTTTGACTCTAGGCTTGCCTCGACGTACATCTTTTATAATTACGCGCCATCTGTAAAACAACAAATCAAATGTTAAATGTTTCTTGGACCCGGGTCAAAATCGTATATGTACGATTTTACCCCTTACGGTTATGCCCCACAAGTATGATTTTGAATAGGTCATTCACCTAAAAAAGTATATCCATGAAACTTAACCGACTAATTTTTTTTAAACCAGAACAACACATTATAGGATTTAAACAATAAAAACATACCTTAGTTCACCATAAAACTTATCTATTTTAACCCAAACTAATGCAAAAATTTAGATCAGGCTACTCTGAAACTGAAATTTAAATTTTTCACTTAAATGCGTGGCCATACTGCGACAAGTGTTTGTTGACAAATAGTTCTAATTGGTTAGAACCACTGACAAGCTAAATAGCGGTAAAATTTTAATTATTGACGCGAATAGCTGTACCATACGGTTTTACCCGGGTATACGGTTTTGTACGGGTCTCCCCTACATAGTAGTTGGTGCCTCGGCGCTTTATACAGTTGCCCAGCTGTCATACAAATTTGTTTCCCGCAATATATGTGACTGACCGGTGATCGGTCACATGATTCGTGTGACCGATCACCGGTCAGTCACATGAAGCCCGATTTAAAAAAAAGAGGCAAGCTTGAATACTATTACGTTATAAACGATATATTGTACGCGTTTTCCTTTGAAAACTAACGCTATCTGCACTCGGCAATTGTAATTCAAAACCGTCGGAACACTACGATATAACAATTCTAAAATAGAAACCAGTGGTGTATGTAGCCTTGGCCCCAATACTTATTAAGTTCAGTACTGTAACTTATCCGTATTCTTGCATACCCAGCGGCTGGGAAGTATGTATACTCCCTCTATATCAGGTAGTTAACAGAGGTGGAAACAGGTCAGTAAATCAGTAAAAGTCAGTTTTTCTGTTTTTCGTTAAATGGTCAGTAAAGTCAGTATTTTGAGAATCAGAACAACAGTTTCACCGTTTGGTCAACATTTTTTAAAATTAACCAGTGGATTACTCTAGCTAGCTCAACTTGCCTATCCATTAAACTGATTATTTTAATATCCATCTTTCCAAAAAACTACATCGGCCTCATATATCGATGATGATGCTGGTTTAGCTACACAGACCAAGAATATTATTAGGCTTAAGAGGACAGTCTCCATTCTCTTTCTCCATACAAACGTAGTCGACGTTTTCCTCCCTGGATAAAGACATTAGAGCAAATATGTTTATGCCATAAAACCTATATCTGTCATGAGTCATGACTATGCATCTACCTTTTCATTTTTTTTATTTTTTATTACTATTCGAATTAGAAAATGAAAAAAATCAAAAGGTAGATGCAATTGCATAGTCATGATAGATATAGGTTTTATGGCATAAACATATTTGCTCTAATGTCTTTATCCAGGGAGGAAAACGTCGACTAAGTTTGTATGAAGAAAGAGAATGGAGACTGTCCTCTTAAGACTTTACTCAAGGCTAATAAAGCTTTTTTGTGTAAAAGAATTGTCTTGTGCACAAAAAAGTAAATTAAGTTAATTAATTAATCTGTAAATTAAGTGTAGGAAACACTAAGAAATAACGTTTAGAAAAGCTAGACATTTAATATGCAATGCTGTAACTCCTGATTTCAAATCCGAAATGCTATAAAACCCCGACAAATCACACTACGTTCTGTGCTTCGATGAGACTTGTAATGCAGCCTCAAAAAAACTGCAAGTACTGACAGAGGTACTTGATTAGGTTTTGGTCTAAAGCTAAAAATATGATGATTAGCACCCATTAACAATCATTTTTTGTAGGAAAACTTCAGGTGAAACCAGCATTTGGTCAGTAAATAGTCAGTATTTTTGCGGGTTTGGGTCAGTAAAATCAGTATATTGACCACGGGATCTGTTTCCACCCTTGGGTAGTATATACCAAAGTGTACAAGGGAGGATCTTATACCGCACAGGTTATTTTGCCCGGTAGGTTGTGGTCCGACAATATCTGGCCAGGAGTTGAATATGATCTTATCTCAAAAAGATGATGCATGCGCGATTCAGGACTGTTCAAGTATGATATCAAGTATGTTCTGTAGGCGCCGTTTTGTTTTCTTTCTATAAATCTACTTGGGATGAGCCCGCGCACCTTTCCATATGAACTATTCTTTGCCTTGGCCTACATCATAAAAACATATAAATCAACATATCGACATATAAACGAAGTAAAAAGATTTTCAATTTTTCACCATTAAACACATCTATTTCAACAACTTAGGCCGAACATTTTCACTATTCTACTCGAAATTACGAAATGCCGAATCTAAAAAATGAGCCCGCCCTTGTATGTACTCCAATTTAGAAAGAGGGAAGCCCGAAACGGCCGACCTGCGCTGCGTCTATCTGGTCAAACCTAGACCCATAACATAAATATTCTTAGATTATGAGATTCATTATTTATACCTAAGGCGACGGACATCATCATGACTTATAAATTATTATAACACACGAAACATGCAAAAGCTACTAAATTTTCAATTCACATCTGTACAAGACAGTGATGAAATATTTAAGGATAATATAATTAAGTTTAAATAAGACATTATGTCTGAAAGCATCAAAATATTGAGCGTCAAGGTACATCTTGATTTTAACCGTTTAATGAATATATTGATTAACACGTGTCTTCTGATTTAAACGTTGTGAAAGAGAAATATTGGAAAGTTTTGTGATTTATTACCTATAGGACGGAGGCTACAGAGACCAGTACGACATGCAACGTGGAGGCTTTGACGACATGCCGCAAGGCCGCGGGTGGGAGGGCCCTCGCCAATTGGACGATTACCCAAATAAACGTCGTCGTTATTAAATAAAATACCTTATTCCTGTCACTTGAGTGGATTCGAGTGGTCAAATACATTATAATAGTAAACATGTCTAAAGTTGTAAGTTAGGAACAAATGTTGCGATACTACTTATTTTATAAAAATGACACTGCCGATAATAATTGGAGGTAAAATACGAACAAACCAAAACATTTTGAAAACTTCCAATTGTGTGAATATTTCGCTCATTTTGTCCTAACTAAAGACTTGCTTTTGAATATCTTTGTAGAAAACTTGGATACTCGGAATATTTTGTAAAACCTTTTTTGGGTCAACGTTTTAAACTCATTCAATTTGTATTCATAGTATTTCCCGGTTCTTAATTGCGTTTTTCTTGTACCTTACCTCGACATTTCGGCTATGGCACAATAATCGTGTTCATGCGGAGACTGGAGAGTGCCTTTTGGTAGAACAGTCTTGCTTACCATCAATGAACGAACCTAAGGACCATCTATGGCACCACTGCGCTAAAGATATTCGAAATCACGACGACATCCACGACACTTATTATTTCTAATTTCTATCCATCTTGTATCTTATTATTATATTACATGGTAATTGACGATATGGTCTAATATGTGCTAGTGCTGTGTAAGCTCTTCTTCCATAGTTGGTTGCTAAATTTGTAAATTTGGTTGTAACCTACTGGTTGAAGCCCGAACTAGTCCGTTTCGACTGTTTCCTTGTTCGACTGTAGGTCATACAATTATATGCATATATAACATACTTATTTCCTGCGGTGCTATTGGCCTCCTCCACAATCTATCTCCATTTCGTTCGATCACTCGCAGTCTTCCTCCAGGATGTAAAGTTCCCGATTCACCGCAGGTCTTCCTCTACTACACAGTCCCTCCAGCAAACGCTGGCGTCCAAGGGACACTCCTTGGATGTTTTTGTTGAGGAGTCTAATTTGAGATGATCTTCACCGCTCTTCTCTGGATGAAGATCCATTATCTCCAAATGCAACAATAACTAATAACTATGGAAAAACCATAGCTGCAATACAGTGTTTGGTAAAAAAGCGATTAAGGCCTGGGAAAAATTATACCATGCAACTTCGATCATGGTTGCTTTGAGTCGGATCTTTTTTATACAGCATTAGTGGCTTGAATTATCAGGGCAACTTAACTATAGTAACACAGTACAATAATAATAATAATGTAATTTCGTGTTTTTATGTTACATATGAAATTTATTTTAACATTGTCACAGTTTATTTGCCGGTCAAACTTTTATATTAACATTATTCTCAATAATATAATATCTACTTAATAAAGTAATCGAGAGAAAACTCGAAATAAATCTTATTCTTTATTACCTACTTGACGAGCAAAAGTAACTTATGTGCATCATTCGGTAGGATTAGTTTGAATTAAGTACGCACCGTTCTTACATACTTTTTTAAGCAAAAAAGCAATTAATATTTTTATGTTCGTCCCCAAGTAAGAACAGAATTATTATTCGTTCGCGGACTCTTTATTGTGCAAATATTTAGAAATAACTACTTTGTGTATTTAGGATCAATGGAAATTAATTGAGTTAACGTATTTTAAATGCATATATTGGAGTAACTATTAAGTATAAATTAGTTTGTTTGAATACTTTTATTTATGTGAGTGTTTTTCTTATTAGTAAGTAGCAAGCAAATTAAAGTTTAAGCTGTTTAGTAAAAGTTAAACGCGATAATGTCTGAAAGTGATGAAATTATTTTGATGTAGTGCTGCTGGTGTGAATGCGGTTTTATAATTATAACATTATCTTTAAATATTCAAACATTTGAAATAAATTAGATTTAATGAACAAGTTTTTGATTTAATTTTGAGGTACATTGTATGAATGCAATTTGCGTCCAAATGTATTCGTGCATACCTACGTTTGATCTCGAAAATTAAAATACTTCTGTGTTTTATCTTGATAACTACTGAATCGGCAGTCGACATCTATTTTATTTAGACTGGCGTTAAACTACTCATTAAAAAGAAAATAACAAAAATTAAAAAAACAATGTTTTTATGGTCGCTTATTCCAGAATAATTGCTAGTAGTTCTGCGGATAGTAGACCTCGGGAGCACTTATCATTGAAAGAACACACAGAGAATATTTTCTTATGGTTATTTTATTACCAATGTTTTATGAGACTAATTGGAATTTACTACCTTAGAAATAAATTAAAAATCGTCAAAAACGGATGTCATAGTGCCAAGAGATATATAGTCCTTCTTTGTAGAAGGAATACCCCACTAATCAAAAATGCTTGACTCCGCAAAATCTATAATTATATTTCATCAAAATCGATTGAAAACTGCGACATGTAGAAAAGAAGCAACATACCTACTGACAGACGAAAGCAAATTTTGTCAGACTTGAAGCAGAGACCCTTCAATAAGCGACAGTAACTATTTTTTTACGTCCTAACCGTTGAGTTGCCCGAATTTAGCACTCGGAGAAGGACAGGCTAAACCGCGGGACGCAGCTTGTATTATAATCATGATAAAGAGGTAGCTTATTAAAAAAAACACGCCATTTTATTTTATTTAAAAATTTGATCTAAGCTTTGAGATTTCAATTCAAATAGTCGGTGGCTAATATAGTGTGCGTGCACTGGCTCAAAATAATGTATAAACAAGTACTTTTTACGGACTATTCGTTTCGCTGTCTGTTGTTTTTGTTGAAAAAGGTGTAACAATCGTATTAAGTTTGTATGGACGAATATATTATGTATTTTCACCCAACATGAATGAATATCCAAAAAAATAATAGAATAGCATCGCGCTTTACCAAGAACTTTAATCTGTTAGCCTATCATGAAGGAAGGCGCTGTCGACTACTTGTCACGAATATCTGCAGTCTGACGTCGCGTTGCTTAAATAGGTTTGACAATAGTTGGTCATTTTGCTAGGAATCAATAATACTTCAAGAGCTTTATCCAAATTTTGCAAAATTGCCAACGAATGTTGAACCGTTTTCGAAAGAAAGAAAAAATAGATATGAGACATGTTAATTTTTGATTACGGGCAATCGAAATAGCCCTCCCTATGTGGCTATTTCGACGAGCACCAGCAGTGGTATTTTTGAATTGTCAAAAAGCCCACCCATATGCGGAAGGCTAATGAATGGGTGTGCACTAGTGCGCAGTTCAGTGTTAAGTCGGTCAGGCTGACTGGTCAGCCAGTGAGCTGTTTCTGATTACACGAAGTAAAAGGGGTTTACTGGATTACTTGATTGGCATTCTGGAATGGATCCAAAATCGTGCTCCGGTGTGGATGTTCACCTGAAAATTTGCAGAATAACCTCATTCGACACGGCAAATGTTTCACGTAACCAGTAAGTAAGTCATTCCACTAGGATCCACCAACGAGGCTCCACCAGTGGATCTATGGATTTTTTTTTTCTTCTTCAGTCCACCGTTTGTAATGTCGGTATGTTTTTGGGCAGCTCGCCACACATATTGTGTTTGATCAACTAACCTAAATGAGAATCGTCGACTTGTAATTTATTTTAATCTCATTTCCATTTTATCAAAACTATCAGGAACATATGAAAGGTTACGATTAAACTTATCTAAATTTAATTGCAGTTGTTAACTATTTATATAAATAAATAATCATAAAAAAATTATACGAATATCACATGATGCCATCTTCCCTCATGCATGACTACTGACTAGACAACGGATTTCTAATGTACCCAGCTGTGTGATGAATATCCACAACGGATATCCTTCACATAAAGTCAGCGGTTGAGGCTGTGGCTGTGACATATCCTAGCAACATGATTATAAAACCTTCTGATATGTCGTAAGCAAGCGTAAGTGGTAAGAGAAAATTGACAAATCGTTGATACAGCAAAATTGTCATTTTGACGACGATTTTAGGACTTCAACTTCTTTTACTTACAAGAGCAACTTTAAAAAGTGCATTTTAACACAAAAACTTGTGTTAATAAAAACCACTTTTGTCGTTGGCGTTAAGCGTTTAACTTTAACATGTAAGTATTATTAAATATTAGGTTTTTGGTTTGTAGAAAAAATATTATCAATTTAGCCTGTCACACTGCAGGGATATTAACACCGATCACTATTCAACCACGATCATCTGCTACATCCGAGGCTGGAAACTATTGAGATCACCTCGCCAACGGTTTCACAGCCTTTATCATCAATTTCATCACCGAGCACCCGGAGTCCGCTTTGTTTTTGACTAGTTTTCCGGAGATATCTAGCTAACTTCCACTTTGACAGTCCCAATTCTGTGGAGTCCCGAAAGTTTATATTTTGATCCATCTTTTATTTTCTATTTTTTTATTGATCTAGTATGTGTGGTACATACATCAATGGTAGGTATACTGCTTTTTTATGAAAGACGGCATTTCGAATATTGTCTGTACGTTTTACTCCCAAGGTGGTCGAGATTCCAAGATTCCATCGCTCGCTGTCACTCTTGAAACTTGAGCTTAAAACGCTACAAAGACAAAAAGCTCTTCTAGACGTTGTTTTAATCATCAAATGATTTTTTTTTGAGAAGCTTCTGACTGACTGTGTATACACACATCTTACATAATACCTTCTCATCTATTCTGTGTATTTCCTGTCCATATTCCTCGTCTCCTGTCCGACCCTACGTCTCACGCTTTTGGTCATTGCAAAAATCAAATCAAGTGTGTTCTTTTTAAGCGTCTTCTGGAGAAAAGAATGCTGTCCTGTGCGAGTCTGATTAGTATACCGATATTTTCTTGTATAATATGTAAAAAGAACATGATGCCTGCTTTAAATTGCAGTAGTATGGTAGAGTTACCAACGAAACTTGGCCGCTGAATCGTTTAGGCACAAGCCCAATACGATTCAGGGGCCAACGTTTGATTGGTGCCAACAATACGTTTCGATGTATGTATGTAAGTAGATATCCTTTAATTTTCAGCTTTTTATTTTTAGACAGGCAGATTCCTGCGGTTTAACCCGCGTAAGTTCCGATCCCGTGGGAATATCGGGATCAAAAACCCATGTTACTCCTTGATAATGTAGCTTTCTAGTGGTGAAAGATTTTTATAAATCAGTGCAGTGGTTTCAAAGATTACCTGGAAAATACATACATAAATGTTACCAACGTTACCACTTTATAATATTAGTATTAGATATCTTCTCTTTAAATTGTGCTTTTTGCGGCTGCTTTTCAAATAGAACTCCAGCATCCAGCGGCACAGATAGTTATAACTATTAACTCGTCATACAGACAGACAAACATTTTTAACCTCACCTCACTTAATGGGACATGACATGTCTTTAGACTTAAAAACTCCAAGGTTGTATTTTTGCTCATGAGATGAATAAAAACAATCAATATAGAAGTTGTCTGAATCGGAATTCGATGAGCGAATTTGATTTTTTTTTTAGTAATTATTTATTTTACATTTTTTAATTCTATATGTTTGTGAGCTGCAATACCACGTGTCACTCACTCACTCGTCACTCAGATAACAGGAGGGAGTCAAATTATAACATCGCTCTGTTTGCTGCGGGGGTTATATTAATTAATCTACTACTTGTACCATGTATTCTTTTTTTTCAGCGACGGCGTATACGGTCTAATGTACTAGTCAATATGTTGTAATTAATTACATACATATGACAATTGCATTAGACTACCTACAAAGGAGGTGTCTGTCTCTAGTTTTGAATAACTGCAAAGCTTGAGAGAGATCTTGGGGTGGGAAATAGTTCAAAGTTAAAAAAATCGTACTGATATATACCAATATTTTTAAATTTGATATTATCACCAACTTACGTTGTAAACCAAAGGGCTTTTTACCAAATAAAGGACGCGGATAAAATTAGACCACCGAACCCTACAAAGGAGAGTTTATTTGCAATCATTGATCGATATTGCCATTCCTCCATAATTGCAAATTACAACGCAACGTCTTTTTATAGCTGCGAAAACATAACTAGTCGACAAATCTGTCTGAAATGTTGACTGTAATCGTTGCAAAGATGGCATTTATTTTGCGTTGGTGGTGCGCGCAGACGGTACCACACCGGTACTTATCATACAGCCTTCGTATTTTGAATTAGAAATATCATTATACTCAAATAAGCAATTTTAACTGGAAGAAGTAAATCAAGTCTAACTACAGAAATCAGAGCCCAAAAAAATTAAAAAAATAAGAACGCAATTAGTAAAGTAATTGATTTATTCACCACGAACATGTAATAATATGAGTTACTAATCGAGCAGCACCCTGGGGATGGGAGGGATACATACATTATATTTTGCGTGCCAGCATTCAAACATTTAATTCTGACCAAAACTGCCACAGCGTCATTGGGATCTGTCATCCATTGTACTGCTGATGGGCCAATGACCCAACAGCTGTACTATGACCATGACCTTAACAGCTTTGGGCATTGTAGAGGAAGCCTGGACACTTATCACGTCGACTACTCCAGATCACGTCGATCGTGCTGTAGCCTGGGAGGAGCTTTTCTTTATGTGACACAACGTTAAACAACCTGTGCATCGATTCCGGTCGCCAATCGATCTTATTAGCCTATTTCAGCTCGACTACTGTTTATTTCTTATCGGTTATGAACCGATTATGGCCGTTTGGAACGTAGCCTTTTGACACGAGGTTTGGAAACAACGCAAGAGTCTATATTTGGCACTGGTTTTCATTTTCATTACACTTTTACGAAACTTAATTGATTAATGTGCCCCCGAAATTAAACAATTTACACGAATTTTAACTAGGTTTCACGAAAATGAAAATCCAGCAACACATCCTCAACGCGTTACCGCCTAAAAACTTCTCGACTATTTGTTTTGCAAAAAGCCATTCCAGTTTGAGGGATGATTCTCATTAGACCGGGGCGGGATCGTGTTTTGCATGTTGTCGGCCCGAACACGGCCCGGTCTAATAAGAATCGTCTTTTAGTGTTGCCGTATGAGGAATGCTTATCGTCGGAATGGCATTTATGTAGAGCTCTAATTCAAAGGTACTTTTCGGGGCACAAAATTGATAAATACAGATCTTTTCAGGGTTCTGTACCTAAACCGAAATTTACACCTATCATGGACATTTTATTTCTAAAAAAAACTGTTACCATAGAATTGATTTTAGCTAATGTAAATTATAAATAAATTCTCTAGCGGATAACAAAAAAAATGTCTTCTTTTTGACGAAACAAAGACTTTGGCAAATGTTGTTCCCTTATTAATTCTATAGAATTAAATTTAATGTAAAAAAGGTCAACAACGGGAAGGGTTTGGGACAGGAAATTATCAATTTCTTCCTTACGAATGGAGTGATAAATTGCTGACAATTATTTTGTTCATGTTGCAAATCTTAATCATTCAATTAGTTATCATAAAGATATCTTTATAGAACCAGCTCAGCGGCGCTATAATATCCAATAGAAATCGATTCATTGTATTGGCATCATTAAATTACCGACTAATAAACATAACAATTCGCTGACTTGGCCAAATGAGCTGGTTGAGTGGTACAAATACGGGCTACATTTGAACATCTTATAAAATCACTTTTCATCAATCTTTTTACAGGTTTAGCATTCGTCATTTTTCTTGATTTATAGTTTTCCATATTAGATTGGAGTTTATTTTTCACTATTTTAGAATATGTTTATGATGTACGAAACTGCATCTGACATTCTCCGTTTGACCATGCATGCGTCTGTGACGCAGCGATGATTATTCGACGTGATTTGGTTTTAAAATAACCAATTCTATAAATTATAGTAAACGAAGAAACGCGAAAGTTTTTCTACCAAATCAATCTATTGTTGAATCAATGAACAACACCTCTTGTGTTGTTTCCTCCAGTTCAGTTATAAATTCTCGGTTTTTTACTTTTATTTGATTTATCTTAAGACTTCGAATGCTAACTCTCAGTGATCATCAAGTCAAATTCATAATATACTCTTTTATTTTTTTTATATTCGATAAATTGAGAATGCTTCATTAAGAAAAGAAATTGTCTATCTGACATACTCTCTAAATTAAAAAAAAACTCAGTTCTTCTGATGCTCTCCTGCACCTGTTAAAAATGCTCAGTTTTTCCGACATATTTGTCACTTCCAAGCTTCTGAGTCTTCCCATGTAAATGGCATCCAATCATTGATAAATATACATACATCTGAAGGCTTTCAACGGGGCGTAAAGAAGAAGAAATCAAGAAGATAATCTATCAACAACGTTGCCAATAGGCAAGCGCCGATACCAATGTTACACGAAGATTTCACCTATCGATTGTACTGTTCACATTACCTCGCCGTATTACAGTAACCTGGTAAGTTCTACGACGAAAAAGTAGGTTTAGTTTCATCAGTTTTTGAGAAAACAATTCTACAGATTGTCTTGTCTGCTGTGTTTTTTTTGCTAGAGAAATACAGCATGCTTAATTTTCGTAGCAGATTTGTTTATCATTATTGGTGAAACCTGTCATTATTCACAACTTAACCACAGTAAACCTTCGTAACTACATGATCACTATCGTGATATTATTGATATACTTAGTTATAATTATCAAGAACAGAAAGACAATGTATTTTATTCTTATAAGCCATCGTTATGTTTACTTCTTATATCAACATCGCCGATTTCGATTGCTTTCTAAAATACCATAGCGTGCATTAATTGAACTGATATAATTATAATTTCTACCAGAAAACTATGTTCTGAATACGATTACAATGTACTTTTTACTCGTTAAGCAACTTATTTGAACTTGTAACCAAAATTGTACACTTATGGTGACACTAAACTTATTTAACTACAAGTACTTACTATTTGATCTGAACTCTATCAGTAGAGTCCTCTTGATTGATTCGTCTATTTGACACCATTGTCAACTTAAAATTTAAATATTTATCTTAAAAATGATCTTGATATTTCTTTTAAAGTCAAGCTTTACCACATTAGCTATTTGGACATGTTAAATGTTAAGGAGCTTTTAAACGAGTATGATATTTACATCATCGGATAAACACTCATTCAAATAACTTGTGTTTCAATAGCAAGTTATTTGCATAGCAGTGGAAATTAAAACTAAGCTGGCAAGATCGGCAGTATATCATAAACGGATAAAAGACAAATAAGTTATGTTACTACATTGAATGCATACTTTCGACACCTAAAATAACATTGAAAATGCAAAAGTTTGTATTAGGTATTCTAGTAGGTGTGTGTGACTGTTATATAAAACGCTATAAGCAAAAACTATTGCACCGGTTGTGATAAAACCCTCCATGCAGTTTCATTTTACTTTTACTTTTAACTCGACCGATAAATAGCAGTAACCAAGTAACAAAAGGCCAAATATTTTATCAGAATCTGGTATTGCGTGCAACGCATACAAACAATTTGTGGCCACCAAATAATTTCATTGGACATACCTGTCTCGCGTCGTATAAAGGCTTCTTGATTACAGTATTACAATTCCATACGAAATTAATGTTTAATAGTTTTTATTTTACCAATTATTAATTAATTACAATGAAAGTATAGACAATTTAAAATATTACTAGATTTGTAATCATATTTTTGTCTTCACAGGTATCGGTATTTAGCTAGACGAGGGCCGCCTGGTTCTTAATTGGTGAGTAGTAACATAGTAAATCCTAAATTGTAATTAAAGACATTTTTCGGTTTTAATCGCGTGGTGTCCCTTCTTCAGGATTGACCCCTGAAGAAGTAGTGCATAAATTTACCTGTAAAGGTCTCGAAACGAAACCGATTTAGTAGAAATTAATTTCTCAAGATAGTATTTGTTTTGTCCGCAGGACCGAGATTATGGCTTTGACCACAGTCATAAATACAATACAAGATCCGGCTGAGTTCTGCAAGGTACTATCTAAATTTTATTTTTTATATTTAGTTTTACCCTCTTACTTATATATAAACGATGATTATTAAGTTATGTCAAGTTTGTTTCTGTCTGTCAACTTTGAAAGTTCATTTCACAGTAAAAGACAGACGATACATAGTTTAGGAGCTGTCAATCATCGTTTATAAGTAAGGGGGTTAGCGAATAGACCAGTTATATTTTATAGTAGCATAAATTTCATACATACGAAGTTACATTGCAACGGATTTAGATGTTGTGAATTAGTAACATACTATTCCAAAAACTTTTACATTCTTTAGTAGCATAGTTCAAAATCCACAGAAATACACGCCATATATATTTTTACATGATGATTCTCTTATTTTATGTCTTCTTTTCCCGACTGATGCATAATGCTGTAACATATAAAAATCTGATTAAAATCATTTCGTTAAAATGTATTGTAAAGCCCAAACGTTATTTTAAAAGTTGTGTTTGATGTTATTTCAGGGTTGTGGTGTGGATCTTTTAAAAGTCATCTGCATCGTCTGAGGAAGTTGGTTTATTATTTACAAATTGGTAAGTATTATGACAACCTTTCATAACTTTTGACAAATATTTCCATACTACATATCCAATGTAACCAGCCGGACAGACACTTATTAAATACATATATCGCTTTATGATTTTAAAGTGTTAAATCTACTTAGAGAAATATATGTTTCTATGATCCTCGCTTCGCCATCACAGCTCTAGCCGATTTTATTTAGTGACCCTCTTGCGCTATCTACTGTTAAAAAATTACAACTTTTTCCAAATCCCAGTGGAATTTGTTTGGCACCCTTCTATTAAAATTACTTATGCAATTAAATTATTGCTGGGTCTATTGTAAAGAGGCCTCGCTGCCGGCGCTAAGATGAAGTCGATGAATGAAGACTAAAACGTCAAAATTATCATAAAGTTATTTGATAACATTACCATAGCTGCTGTTTATAACTGTCATCCTTCTGCGGCTAGATTCTCGTAAATAATGTCATACCAGTTCGATGACAGAGACAGTGCGGACCGATGACAGACGCAGTGCAGACGCAACGCAGACACAACACAATTGCAAAGAAAACTCAAAATATACTCTCAACTAAATACAAAGAGTTTTCTTTGCAATTGTGTTGTGTCTGCGTTGCGTCTGTCATCGGTCTGCACTGCTCTGTCATCGAACTGGTATGTAATTAATTATTTACGAGAATTGAGCCGCTGATGTTATTAGTTCATTACTCAATGATTATGTAGTGATTTAAATGATGATTCTCTTATATTGTCTTCTTTTCCCGACAGATGCATAATGATGCACAACCATTTATCTGATTGTTTTTCTAAAAAGAATAAAATAAAACTCAAAAAGAATTCGTTGTCCTAAAGTGTATTTTCTCTATTTTTTCAGGGCTGGCGAAAAACAAACGTGAAAACCGTAGAATGTAAGCAGACTCATAATTTTGTATGTTCTTCCATAATAGTAGAGACTTCTTAATAATTAATTCAAAACAAACCAATCCTTAAATTCTTGTAAGTACAGATTTTTTGCTAAAAACATATTAGGTATCTCACTGTAGAATTTACTCAAATCAGTACAGGAGCCGTATTTTTTGAACCAATTGAAATCGTTTACGAAAGTTTGAGTTTCGCATGTTGCTCTCGCTCATTGTGTATGTGCCTGAACGAGACTGTGCACTCATTCATTATCGCATTCGCATCCGCATGGGTTTTCTGCCGGTTCAAAAATACCACTCCTGGTCCTTTAGTATAACCTATGTGATAGATAATCGACAAATAGTATCACTTTATAGTATTGTCAGTATTACGTCTCGTAGTGTTAACGATTGTTTATGTATGTATTATACCTGTATGTATATATACGGTATTCATTGTAGTTGATTTCCGTTTCAAAATTTTACGTTTGTTTACGTACCTAGTCGATTTTTGTATTATAACATGACATGTACTTATCACAAAGAAAAACATGATTTTACCAATACATATTTCAAAGAATAAGGTAGTTTTTTTACCTAATATAATTAAGATTAACCCCCTTTCTTATAAAAGTTGATTAACAGATACAGAAACTATATATCGTTTGTCTTTTACTGTGTCACGAAGTTCAAAGATGACAGAGAAACAGACGTTACATAAGTTAATCATCTGTTAATCGTCCTTTATAATAAGTAAAGGGGTGATTAGATAATTTATCTACACTATCTACACTAATATTATAAAGAGGAAAGATTTGTATTTTTGTGTGTGTGTCTGTATGTTTGTAATGAATAAACTCAAAAACTACTGGACCGATTACAAAAATTATTTCACCAAAAGAAAGCTACATTATCGAGGAGTAACATAGGCTACTTTTGATCCCGATATTCCCACCGGATCGGGACTTACGCGGGTGAAACCGCGACGCAGCAATATACATTTAAAATTCAAAAGTTATTAATTGACCGACTGACTGAACCATGAATCAACGCACAGCATAAACACCTGATAGTAGGAAGGAGAAATTTAGAGTGCTTTCTTTATATGGTGTGGACATCCGATAAGAATAGGGTTTTTCGAAATTCCTACGGTATAGGGATTTACGCCGTAACGCCGCTAGTACTATATGACGTGTTAGCATTAGTGAAATTATTTATCTAAAGAGCACGCAGTTTTGCCAAATTATTATGCTATATCAGTAGATTGAAATCATAAAACAGACTACAAAAAAATACAAAAATAATGATGTTGATGAAAATTATATTTATTAGTAAAGTTAATAATAATCAAGTAATTTGATGATCCTTATTAAACCCAACAGTGGATGAACGATGGGCTAGAACGATCACAAGCATGATAGTTTCAGTTTCTTTATTTGCTTAAAAGTTAGAACAATTGACATAGGTACAAAGGTGTTCATATTCAATAGAAAGCAAGCCGTTACCGTTACTTTAGATACAAACCCAAAGTAACGAAAATTTCACTTATTAATCGGCACAATCGCTTATAGCGTACGTAGGCGCTCCTCGCGTATAGAGATAGTAGTCCCCTGTACTATCGAGTGAGACGGGATATCCCATAGAAGTAGAGTTTCTTCTACATTCGCCATTTTCGTATTTCTTCCAACTTTCGCACGGGTATGATGTGAACGGAATGCGTGAGTTTATGGACTCATCGAAGAACTCGTATGCTTGCCCGTGGCTACAAGCATCTGTAATCAAATAAAACTAGTATAAATTCCCGGCAAACTTCTAGAAAAAAAAATGGGGGATGCGCAAAGTCGATTTTTCATAGAAGTCGCATGTAGAATGTACTGCGCGAACTTTCCCCTTCCACGGCACGGTTTCAACTAACTTGCTCGCCACTATACTTCATGCGAAAGTTAGACCTCGCTAATATTTTATGGCATGGACGTTTTTAGGTATTTTCCTTCACCTTCAAAAAGTAAGAGATTTTCAAATAAGGAGTTTGTGATGAAAAGGTTATCCAGGAGCATAATCAACGTAGTATCTTGTAGATAAAGAATGTATTCTATGGTAGAAGTCGTAAAGTGAGCAATTTACTGTATTTAGAAGCGCTATTTTGCACATCTTTTGGAAGATCTTTACCAAACTTTTATGAGACTTCTCTTTTCATCCGAGCGATGTTCCCAGTTGCATCCCTCTCGGGAGCCCGGGGTCCGCTGAACCCCAAATAGTTTTTTTTAATTTGGGGGTGACGCAGTCGGTAAGTCATCAATGACCATACCTTCTGCAATTAGATTCTTTTTTATGGCCGGCTGCCTGCCTGACACCAACCCTTTTAGCGATCAAGCAGTTTATCCGCCACCGCGCGGGGTGAACTTAAGGTTTGCTTATCTCCCTCAGATCCCTTAGTCGCCTTTTACAACACCCACGGGAAGAGATGGGTTAACCTTTGCCGGGATGGGTTAACCTATTTTATGCCGGGGCTACACGGCAAACTTTTATGAGACTAATTTGAAGTATGTATCTATGTTTTATCATTATCACAAAGCCACGTAAATAGTATTACTTATTATCTTACCTTTAATTGGCCGTAGTCCCTCGCAACCTGGTTGAATTGGTTTCCCTGAATTAGGATAGAAATCAGCGTCACCATGACTGTTCTTGTAACCGTAAATCCCACCGCAGGTATGAATTATGTCGACGAACATTGCGTCACTTTTCTCTAAACGATAGTTATTTCCCATTAACGGTATTTCGAAGAGAGGACGAGCAGGGTCTAATCCTGTAATATTACTTTATTAACAACACGCAGAGTCCTGCGTTTCTGCGTAATCCCCGATCCCATGGGAATATCGGGATCAAAAGTAGCATTAGCGTCAAGATGGCGGGACCATCTCTCTGATATTAAAACTTTATATTGTCAGATTTAGTACCAAATTGGTACTATTTGGTACCTCAGTTAAAAAAATTAGTACCTCTTTAGTTTAAAAGATATTCACGAAAAACCCTGGTCCCGCCATTTTGACGTCAAGATGGCGGGACCAAAAAGAAAACGAACTCGGAGCTAATAATCACTTATGCACATATTTAGTACTTAATTGGTACCTCCCAAAACTGTAGTTAAACTGTGGATTATGTCGGGGAAAACCAATTGGCAGACAAAAAAACCTGGTCCCGCCATCTTGACGCTTTGAGATTTTCTGAAATATCATATTTACGCAAGTAATTTCCTACCGGTGAATGTTTGTAGATTTAGTACTTAATTGGTACCTACGGAAAATGCTTCTTAAACCAATATTTACCTTATACTTTAATAGATATAAGCATTTTAATTCTACACAAAGTGTTTCAGCGAGGATAATATAATCCTAAAATGTACTCGATTCAGTCAGACTCTAGAATGATGTAAGGTCAATTCGCCGAATTCCGTCATAGGGGTCATTAGGGGTATCTCCGTCTACCTTTCGATTAAGGGCTTTTATGTTTTTCGCGCCTATCTTTGTGTGTTTGTAATATTCTTTATTCTCTCGTTTCTTCTAAACCACTCAAAGGATTGCTTTAATTAGGGTATCGTTCTTAGATAGGTGACATAAAATAAAATTCAAAATGGCGACCAACATGCGCCATTTTGTAATAAAGAAAGAAAATAAAGTAGACAGACTATATAGAGTGGAGTAATCCTTTTTTTAAGTAAATCAAATTTTGTTTTCTATAATCATTTTTCATTTGATATTATGATTTAGGATCTATTACGATTTAAAGTTGTTTAGCAATCGTTTATACTGAGACTACTGCAACCTACTCAATAATCCTCAAATAATAAGCCCCTCGATGAAATTATTGCGATGAAGATGATGATTGCGATTATAATACAATGAGGAGGAACACTAACTTTTTATCCCGGCAGAGGGCGTTAGTCGAATGATCTTAGATTTGAATTAAGAACTGTCAAACAGGTGTTTTTTTACAACTCTCGGCGCCAAATTGGCCATATCAGTCTCAGACCGAAAGAAAAAAAAACTCGGTGTTTTCATTCGTGAGGGACCATAAAAAAAAAAGATCATCCGAAACCAGCGCCATCTGCTCACAGCTTTGCGTGTGCCACCCCATTGATATAATTAACCGTCGTAGGTATATTACCTAATGCTGACAAAAAGTGTAAAATAAAAAAACAATAAAAATAAAAAAACCGTCTGATAAAATAAACTTTAAATAAAAAAAACTTAAAAGTTAATTAAAACTGAAAAGTAAATAAAACAAGTCCAGTAGTTACGGAACATAGCTTGTTTAACAGTCGGGACCGTTGAATATCTAGAATCTAGCTAGACAAACCTTTTCAATAATGGGTCATGCATGCCTGACTGTTAAACTAACTATATTCTGTGACTACTGGACAAGTTTTATTTACTTTTCAGTTGTAATTAACTTTTTAGTTTTTATATAAAGTTTTTTTTTTGTTGATTTATTTTGTTCCTTTTTTGTCGCTGGGGGTCATCCAATATTGAAAAAAAAAAACAAGTTTTAATCCAACGAACAGTAAAAAAAAGTCATTGAGTCGAGTGCAGTAGTAACCACGTTTTAGTATACATACATACATAGTAACACACAGTAATGCAAATTTTTGTGAGATTGACTTAACACTTTGACAGCGGATTACGAACTGAATACGTGGCAATTTTTTACTAAAGTACGCCATTCATTTAATAGCGCACTAACTTGGGGACGCCGGCGTTTTTGGGCATTATTGAAAGATCTATAAAATAATACCTGTTATAGAAAGGGATATTTTTTTGCGTTTATAATTTTATGTAGGTATGATATTTTGATTATATAAATAAAAAAAACATATTATATTAGTTTTTTTTTATTATAATATCAGTCAGAAAAGTAGTCTTTTTAGCAAAATTAAAAAATTCCAACATGTTTTCTTTGTTTTTTGTACCTAATTTTTATGTTGTATATATAACCCTTCTGGGTATGAAATTTTTTGAAACAGGGAGCGACACGGCCGGGCTGTGTCACGGGTGATCGCTTCTCCCTCTCGCCCCGCGCACCTCACGTTAATAAATTTCATATGTGTGTGTAGCCAAAACATTCATCTATGCGTTCCGATACCGCAGATCACGAAATCACTTCGTTCTTTTAAAAGAAACAGTATGGAACCAGACCACGTATTCATTCCGTGATTAGCGACTCTAAGAAAAAAACATTCACGGATTGACTTCGTGATCGGCTTGTTGTAGCTAGCAGTTTTTAAAACGTTGTTTTTGAATCGGAAATAATTATATATGAAGAGCCAGGATGGCCTTGGATGGCCTTCATCAGAACTCATACTGTAGAACTAAGAAGGTAGATGGGCGCGGGATATAAAATAATGGTGTCCATTTACAATCATCGTAGTTTTATTAACAATTGCTGTCTATATTCACAAAATAACTATTACATCGCTTAATTTATAATGGTTACTAAGTAGGAATCAACTCAATTATGTTAGGAAAGACGTGATGGCGGAAATACAAAGCGATTCGTCAAGTGCGTGGTGCACGGTCTCCGTCTCCATCACAGAATATGACAAGATGGCAGCCCCGAACAACCATCGTCGATGACGCTTCGCTAGGTTGACTGATGACTGTGACAGTCCATCAACCTGATGCTTTACATCGGCGGCGCCGTCATATATGATAGTTACATTTTCCCAATACGCGATTAAGACCCGGGAAAATGTAACTATGTTAACAAATGTGTGAATAAAAAACCCTATATGATTTTACATGAATTAATTTTGCAACGAAATACTTAGGTTACTTAAAAATTTTAATGTCCCGACCTATCCCGTCTAACAATTTATGGAATGTCCGTTATAACTTATATGCTAGTATTGCCCCATTGCAGATCTTGTAAGCATTTTTGTCAGTAGGTAATCAATAAATTTACAGATTTACAACTTCATCTGGCAAAGTATAATTTTCTAACGGGATAAATTAAATGTTCACTTAGCCTAATAAACTCCAATGAATATTAATTTTTTAGAAAAAGAAAATGGAATTAAAGATGATAAACAGAAAAAGTAGCGTATGATTGAGAATGAGAAATAAAGGTTTGAGTGGCTACAAAGGTATTTTTAAAACCCAACATAACTATAATGGCTATTATGAATATAACCGTGTTTGATTTCAATTTTTATAGAAACGAATAATTTGATGTGTAATTTTGCTCTAAGTGTTAAGAAACTTTTGAAACTAATTTTAAATGGTTAAGAATGTTAAATTTAAGTCTAAATTTAATTCTATTTTATGGATTAATTATTATTTGCTACCTAACTAATAAACATTAAACACCCGTCTTGAAAAATGTGGCGAACTTACCCCATTTCGTAGTTTACGTGCAATAAGTTGTAAATGCTACCTTATATTATTTAGGGCATTGAAGCATAATTTTATTTTAGCCATGATTTTTACATTTAAAATAAATATATTTTCTCTTAAAACCGAGCTACTTCTATGTAAAACAACTCCATGACGAATTTACCCCAAAACCGAGGGAAATAACGTCAAAGCGTCATTTAAAAATAGGTGTATAAATCCTAACCTAAGGAGAAGGCAATTATAAAGACATTTCCGATTTGAAGAATAACAATAACCTTCCTTCGGCAGTCGGGTAAAAACTACATTTAAGATAAAAACCGGTTTGTGGCGATCGAAAGAATTAAACCGGAAAATAAACTATGGCGGTCTTCGGCGAGTTGACCTTACCTACCAAAATACCGCCAAACTTTTTATTTCTAAGAGGTCAATATGAATGGCCAGTATCATTTGTCCAGTGGCGAGTGTCAGTTAGGCTAGTCATCTGAATTGTATGATCGCCTATACAACTCGGAGGACTAGTTTATTGGCGCCAACTGTATATGTATGAGGACGACCTTTAACTTTTACCTTTTTTTTATTTTTTTTGGATTTTCTCTTATTTCTCTTTAGTGAGATCTTACAATTTTCGTTGTTATAGATCAACCGGAAGTACCATATTTTAAGTGTTCGAATCAAAATCTATAGGGTACTTCCGGTTTACCTACATTTGTCCATGAGGTGGAGCGCGCAAAGCTGTAAGCAGATGGCGCTCTAGTCGACTGAGATTTTTTTAAAAATTTTGTGGTCTCGCCTGTACTGGGAAGTCAAGTTGGAGTCTTTCTAGTGTTAAAATTATTAAAAAGGCGCTACATGACTTTTGGGAATAGATGGATCCTTTTATTTTGCCATCTGATGCACTACATTGAGGCATTTTATTTAAACATTAACTAAAACATAAATGAAAACGCCGAGAGTTGTGAAAATAAATACTATTTGATAGTTCTTATTTCAAACTTGATAAGTCGACCATCGCCATCTGCCGGGATAAAACGTTAGTGCTCCTCCCCATTATGGCGAAAAGTAAGGTCTTACAGTCTTACAGGGATTTTCATAGCGTTTTCCCTCCCTGTTACAGGGCGATAATACGATTTAAATTTTGGAATGTGGATATTTTAAAAAAGTTTCAATCAACAAAGAGTTCATATCACCGATGATGGGTGATAGACCGAGCAGGTTAAGCAACACTTGTGTCTGATAGGTGAGGGCGATGAGTGTTCAACCGTACAGATAGTATATTTATAAAATGGCGGGTTTTGGTAGAAAATGGTAGGTTTGGGTAAAAACTGGTAAGGTTGCTAGAAATTGGTAGGTTTGTTGGAAAATGGTAGTTTTTGCTAGAAAATAGTAGGATGTAGTAGAAAATGGCAGATTTGGTAGAAAATGGCAGGTATTGATAGAAAATAGTAGCTTTTGTTGGAAAATGGTAGGTTTCGTAGAAAATTATAGGTATTGATAGAATTTGTCAGGGGTGAACAATGAAATAAAAAGTGAAAGTAAGTTACCTACTCATTTTGTCATAGAGGGTGATGAAAAGTGGAATGTTCACCTCGGGAGCAAAACACTATTTTTCGCTCGAGTGAGGTATTCTACTCTATTCTGCAGGATTCTACTCTAGAATCTTTCGCTCCTCTCTGGATTCAAAAAACACTCGTCACTGGAAAATAGTTTTTTCTCCGCTAGGTATACAATCTACTATTTTTAAACTAGCGTATGACCCATTCCCTCGATGAGCAAGTCCGATTCAAAATAGTTGATACTGGCTATTCATATTGGCCATAATTTAGTCAAAGAAAACAAATATAGGAAAAAAAAGTTTGGCGGTATGTAGGTAGGTAGTAGGTACGCCTAGAGTCTGGATCGAGTACATTTTAGGATTATATTATCCTCGCTGAAACACTTTGTGTAGAATTAAAATGCTTATATCTATTAAAGTATAAGGTAAATATTGGTTTAAGAAGCATTTTCCGTAGGTACCAATTAAGTACTAAATCTACAAACATTCACCGGTAGGAAATTACTTGCGTAAATATGATATTTCAGAAAATCTCAAAGCGTCAAGATGGCGGGACCAGGTTTTTTTGTCTGCCAATTGGTTTTCCCCGACATAATCCACAGTTTAACTACAGTTTTGGGAGGTACCAATTAAGTACTAAATATGTGCATAAGTGATTATTAGCTCCGAGTTCGTTTTCTTTTTGGTCCCGCCATCTTGACGTCAAAATGGCGGGACCAGGGTTTTTCGTGAATATCTTTTAAACTAAAGAGGTACTAATTTTTTTAACTGAGGTACCAAATAGTACCAATTTGGTACTAAATCTGACAATATAAAGTTTTAATATCTGAGAGATGGTCCCGCCATCTTGACGCTAATAAAGTAGCCTATGTTACTCAGGGTGGGTGAATGTAAAAGAGCTGACGTTATTACGCCTTTGGTGCACGCCACGCGTTTGGTGGCGTAAATAAACTTGTCTTTTCAAGCTACCCATATTAAGCTACTAGCAAAGCCCCTTTGTTTACCCGCGTAAGTTCCAATCCCGCGGGATTTACCAAAAAACCGTGTGGATGTTACACCACAAAGAACACACTTCAAATTTCACGTCTCTAGGAACAGCAGTTTGGGCTCCGCGTTGATATATGAGTTCAGTTATTCAATCAATCAGTCAGGACTTGGAATTTTATATGCATAATAACTGCGTCCTGCGGTTTCACCTGCGTAAGTCCCGATCCCGCGGGAATATCTGGATCAAAAGTAGGCTATAGCCTTTCTCATTAAATGGACTATCCAAGACTGAAAGAATTTTTAATTCAAAAAAATCAAAAAAAAAAGAAAGATATTAGCGCGTTCAAACAAACAAACTCTTTAGGTTTATAATATTAGTATAAATATATAAGGGTATTACCAGATATCTAAGGGTATCTGATGGCAAATAGGGTAAATACATAATTCTTATATACAGCAAGCCTTGGGTAACCGGAATATACAATTTTGATACTTTAAATATTTGTAAATAATATAGGTATCAAAAACGTATCGAAACTAGTTAAGCGTACTAATGATCTTCACAATATGCTCTTACATGACATTGCCATATAAAAATCACGAATTCTTTTTTTAGGGTTCCGTACCTAAATGGTAAAAACGGGACCCTATTACTAAAACTTCGCTGTGTGTCCGTCTGTCTGTCTGTCCGTCTGTCACCAGGCTGTATCTTATGAACCGTAATAGCTAGACGGTTGAAAATTTCACAGAAGATGTATTTCGGTAGCCGCTACAACAACGAATACTAAAAAAAATATATCAAATATTTAAGAGGGAGCCCCTCTTACAACAACAAACGTGTTTCAAAAACAACAAGGAAATTTTAGTACAATGTGAGGTCGCTTCTGATTGGTCAGAGTCAAATCGAGTAGGCCATGGAATTCAAAATGGCTGCCCTGTCTCTCAAATATACCAGTCTGCCTTCACTAACCTACCAAAGAATTTCTCATAAGTTTCAGATTTTCTTTGTGCGAAAGGTTTTTTTTTTTGAGAGATGCGGTCGTTAGATGGGACTTGATGGGAGTAAGAATTGAAGCATAATATTTCACATTGTCCTATCAAATTTAAAAATTGGCTGTTGTAAACCATTTTAGGTTTCCGTACCCAATTATGATAGTGCGGAACCCTTCGTGCGCGAGTCTTTCGCCGGGTTTTTATTTTTTTCTCTCATGCCATGAGATTCTGATAGACCTATAACATGTCCAAAATTCTTTACCTGTTATTCTGTGAACTTTAAATTCAGAGAACATCCCAGCATATCCCATTACTTGGGCTCCTAAACTGTGGCCGATCAAGTGAATGTTTCTGTCTTGTATGTCGTAGGAATTGTCTAGGGAAGCTAGCAGTTGAGCCACTCTCTTACCGACGTACCGTGTGCTAAATGCAGAATAAGGGTACACGGGGTTGTGAGCTAACTCGGCCCAATCTACTGTAATCACATTGAAGTCTCCTCTCTCTAACAAGGAAGTCTTCATCCTTTGTAGCCATTCCGTTGCTTCAGAACTTAACCAACCGTGGGTTACTATTTTGATGTCATTCGATGAATTAAAAAAGATACTGCTTATTTTCCCTTCGTTGATAATTAGTTCTTCTCGTTCCTGATTTCGTCTATAAAATGATATCAAGCTCTGAATTAAATTCGATTATTTAATAACAACGATGTTATTTAAAAAAAAAAAAAAGTATTTTTAATTAAAAAAAAATGAAAATTAAATTTAAGCATAAATACTTGTTTCCGGTAGGAATCGAACCCGCAACCTATTGCATTGCAGTCTGGTATTCTTCCAATGCGCCACAGATGTCGCTTGAATGTTACAGAGACGAACCGAGCATTGCAATGTGCAATATTTTGAAAACACTTGTAACATTTGTTACGTTACGTTACAGCCGAATGCTCCTGGTGAGGGGCAAGGTTAAGGGGACACGTTAAATTGCATAAGTTACCTGGTATACATATAAAAGTAGGCGTCTCCAAATAGCATATTCCTTGTATCCGTCGGTATAGTGGTGAAGTTAACAACATGAGAAGTTCCGTTTTCGTCTACGAACATTATCCAGGTTTCTCCGTAGTCCGGGCCGTACTCGTCTTCATTTTCAGTACAATAAACACTATATCCTAGAAGTTTAATAAAACAGAACTACTAATTGTACCTACACTGGGGTTTGGAAAAAAATCTGTTCCAAAATTCAATGCTGGACTTTGCTAACCGACTGCGCCAAATGAGCTCAAGCCACAGGGTTCAATATAAGGAACGCATTATACTTATTTTACGAGTTAGGCTCGAGGTGACGTCATCTATCGAGACTTCTTCACAGAAATGTACTGTTTGCTGTTTTCCTATTTAAATTGAAAACGACAGGTATTGCCTGCCGACCTATCTTTCTACTATCTCTATCTTTCGTTTCGGCTAGAGAAAAGAAAGACGTGAGTTTCAAGTCCCACATGGAGCATTGAATTTTGAACACAAGCATTTTTCTAAATTGATGTTTTCCCTGAAGTTAACACTAAAAATAAATCTTCTAATAGTAGGTACTTTATTAATTTATATTAGGGTCCGTTCACACAGACCGGCTCGGATAGGAGAGCAGATTTTTATCACGTTTAAAACAGAGTTTTGAGGTATTGTAATAAGGTTTATTTTTACATGTCATTTCTTTCAAGGTTTGCTCTTAAGCAATCTCAATAATAAAAGAAGTGTCATGTAAAACTAAACTTTATTACAATAACTCAAAACTCTGTTTTAAACGTGATATAAAATCTGCCTTCCTTTCCGAGCCGGTCTGTATAAACGGACCCTTAGTGTTTAAACTTACCGATAAAAAAGTAAATTGACAGTAGAATGACGGTAACTATAGCAGTCATATTCTAGAAGTTCTTGATTTCTCTATATTTTAATTCCAATATTTGTCGCAGTTTGCGTTGTAAACGACGATCCTGGTGCCATACTCCTATAACTCTGAACGCTTAGAGCTACCTACATAAGTTTGTTAAATTCTCTTGTCAATTTTTAGAACCGTCATGGATGTACCTACATGGTTTTAACTTGGCATTTCCATAATAATCACTAGTTTACTTTGTTGTCTTGTAGAGTTAAAAATGTCGCTATGGTTAATTACCATAGCGACATTTTTACCCCATTAATTTTCCATCATTCATTCATTACCAATGTCATTTCATGAATTACTAGCTGCGCCCCGCGGTTTCACCCGCGTAAGTCCTGATCCCGTGGGAATATTGAGATCAAAAGTAGCCTATAGCCTTCCTCAATAAATGGACTATCCAACACTGAAAGAATGTTTAAATCGGACCAGCGCGAGCGGTTCCAGAGATTAGCGCGTTCAAATAAACAAACAAACTCTTCAGCTTTACAATAATATTAGTATAGATGTGAAAGAAAACGGTACGTGAAATGCAAGAGCGTTGTTCTCTTTGTTAGTTTTTTTCCAATTTTTAAACGACAAGGAAAATACCGAAGTTTTTAGTCGAGAGCTTCGTTAGCACTTATCGTGAGGTAGGTTAAATTTAGTAACTTATACAGGCTGTCAAGCTAAAGTCCAGAGGTAGAGGACCTTAAGCCATAACTCCTAAACTAAGAAAAATCGCAAAACATACACGAGGGTGATATATGTGCCACTTAAGGTACCTCTGGACTTTCGCTTGACATTATTACATGGGACATCCCTGTATACTTATACAGGACTACATGCAATATAACATTCAGTAAAGGGCTGCTTCTGTACAAACAACTTGTGTTTTAAGACTTTAAAATTCAATCTTTTAAAGAAACTTAGAATAAAGAAAGTTTTTTAGTTGGAGTTACAGAAGCAGTCCTTAACTGGTTGCTAAGTTATAACCCTGAATATAATACTAGTTGAGTCCCGCGGTTTCACCCGAGTGAGTCCTGATCCCGTGGGAACATCATATAAAGAAGTGTGTTCTTTATATGATGTTCCTACGCTAAATGTTAGACCTCTACTATCCGCGGTTTAGGCTATGCGTTTTGGTTCCATCAGTCAGTCAGATAAAGCCATATAGATTAGAATAGGGGGTAACTTTGGGAGGGAGGGATAGAGATAAATAAAAAGGTTGTGTAGACAGGTACATAATATAAAATAACACAAGTAAATAATCATAGCAACGTTATTGTATTTTTATTTTTTGAATTGAATCGTTTTCGTGCTTACACAGTAAACACTGACCTCAACACTTACAACTAAAAATATTCTAAAAAAAAAAGAAAAAGGGCGTTTTACGTGTTTAAAATGTTTTCAGTGCATTTCTCATCGGTCAAGGCAAAGTCGGATTTATTGTAATAAGTAAAGTGCTCAGTACGATATTCATTAATCGAGTATTTAATATCACTTATTGTGCTGAGATATTGTGCAATACCTTAAGTTTTTAATTGGGGTGCCCTGTTTCGCCGCTTTACATATCGCCAATGTGCAATCAATAACTTACCTTTCCTTTATACAATCTGATATATACGATTTTAGTTACATTAATCTAAAATATTGCTATCTTTTTCATATTAGTCTATAGACACGCCGAATGAGCTTAGGCTGTTATTTTATAGGCTACAATTTCGATATTTCGTTTTAGAGATAAAAGGGCAATACGCCCCTGATGTTGTCAGTAGGTAACTGATGAATTAAGTAGATGCTTATTTATATCGTACAAACGTAATAACCATAATGGCGGTGCTGGGTCTTTCTTTATAGAGATTGTAAATTGTTGTCATTTAAAATTGTTACAATAAGAATATATTGTAAGTACATACTTAGGTGCATACATGATTATATTCTTGAAATAAGAAATAAATACAGTGCCTCACATACGTAATATTTTAGTTGTAAAAGAATGGACTTCAAATGGAAAAAAGACTAGTTATCACATGGTTTGAGCTATATGGTATTTTTGTTTCTTAAACTTGTACAAATAAAATTAATCAAAACAATATCTAATTTTACCGTGACCTTCGTAGTATAATTGATTTTTAATAATTGTCGTAATTAGACATTTAAATATAATAGTACTCGTTTAAAAACGAAGATTTTTGGATAGCCTATTCAACGGGAGTGAAACTACAAAATGAAGCGCTGCGCCATCATCAAAATCCACAATTGGACAAAAAAACTTGCACCATGATTTTGCGTGATCTGTATCGGTTCTTCCAACTCTGAATACTTTCAATTTTTATTGAAAAACAACGTGCTAGTATACAATACGTTCTGTCCATTTCTCGAGTTACATACTTATTTTTCCTATTCACTTCTTACATAATCCCGGTGAATAGACTATCTCCGTACTCAGAAACGTTCTAAGGGAAATCAAAACTAAGAAACGCTTTCTCTCGATCTTATACGTTACATTCAACATAGCGAAATATTGTCAAAGCGTTTCTTAGTTAAGATTTAACGTGTCGAGTCAATATTTAATAAGCTGTGCTCATGCGCATGGCCCTAAGAACACATACATAACAAATGTCTGCGATATTTCAGTATCGTATATAAAATCGATTCGATGTCTTTAAGTGTTACATCAAGTAGATATAGAGTGCCCGTGCTGTGTTCGTAAAGTAAATGAACTGCAGTAAACAGTCTTCGTTTAGTAAGTAATCAAAACAACTTGAGGGGCACTTAACACCTCCTTATTAAACAGTTAATAATTTGTTTCTTTGTTTTAGCATAATTATAAAGAAATCTAGAACTTAGGTTAAATTTGTCGAAATTGCTTTGTTATTCGGATGGGGTAGGTACTTATTTGACTTAGTTATTTATATTCCTGGTCATAAATTAAGTAAACAGATTATGTGGAAGTAATCATTTGTCTTTTTTTAAACCAATTAACCAGTAATGTTAATATCTTACTATATTTAGGATATAGTACTTGATTATTTACGAGTGAGGAAGATTGTATATAATTATAATAATGTAGGACACTCTCCGTGGCCTAGAAAGTTATAATAATGTTGAGGCATGTAGCTAAATAAGTAGATATTGAAGTACACAATAGATAAGTACATAATATTATATCGTCTTCATTAACAAAGTATGATTTCAATTTACCAATTACTTTTTACAGTTGGTCAGTCGAAAAAATTGAGCATACACAATTTATTTTGTAACATATCTAGATCATTATTGAACCGTGGATAAATTTATTGCACATAATTTCGTATCTATAATTCTATCAGTATGTATATCTATGGCGGAATTTACTTATACGTACTAAACACATTGACCTATTATATGTTTAAAATAAAACTGATTGAGGCCCACCCGTATTATAGTGTGACTCGGCCACAGATCTCGATTTAAAACTATATTTATGTTACTCTCCCATTTGGAAATTGACATAAGGCAAACGGCGTATAAATCAAGTTATACTTCGAGATCTCTGACTGAGGCACCGTTAAAATTCGAGCCGTGTGGAGTGACATAGCTTTTCTCTACAAAATTGTTAGCGGTGAGTGAATTTTGCAGTTCGTATCACCTAAGTTGATTGGTTGGTGTAGTGTAGAATGATCGGGCGAGGTTTCACGCCTCGCTCCGCTACTCACAAACAAAAATGATTCAAGTTACTTAAGTACGCTTTTTGCCGTAATAAAATCGGCAACAGTTTGAATCCATGCACGCACATACGGTACTACACCTTATCATACCTACCTACCTATTTAATACGATTAATTTATTCAATTTCTTTAAAGCGTACATTTTTATATTTATTTCTTAAAGGTCCTTAACACGATATCTGAATGAAAACAAACTGTTTCGTAATTCATAGGTCAAAAAGTAAAACAATAGTGTACGAGTAATGTGCATTATTGTGCATGCAAGGAAATAAAACTAGATTCGAAAGAATATTTTAAATAAACCTAACAACAAACGTAACACTAACAGTCTTTGTATTGACTGGTCAACTAATAGGTGGGAGCAACTGCAAGAACAGAAGCATAGAGTAACGTAACAAATGACTTATATAACACTGCTTTATACCAACTGATCAATGTATCAGAACAAACTGAACCAAAAACATAAATAAGTGCTTAAAATTCAAAGGCAAGTAGTTAGGTAGGTACAAAACAATTGACTGACTTTTAGCATTGACACGTATCGCATACGATATAAACTGCAATTGTATCTGATATTTAGTTAGTTAGAACTACTAACTAAAACGATGATTCGTTTTGTAAAAGAATCGACAGTGTCCATTTTCTCAGATGAAGGTGCTAAATCATATAGTTCAGAACCACAATCATACGCTCAGTTACTAAATAAATAAGTGTATAGATAATACCTAGTGTGTTTTTTACATATGTACAGATTTCAATTATTGTACCTAATAAATAATAAAATTATAAATTTGTACTTGAAAAATAATTTATAAATGTGAAACCGAAACGAGTTTACATTTTATTATTTGCCTAAATTATCTCTAGAGTCTACTTAATGATTATTTTGTTGTATAATATTTATATTTTAACACGCAATTGGCGCCATGTACCCGCGCGTTCGCCGAGCCTGCACCGAAACGCGTCTCAGATATTGCCAACTGGGATTCGAGGAACGCCTCACACTTCCACTTAGATCAATTAATAACTACTTACATTACGTGCTATTGAAGTGTATAGAAGTGCTAAACGTAAGTTAGGTACTAATAACTAATTTACACAGTATCGTGAGATATTTGATTGAGAGTGAATCAATTTGGTCGGTTCGATTGAAGTCAACGTATGTAACAAACCGGCTCGCGAGTAGTCAAGCGCCAATCGTGTGCTCCTTTATTAAATCGTTAGGTAGTCGTAATTAGTTATATTAACTACAATATAATTGGTATGAGCGGTGTCGTGGATGCTTCCCCGCTCATACCTAAAGCGTTTAGGTGGACGGCTCTCGCAGCGCCTGCGCGCCGACCGCCCGCGCCCGCGCCACGCCCGCGCCCGCGTCGCGTCCTTCCCGTAGACGGTAGCTCATCGAGTTCAATGGCACATACAATCACTATCTGCATATCTCTCAGGACATAGGTACACGGAGGAATGTGTGCCTTATTTCAAAATAATTAACAAAATGTGATCTTTTAATCTCATTGTATGACGTTATTCGTGTTTTTAGATGGTCAAGTGATAATCTAAGTTACGATCCGTATAATTTACGGATATTTTTTATAATTATTTGCCTGCAATGAAATCATATTAAGTTACCTATTACAATTTCGTTTGAAAGGTTATACAATGTTATGGTGCAGGTTAGTTATATTTTTAATTAGATGGTTGGCAAGTTAGATTTGATTTGTTTATTGTTGTAATGGTAAATCGCAATAATTAATTGACATTTAAAGTCGGCCGGAGCAGCAGGCGGTGCGAGCGAGACGCCACAGCATCCACTTTACACGTAGGTAAATAGTTTTTAAAACGTAAGCGTCTC